>OY744518.1:125844782-126257282 GCA_963556195.1 Sepiola atlantica
AAATAAGTGATGTTCATTTTATATTGATATAATAATGTTAGTTGGACCATTTTAAGAGAAAGGAATCGTAAATATACATCTCACAGGAATGTTATATCTTTTGAAAATGTGAAAAAAATGTTTAAATTAACAAATAAAAAAAATGGTAATTGGAATATAAAATGAACCTGATATATATATATATATATATATATATATATATATATATATATATATATATATATATATATATATATATTATTACTATTTATACAGACATTTACAAAATCTGCGACACTGGCATGTCGATGTTATCGATCAACACCTATTATAAACTGAGATCTCATCAGTCAAAGTTAGAATCCGATCTTAACCTTCGATCATATTTGGAAAGAGTTCTCTCCTGATGAGATCTCAGTTTTTAATAGCTGTTAATCGATAACATCGATATGCCAGTGTCGCAGATTTTGTACATGTCTGTGTAAATAAAAATAATCATATATAAAAGCTCTATTTGATATTGAGCACTTTTTATAAACCCGATTGAAATTGTTTTGATTTTTTTTTTCTAATCATAGTTCACCCCAAACAAGGTGGGCCGCCACTGTAGGCGTAAGGGACTACTGAGAGAAAAGAAAAGGAGAGAAGGTAGGGGGTCAACCTAAGTTGGGATCTGCACAGCGAGATGTTTGTTTACATTAGTTTTAAATTATTGCGTGTCTGTACTGTCGGGGAAACAGGGGGCAGGGAGGGAGTTCCAGAGGCCAGCAGCACGAGGAAAGAAGCTATTTGAGTAGAAGGCTCTCCGGCATCTGGGGACCTCCACAGTGAATGAATGAGATTTAGTTGATTGTCGAGTTAGTCTAGTGGATTTACGTCGAGAGGGCACCAGAGTAGCCAATTCATCGGACCATAGTCCATTGAAGTATTTGTAAAACAAACATAAGGATGCTACATTGCGGCGATGGGACAGGGACTGAAGCTTGGTTGACAGTGAGGGACCTATTAGATTGGCGACTCTTTTTTGGACCTTGTCAAGGAGGGAGAGACTAGTAGATGATGCACCAGCCCAGATGTGGCAACAATACTCCATGCATGGGCGAATGGTGGCTTTGTAGAGATACAGGATAATGTCAGGTGAGAGGAGTTTACTAGCACGGTAGAGGGAGCCAACCTTCTTTGCAGCAGCCTTGGCAATGTCTTCAATGTATTTGTTCCAATTCATGTTTCCTGTGAAGGTTAGGCCGAGGAGTTTGAATGATGAACTCTCAGGTAGGGTGTTATTTGCCATGGCAATCGGTTGTTGGAGAGGCTTCTTGTAGTTGTTGAAGGAAAGGAGCTTTGTCTTTGCGGCATTAAAAGTTACCAGCCATTTATGACCCCAATCCACTACAGCCTAGAGGTCATTTTCTAAAGATTCAGCCATTGCCTCGGATATGATCGCGTCTGTTTTGCCAACATGGCGAGAGTAAAGCGTGGTGTCGTCAGCAAATAAACCAATCTCCGACTCTATGTCATCAGGGAGATCGTTTATATAGATCAGGAACAACAAAGGTCCAAGGATAGATTCATGGGGTACACCAGCATTTATGTCATGTTGCTTAGAAGAACGGCCATCGAGGACACCTGGATTTTTCGTTTGTTTAGGAAGGATCTAATTATATTAAGTAGTTGCCCAGTAATACAGTAAGAGCGTATTTTCAGGAGAAGCCCTTTATGCCATACCTTGTCAAAGGCCTTGGATATATCAAGCGCTACTGCCCTAGATTCACCCGCCTTGTCGAGTGTATGATACATGCGTTCAGAGATGACCGTTAGGATGTCTGCAGTAGATCGTGCTTGTCTAAATCCATACTGGCAGTCAGCTAGAAGTTTAGCATTAACTAAGTGCCGTACTATCGCTAGATTGCTTAAGGATTCAAAGATTTTGGCAAAGATCGGCAGTAGACTGATTGGACGGTAGTTCTGAGGGTCGGTTCTATTCCCAGAACTCTTGTAGACTGGTACCACAGAGGCAATTTTCTAGCTATCGGGGAAGCAAGATTCAGCTAGGCATTTATTGTAGAGTTTGGAGAGGACAGGGGCCAGTTCAGCAGAACATTTCTTTATTACTATTACAGGTATAAGATCAGGCCCACAAGCTTTAGAGGTGTCAAGGTTTTTTATGATGTATCTGACCTGGGATGGGGTGATGACCAGGTTACCAAGTGTGACTTCGGTCCGCAAAGGGAATTCAAGGAGAGGGTGCTTATCTGAGTCTAAAGTAGAGTTAGATGCGAAACGCTGGGTAAGTAGTTCAGCCTTATCAGTGGTCGTGCAAACGACATCATTGAGGTTTGATAGTGGGGGAATCGTTGATTGACCATTATTCACCACACTATTGTAGATTTTCCAGAAATCGCGAGTACCTAGCTGGATGCGTTTTTTTGTTAACTCATTATACCTACTCTTCGCTTCGCCTATCACGGCCTTGCATTTATTTCTTGACTGTATGAATGTATGTCTATTAGTAGCTGACTTATGGCGGCCGAATTTACGGAATGCTTGTTGCCTCCCAGAAATGGCAGCTGCATATTCCGAAGTGAACCATTGAAGAGAGTGGGGCTTGCTAAAGAATTTTCGCATGGGGACATAGGCTTCAATGCCTGCTTTGACCCATTCAGTTAATTCGTTTACACACTGGTTGGCAGGTAGTGATAAGGTTTCCCTCCATGGGGCATCATTGATGTGATCTCTGATTGACTCGAAATCAGCCTGCTCGTAGTATCTTGTTGTTTTGAGCAACGGTTCATCAGCTTTTGGACGACTTTTTAGGGTGATATGTATCATTAGCACAATGTGATCAGCATTCCCGAGTGGGCTATGAGCTTTCGTCACACAAGCCTCAGGCATTGAGGTCAAGAAGAGGTCTAGAAGTGAGGCTTGCTGGTCTACTCGATCGGGGATGCGGGTTGGAAAATCGACAGTCTGGGAGAGGGAGTGGGCTAAGGAGAAATTATACGTAGAGTCGCCGGCTGCGTCAGTAAGGCTGAAGAATCCCAACCAGTCGCGGTGGTGGGCATTAAAATCCCCAAATACATGTATCTGGGCATTGGAGTCAATTAAGACTGCTCTATCTATGCTTTTAGAGACAGAGTTTAGCAGAGTACAGTCCTGGGTCGACGGGGAGCGGTATAAGAATATAAGTAACTGACGCTGTGATGTCAAGTCAATCTAAAGCACATGTAATCTTGGTCATCTGATTCTAACCTATGTTCTCTAGTCAGGGGGAGGGTGTTCCGAACATGAACTCCTAACCCGTGCATATGTTTGTCAGAGTCTTTCAGTAGAGTGGGAGGTAGTCAGTCATGTCAAAGTGGTGAGAAGAGATTGAGGATTTAAGGTTAGTTTCACTAAGAGCTAGGATATCCGGGGAGTTTGTCAGGAGAAAGGTTTCTACGTCGTTTATGTTGGTTCTAAGTCCCCGGATATTTGTGAATGCGAGCCTCAAGGGTGGAGGCGAAAGTGTTTTTTGTTGGGTGTCTGGTTTAGGTTTGCTTTTATTTCTTTGTAATGACATGTTTGGTTTGATTATAGAGTGGGTTGGCCAAGGTGGGTACTTGTTTGGTGCCAATAAGCTCACACAACCAGTCCTTTAGTCACAACCTGGTCCATGGGGGTTGTGGCCTCGGGAAAGCCGACCGGAGATAATTGCAGGGTCCCTTTCCATGCGCGACATGGCACATACAACTACTCACGGTATTATGCAACTGATGATGGAGCAGCCGTTCTTGGCGCTACCCAAGAGTTTGGGCTGCTTGCTATCAGTCGGAAACAGCAACCAGACAAGCTGTCTAACCTGTACTCTCAACCTGTCGGAACAAGAGAAACCCAGACTGGTCATGTAAGACTTAGTAACGAAAAAGCTTTCCCCAAGTTGCCCAAATAGAGAGAAAGAGAACGGTGTTCATTGTCCTGGTAAGGAAACAAGGCTAGCCACTGAGTGTTTAGAGGCGTCCCAGCGCTGTTACCTCTGCGCCTGACTAATAAACAAAAAAGGAGTGCAAAGGCCGGCGATAGGCATAACCTATCTACTCCTTAAGCAATTGTAGGTTTGCAAACTGGATATTTTGTTCGAGATTCCAACTCTAGGAAGGTTGTCGATCAGGACTAAGGAGGCCTCCCTTCCCCAACGGATTACTGCCACGGCGTAAGTAGCTGGTAGCAAGGTTTTTTTGTCAAAGATTTCCTTCTCTTAGATGGGTAGCCTTACGAGGTCTTACGGGTCCAACACTCCGAGAGGGGTAACGATAGCCTGCGCCCGTGTACTAGTCGGGTATTTCCTAGCCCCCGCAGGTGTAAAAAAAAATTTCATATATAATACATATATATATATATATATATATATAGATAGATAGAATAAGTTCCTTGCATACAAAAAAGGGAACAGAAAGTTGAAGATAGGTTTCCCTCTCACCCCCCCCCCTTTACAACCCCGAACCCAAATGATCTCTCAATAACCAGGCACCATGTTTAGCAAGGAAAAGAAAAGACAAGAATAAAGATTTTTGAACAGTCAAAACAGTTGATTACTACCCTGTAGATGTTTTACCTGGATTATTATATATATATATATATATATATATATATATATATATATATATATATATTCTAACGAAGCTTATAGTTATTTATAAATGAAGAAAAAATGGACTTTAAATTTTTAGGGATATTAACTGAATCCCCAAATTGCAGACTTAGCACTAACTTGTATAAGCCGACTTACCGCTGGAAAATTCACAAACACGAAAGGAGACTCAAGTATATAACAGTGAAACATAAACAGGGGACCTTACCCTAAATCGTGAAATAGTAAAACCATGTAACTGTTTTGGATATTTAAGAACAGAACAGTTATTAAATTCATGGCTCTTCAGCAGTATTGATCAAACTGCACCTCTCCCTAACCAAATGTAGACATCATTTATATTAACCACCGTGGATATAATGGTAGGATTATCTGAGTGGTCTCTCTTTGATTATATATCAGCCACATCCCCAGAATAATTCTTGCAAACGAGTCTGAAATAAGATGGTTTCTTCAAAATAACTATGTATTTATTAAAATATAAGTAAGGGTGAAAACAAATATTGTAATAGATTTTGATTAAAATTTGAATAAGGATTCTAGACATAAGGTTTAGTTTCATTATATCTGCTGTTAATCTTCGTAAAGGAGCAGAAAAGCAGTGCAAACCTATTCTGTTCGGGGAATTAATTTTACCCGTCCTGGGACGGATATTCTTTTAGCTTAATTCTATGACGGAAATAAAAACAAACTATCCTTTATATACAAGATAGAAATATTTTTTTAGATCTACTCGGGTTCAATAAAAAAAAATGCGCTGTCCGAGAATAATTTTAATTTGCAATTTGTTTGTGTTAGTAGAACCTGTTAATATCAACATGTTCAAAATGACATTTTAATCAAGACAAACCTATATTTATTTGATTTTATTTTTTGCATGAAATTCAAGTTTAGCGAATCTTCCATTTTTATTTCCGTTTCAAATTAATTTGAAGTCGTCTCAATAATCGTTCATGTTAAAGTAAATGAACAAAAACCAACATGGGTGCATTCAAACTGTAATATTGGTTGCATAATTGTCTGAATTATCCCCCTTGGAGATATATCAAAGTTATATCCCTTGGAATTATTCTGGCCAACGCAAGTGACGGGGTTTTCCTATTCGGAAGTTAAGAAAAAAATTTCCACGCTTATCCGGAATTTAGTTATCTTTTTTCTGGCTGGTCTTTCAAATAAATAATAGGTGGCACATGATACGTGGATCTTTACATAGACTTTATAAATTCTGACGTTGTGTTAGATAGACGCTTTTTCTGGTAACAGTCGCATGGACTCCCAGAACAATCATCACAAAGTAAGTGCTTATACATTACTCACGCATATTCTCTATCTCCGACCCGAGCAACCCACTCTTTCAGATTGTGTTGGGACTGTTATATATTATTTATTTGGTACTAATGTATGTTGTTCTTTGTATATTATATCTTATGAGATACCACTTTTACATGTTTCATATCCACCTTTTACGTTTATCTTCCACAAAGTGGTTATATGAACGTATTCGGAACTTTGCATTAGAGCTTTTTGACAGTCTATTTTTAACTTCCCCGAGAGTGCTCAACTTTAATTTCTTAAAGGGGCTTAGTATAATATTTATAAATAAATATTAAATTATTTATACCTACAGACGCTAGCGTTTCAAGCTTATTGCTCTCATCAGTGCAGGGAAGTAACAATTTCAGACGGTCGGGAGGCGCGAACCCGGTACACAGAGTCAGCCATATCCACTCGGCCCACGGAAACTGTCACGTAATTTAGGGAAATTAAGATCTATATGTACCTAGAAGCGGGCACAGATAGAAGACTAGTCGAGAGTGTTCGACGAACGTATTCGGAACTTTGCATTAGAGCTTTTTGACAGTCTATTTTTAACTTCCCCGAGAGTGCTCAACTTTAATTTCTTAAAGGGGCTTAGTATAATATTTATAAATAAATATTAAATTATTTATACCTACAGACGCTAGCGTTTCAAGCTTATTGCTCTCATCAGTGCAGGGAAGTAACAATTTCAGACGGTCGGGAGGCGCGAACCCGGTACACAGAGTCAGCCATATCCACTCGGCCCACGGAAACTGTCACGTAATTTAGGGAAATTAAGATCTATATGTACCTAGAAGCGGGCACAGATAGAAGACTAGTCGAGAGTGTTCGACGAACGTATTCGGAACTTTGCATTAGAGCTTTTTGACAGTCTATTTTTAACTTCCCCGAGAGTGCTCAACTTTAATTTCTTAAAGGGGCTTAGTATAATATTTATAAATAAATATTAAATTATTTATACCTACAGACGCTAGCGTTTCAAGCTTATTGCTCTCATCAGTGCAGGGAAGTAACAATTTCAGACGGTCGGGAGGCGCGAACCCGGTACACAGAGTCAGCCATATCCACTCGGCCCACGGAAACTGTCACGTAATTTAGGGAAATTAAGATCTATATGTACCTAGAAGCGGGCACAGATAGAAGACTAGTCGAGAGTGTTCGACGAACGTATTCGGAACTTTGCATTAGAGCTTTTTGACAGTCTATTTTTAACTTCCCCGAGAGTGCTCAACTTTAATTTCTTAAAGGGGCTTAGTATAATATTTATAAATAAATATTAAATTATTTATACCTACAGACGCTAGCGTTTCAAGCTTATTGCTCTCATCAGTGCAGGGAAGTAACAATTTCAGACGGTCGGGAGGCGCGAACCCGGTACACAGAGTCAGCCATATCCACTCGGCCCACGGAAACTGTCACGTAATTTAGGGAAATTAAGATCTATATGTACCTAGAAGCGGGCACAGATAGAAGACTAGTCGAGAGTGTTCGACGAACGTATTCGGAACTTTGCATTAGAGCTTTTTGACAGTCTATTTTTAACTTCCCCGAGAGTGCTCAACTTTAATTTCTTAAAGGGGCTTAGTATAATATTTATAAATAAATATTAAATTATTTATACCTACAGACGCTAGCGTTTCAAGCTTATTGCTCTCATCAGTGCAGGGAAGTAACAATTTCAGACGGTCGGGAGGCGCGAACCCGGTACACAGAGTCAGCCATATCCACTCGGCCCACGGAAACTGTCACGTAATTTAGGGAAATTAAGATCTATATGTACCTAGAAGCGGGCACAGATAGAAGACTAGTCGAGAGTGTTCGACGAACGTATTCGGAACTTTGCATTAGAGCTTTTTGACAGTCTATTTTTAACTTCCCCGAGAGTGCTCAACTTTAATTTCTTAAAGGGGCTTAGTATAATATTTATAAATAAATATTAAATTATTTATACCTACAGACGCTAGCGTTTCAAGCTTATTGCTCTCATCAGTGCAGGGAAGTAACAATTTCAGACGGTCGGGAGGCGCGAACCCGGTACACAGAGTCAGCCATATCCACTCGGCCCACGGAAACTGTCACGTAATTTAGGGAAATTAAGATCTATATGTACCTAGAAGCGGGCACAGATAGAAGACTAGTCGAGAGTGTTCGACGAACGTATTCGGAACTTTGCATTAGAGCTTTTTGACAGTCTATTTTTAACTTCCCCGAGAGTGCTCAACTTTAATTTCTTAAAGGGGCTTAGTATAATATTTATAAATAAATATTAAATTATTTATACCTACAGACGCTAGCGTTTCAAGCTTATTGCTCTCATCAGTGCAGGGAAGTAACAATTTCAGACGGTCGGGAGGCGCGAACCCGGTACACAGAGTCAGCCATATCCACTCGGCCCACGGAAACTGTCACGTAATTTAGGGAAATTAAGATCTATATGTACCTAGAAGCGGGCACAGATAGAAGACTAGTCGAGAGTGTTCGACGAACGTATTCGGAACTTTGCATTAGAGCTTTTTGACAGTCTATTTTTAACTTCCCCGAGAGTGCTCAACTTTAATTTCTTAAAGGGGCTTAGTATAATATTTATAAATAAATATTAAATTATTTATACCTACAGACGCTAGCGTTTCAAGCTTATTGCTCTCATCAGTGCAGGGAAGTAACAATTTCAGACGGTCGGGAGGCGCGAACCCGGTACACAGAGTCAGCCATATCCACTCGGCCCACGGAAACTGTCACGTAATTTAGGGAAATTAAGATCTATATGTACCTAGAAGCGGGCACAGATAGAAGACTAGTCGAGAGTGTTCGACGAACGTATTCGGAACTTTGCATTAGAGCTTTTTGACAGTCTATTTTTAACTTCCCCGAGAGTGCTCAACTTTAATTTCTTAAAGGGGCTTAGTATAATATTTATAAATAAATATTAAATTATTTATACCTACAGACGCTAGCGTTTCAAGCTTATTGCTCTCATCAGTGCAGGGAAGTAACAATTTCAGACGGTCGGGAGGCGCGAACCCGGTACACAGAGTCAGCCATATCCACTCGGCCCACGGAAACTGTCACGTAATTTAGGGAAATTAAGATCTATATGTACCTAGAAGCGGGCACAGATAGAAGACTAGTCGAGAGTGTTCGACGAACGTATTCGGAACTTTGCATTAGAGCTTTTTGACAGTCTATTTTTAACTTCCCCGAGAGTGCTCAACTTTAATTTCTTAAAGGGGCTTAGTATAATATTTATAAATAAATATTAAATTATTTATACCTACAGACGCTAGCGTTTCAAGCTTATTGCTCTCATCAGTGCAGGGAAGTAACAATTTCAGACGGTCGGGAGGCGCGAACCCGGTACACAGAGTCAGCCATATCCACTCGGCCCACGGAAACTGTCACGTAATTTAGGGAAATTAAGATCTATATGTACCTAGAAGCGGGCACAGATAGAAGACTAGTCGAGAGTGTTCGACGAACGTATTCGGAACTTTGCATTAGAGCTTTTTGACAGTCTATTTTTAACTTCCCCGAGAGTGCTCAACTTTAATTTCTTAAAGGGGCTTAGTATAATATTTATAAATAAATATTAAATTATTTATACCTACAGACGCTAGCGTTTCAAGCTTATTGCTCTCATCAGTGCAGGGAAGTAACAATTTCAGACGGTCGGGAGGCGCGAACCCGGTACACAGAGTCAGCCATATCCACTCGGCCCACGGAAACTGTCACGTAATTTAGGGAAATTAAGATCTATATGTACCTAGAAGCGGGCACAGATAGAAGACTAGTCGAGAGTGTTCGACGAACGTATTCGGAACTTTGCATTAGAGCTTTTTGACAGTCTATTTTTAACTTCCCCGAGAGTGCTCAACTTTAATTTCTTAAAGGGGCTTAGTATAATATTTATAAATAAATATTAAATTATTTATACCTACAGACGCTAGCGTTTCAAGCTTATTGCTCTCATCAGTGCAGGGAAGTAACAATTTCAGACGGTCGGGAGGCGCGAACCCGGTACACAGAGTCAGCCATATCCACTCGGCCCACGGAAACTGTCACGTAATTTAGGGAAATTAAGATCTATATGTACCTAGAAGCGGGCACAGATAGAAGACTAGTCGAGAGTGTTCGACGAACGTATTCGGAACTTTGCATTAGAGCTTTTTGACAGTCTATTTTTAACTTCCCCGAGAGTGCTCAACTTTAATTTCTTAAAGGGGCTTAGTATAATATTTATAAATAAATATTAAATTATTTATACCTACAGACGCTAGCGTTTCAAGCTTATTGCTCTCATCAGTGCAGGGAAGTAACAATTTCAGACGGTCGGGAGGCGCGAACCCGGTACACAGAGTCAGCCATATCCACTCGGCCCACGGAAACTGTCACGTAATTTAGGGAAATTAAGATCTATATGTACCTAGAAGCGGGCACAGATAGAAGACTAGTCGAGAGTGTTCGACGAACGTATTCGGAACTTTGCATTAGAGCTTTTTGACAGTCTATTTTTAACTTCCCCGAGAGTGCTCAACTTTAATTTCTTAAAGGGGCTTAGTATAATATTTATAAATAAATATTAAATTATTTATACCTACAGACGCTAGCGTTTCAAGCTTATTGCTCTCATCAGTGCAGGGAAGTAACAATTTCAGACGGTCGGGAGGCGCGAACCCGGTACACAGAGTCAGCCATATCCACTCGGCCCACGGAAACTGTCACGTAATTTAGGGAAATTAAGATCTATATGTACCTAGAAGCGGGCACAGATAGAAGACTAGTCGAGAGTGTTCGACGAACGTATTCGGAACTTTGCATTAGAGCTTTTTGACAGTCTATTTTTAACTTCCCCGAGAGTGCTCAACTTTAATTTCTTAAAGGGGCTTAGTATAATATTTATAAATAAATATTAAATTATTTATACCTACAGACGCTAGCGTTTCAAGCTTATTGCTCTCATCAGTGCAGGGAAGTAACAATTTCAGACGGTCGGGAGGCGCGAACCCGGTACACAGAGTCAGCCATATCCACTCGGCCCACGGAAACTGTCACGTAATTTAGGGAAATTAAGATCTATATGTACCTAGAAGCGGGCACAGATAGAAGACTAGTCGAGAGTGTTCGACGAACGTATTCGGAACTTTGCATTAGAGCTTTTTGACAGTCTATTTTTAACTTCCCCGAGAGTGCTCAACTTTAATTTCTTAAAGGGGCTTAGTATAATATTTATAAATAAATATTAAATTATTTATACCTACAGACGCTAGCGTTTCAAGCTTATTGCTCTCATCAGTGCAGGGAAGTAACAATTTCAGACGGTCGGGAGGCGCGAACCCGGTACACAGAGTCAGCCATATCCACTCGGCCCACGGAAACTGTCACGTAATTTAGGGAAATTAAGATCTATATGTACCTAGAAGCGGGCACAGATAGAAGACTAGTCGAGAGTGTTCGACGAACGTATTCGGAACTTTGCATTAGAGCTTTTTGACAGTCTATTTTTAACTTCCCCGAGAGTGCTCAACTTTAATTTCTTAAAGGGGCTTAGTATAATATTTATAAATAAATATTAAATTATTTATACCTACAGACGCTAGCGTTTCAAGCTTATTGCTCTCATCAGTGCAGGGAAGTAACAATTTCAGACGGTCGGGAGGCGCGAACCCGGTACACAGAGTCAGCCATATCCACTCGGCCCACGGAAACTGTCACGTAATTTAGGGAAATTAAGATCTATATGTACCTAGAAGCGGGCACAGATAGAAGACTAGTCGAGAGTGTTCGACGAACGTATTCGGAACTTTGCATTAGAGCTTTTTGACAGTCTATTTTTAACTTCCCCTAACTTTATATAAATATAGATATAGTTAACTATTTTTACTTCATGTCGTCCTTTCGTTTTTTGTTCTTCCTAATTACGTTTTCTGTAAGCAAGTCAAGAAAAAGCAGTTCTTTTGATATGTCTATATCGGCTAGAACAAAAGCAATTTAAAAGCTAACTGCGTTATTATTGGCTATCAAGACAATGAACCAAAAAAACGAAAAGGATGAAAGAAAATCAGCAAGAATTAGTTTTTTTGCCAGACGATGATTAAGCAAAGACTCGTTTTTTTTCATCTTCTATTAAATGTCTCGTTTACATGCTAGCATGTGGTGGACGACTTTTAGAAACTGACTTCCATACTAACCTATTTCTGGCCAACACGGATTGATCCCTCTTTCTCTCATGTCCATTTTATCACTTCCTCCCATGTTTCCCTTGGCCTTCCCATGTGAACTTACCCTGTCATCCCTACTGTACTATACTTTGTATGTGTTGGACGGCTTTTAGAAATTGCCTTCCAAACTAACCAAGTCTCTACTTATTCCTCTTTTTCCAAAGTCCATCTTTAACACTTTCTCCCAAGTTTTCCTTGGCCTTCCCCTGTGAACGTACGATGCTTTCTGGTCCCAGATGGAAGCGATGGAAAATTTCAATGGTGTTTTTTAGAAATTTAACCTTTATTGAAACTATTTTGAATGTTCTGTTAACATATCGATTACTACATCACACAGACAAAACATTGATTTATATATATATATGTATATATATATATATATATATATATATATATATATATATATATTCATGTGTTTTTACAAATAATATATATTTTTAAGAAAAACGTATAGTCCTTATAATATCTGAAATGTTTCCAATTGTAAGCTCAACGAAGCTTTATTAAAGGAGTCAGAGCATATATATCTTATATTTGCATTCCATTGACCATGGAGAATTAATCCAAAACCATAATTTTCATTGGTTTTAACAACTTCTTTATTTCTGTACTTCAATGTGTTTTTTTTTTTCATTTCTAATTTTGCACACAAAAGTAATTTATTCAAATTTAATTCAATCTACTAGCAGGAATTATTTAAGGTTAGTTTCGTAAATATCAGTTTTGGGGTTGTCGTTGGAAAATCTGATCGAGTATTTTCTCGAGTGTGATTATCTTATTGGGAGCGTGTTTTTCTTTTTTCTGAAGTGGTAAACTTTTTCTCCAAGTGAGTTTTTTTCCCTTTATATACATCAGTTTGCCGAATTTTTATCAGAACTCAATCTGCAATTTCACCGTATTTTTCCCCACCCAGTGTTTTTGTTATGACATGCTTTTTCGCTATTCAACAATATATACTGAGACCCTCTGAAGATTGAAAAAAAATGAACTTATTAAAAAAATACACTTATCCGATTTTTGCCATGAAACGCGCGTAATGAGTAGGAATTAATATTAAATTAGAATAAATTACTTTTGTGTGTAAAATGAGAGATGAAAAAAATAGACTTTCTCCTGTTTTATTTGGCCTTCCCCTGTGAACTTACCGTGCTACCTGGTCCCAGATTGGAGCTAATGAAAATTTCAATGGTGTTTTTGATTCTGTTAAAATATTAACTCTTATTGAAACTTATTTGAATGCTCTAACTGTTAACATATCGATTTCTATAACATACAAATATGAATTATATCTATATATCTATATATGTTACATAATAGACATATGTATGTGAAGAACGATAATATCAGCTAGTATGGATTTGGTATTTAGGTGGATCAGTGCAAAATTGTGACACGAAAATCTGGTGAACAAGTTCACTCTCGGACTAAAAATATAAACATACCTGAACTCTGACCTTTTCCATGATCTCTGATCTAACAGGTGCGTGTGACAGGCTCAGAGTCCCCATTTGAGGAAATTACGTCACAATCGTGGAAACGAGAAAAGAAAGAAGCTTTTTAGTCAGTTCGTGTTTCGGGAGCGTAATGCACGGATGCAAAATTCGAGATGTAATTCAGAAAAAGGAAAATAAGAATTTAATTCATAAAAGAGTGATAGCAAGTTGATATAAGTTTCTATCCCCGTAACGAAGTAGATCTAAGTTAGGAATAACAATCTCTCTCTGTCTCTGTCTCTGTCTCTGTCTCTCTTTCTCTCTCTCTCTCTCTCTCTCTCTCTCTCTCTCTCCAATTTAATGAAGTGTGAGATTTATAATTATGACGAGAAAATATCTCTCAAATAAAGACCAGTTAAATTTTATGCCGGATTCATCATTTTCCTCTTTTCATCGAAAGTTTTAATTACAGACCCTAGACGATCACGATGACGACGTGCACTTGACGACGATGATGATGATGATGATGATGATGATGATGATGATGATGATGATGATGATGATGATGATGATGATGGGAAGGAAAGCAACGCACTGCGATGATGATACTGACGACAGAAAGCTACATATGACTACTGACAACATTTGAAATAAAGAACTTGTGTTTTAAGAACGGCAACGTTACACACACACCCACATATATATAGAGAGAGAAAGAATATGAAACTAAAGTATACTTTTTGAAGATAGAACCTATAGTAAAATGGTTTAAGCTCAATATACGAGATAGAGCAATTATGAATATAAATGAAGGAAAGAAAAATAAACATGTTTTTATCGAGTACACTTTGCATTGAACAATCGAAGTTGAAATAGATTTGTCATCCGTACATCTTTATCTCTCTTCCTTCATTTATCTATATATATATATATATATATATATATATATATATATAGAGAGAGAGAGAGAGAGAGAGAGAGAGAGAGAGAGAGGAGGTGGTGGAGAGCGAGAATATTCATTGAAGAACGCCTAGTGCAGAGGTTTCAAACACGCGACTTGCATCCTCATTGTCATCATATTCATATAATTCGGTTTAATTTCCGTTTTACATGCTAACATGTATTTGACAGCTTTTAGAAAAGGACTTACAAACTAACCTATCTCTGGCTAGGTCTTTAGTTATCCCCTTTTTGCTAAAATCCATTCTTCTCACTTTCTACCACGTGTTCCTTTGCCTTCCCCGACAAATTCACCCTTTAACCACAACTGTTCTACAATTACTAAGCCACAAACTCTCATCTGTTCTTTTAACGCGCTCATACCATCGAAGTCTCCTGTTCCTCACACATCTCCCTATTCTGTCAAGATTTAATCGTTCTCTGAGCTCATCAGCTCTAAGCCTCTCTTTAAGAATCACATTAGTCATCTATCGTATCATTCTCATATCATTTCTCTCTATGCAATGAATGTCTTAACCCCTAACTGGCAAGGTTTCACTTTCATGCATAATTACACTGCGTACATATGCCTGGTAGATTGTTTATCTTTGGTCAACAGTCGTAACGCTCTACTGGTTAGTAATGACAGAAATTCCGTGAATTTGCTCCAACTGCTTGTAACTTTTGCAATCACACTAGCAACTGCTTCGCCTTGTGTTCCAATGGTATCACCAATGTAACAAAACTTCTGAACAACCACAAATATACTGTTTTACACATCTGAGTTCTCATATGTCTTCAGTGTGTTACACTTCTTGCACACAGAAGTAAATTGTCATCATGGTATCAGAGTAAAGAATCTTTTCACAAACATTACAAACACAAACGTATATAAAAACACAGAAAAAGAAATGTTTGTCTGCAAGGTTCTTCAAATGGTTAGGCAGACGTTGTTTCTTATAATTACAACATCTTCATTGAGGATGCCACGTTACTTGTCATTTTTTACCATTCGAAAACCCTTTTAGTATTTTCTGGTGCATCTTCTCTCGCAGTCTCGTTAACTTTGCCCCTAACCCTAACGCTAACCCTTAACCCTAACCCTAACGCTAACCCTTAACCCTAACTCTAACCCTAACCCTTAACCCGTAACCCTAAAAGCATCCCTTATTTGTCTTAATTGCCGACTATACCCTATTTGATTTCTACTAGAGACCAACCTGGGATGTTCCCCCTACCTTACTTATGATCTACCCTTCCGTCAATTACTTATACATAGGATTAACTGAACCTATGACGCTGTCCCTATTCATGCTGTATATAATCCCATCCATATTTACTATCTCATAATCCCCGATATTCTTGTTCCTTATCTACTCTTACATTTTAAGTTCATTTTATCTACCTTATCTTAAATGTTCCCTATACTGTTAATAATTCTCTAATTTACGTTAATGGGGAATTTATACCTCAGACATGTATACAGGTCTGTGACGAGAGACAATATATGCGGTTCTATGTAAACAATTTTGAACCACCTCCTATATGTATTATTTTTAGTTATCCACAGACAGCTGTTTCCTCATGGCTCGTTCCAATATCCTCTCGCTGTCCATTGTGAAGTCTCATGTCGACCTACATTCGTGTTTATTCCTTCAATACGTCTCTACACGTGTCTTGTTGGTGTAGTCCATCAAAGAACGCATCGCTGAGAATAGCCTGCACATATTCACTCAAGCGGATGCTCTGTCGGGGAAAACTAAGACCGCTGACTCTTCTAAAATGTCTTCGTGCATCCTCCTTTCTGCGAAGCTACGTCTCGTTAGTTTCCGGAGAGCCAAGATCGCCGTCAGGTCACTACTAAACCGCCTCACACCTGTTTCCGAAGTTCGTTATCTCGCTCTCTCTCTCTCTCGCTCTCTCTCGCTCTCTCTCTCCATGTATATATGTATGTATGTATGTATGTATGTATGTATGTATGTATGTATGTATGTATGTATGTATGTATGTATGTATGTATATCAATCACTATTAAACGAAGACATGAACAAAAAAGAAAAAAAAATTCCATTATGCAAAGAGATTTGTGGGTTTCTTTCCAAATTCATTTTAGATGGCAGGAGTTATCCTACTTGCTATTTTCTTTCTCTTTTCCCCTAAACACTTGAAATGGCTTTGGTCCAGCACGTCTTTTGCTCGTGTGACGCGAATGAAGTATATTTAATCATATGTATATAAATATATATTTTTGTATGCAAATAAATACACATTCGCATTGGTCTTTACTATCGAGCGGATGAGCCTGTTTTATTCTCACTTAGCAAAACCGTATCGCTGCCAATACGCATGCGCTAAACCACAGGTGTGTAATTCATCTAAACTCGACACGGTAGTAGTATAAAGCTAAAATTGTATGTGTCAACAAAAGCAGGCGACAACTGATTTTCAGTTAATTTAATTACAAATGTAAAAAAGTTATTGACAAAAAATATGCAGAAAAATATGTTTACTTCTATATAATAAAGTAAAGTCGATTTTTATCGTCTGCATTAAAACATAATAGGATAAAAAAACAAAACCTTCATATGTTAATCTGTTCCGCTTTCCAATTAGGCTAGGCACGACTGACACGTGTTTGCTTGCCACTCACAGCATGCGTGTTTCCAGAATTTATGCATCTATTTCTTCTTCTTTCAATATTTATTATATTTTCTCTGGATTACCGAACTCTCCCAAATAAACCTTCCAAAGAGAAGGTGGCATCAATTTTTACTCGCTACTATAATCTATTCTCATCGCCACCAGATTCATCGTGTGCTAATCTTTCTTGTAATAATTTTTTTTTAAAAACACCAGTTTTTCCAGAATACTTAACGAACGCTTCACATTCTGTAGTTTTCAACAAAAAAAAACAAATGTCCGTTAAGCGTTTAAGCACGACTGACACGTGTTTGCTTGCCACACACAGCAGTGGAGATGACCAGAGAACGATGGATCCTGATGCCGACTCCTCCTGGACATTTCTTCCTCCTGTTAGCTGGGTTGCGATCCTAAAACAGTTTGGTGTAAAACCTGCTCAGCATGGGTTGCCCTGCTAAGAACCAGAGTTCTAGACGACAGAGCTACACCGCCCCTACAACACGTGAGGAGGGAGGAATTGAGATTTGGGGGTTGGGGGGTCAACGCTGTTACTTGGTGAGCCACGCCCAGCTAATTATCATTTACATTTTTAATTCAACGTCACACACGATAAATGAATTGTCTCTTATTGTCTACTTTTATACGACGTCTGAACCGCATACTACTTCTTACAACGAGAGTATTGAATATATTATTTACTCCGCAGCAAAGCTAATAGGTGTTCTATAGTCTTTATTTTTGCGGTGACCGCCGCGTGCGAGATCTCATTCAGCTGGTAGGATGAATGAATCACTCCATTTAGCACAGCAATCTTAACGCTGTTTACGATCTACGTATTAAAAGACGCTAATGACTTGCGCATTATGACGTCTCGACGAGGCGATCGCATTGTTATGGAGAATGGTCTCTTTTTTTTAATGGCGTCTTGGAAGTAGAGAGTCTTTCTCATTCCAACTCGAAGAGCTGGATGGGGATGAAGTATTACTGTTATACTTAAGGAAGTGCCGCTCGGGGCACTTTTTCTTGCCTTGACACAGTACAAAAAAAACAATTTCGGTGCTTCTGTATTATTGGGGCAAATAAGATTTTCATCTCTTACTTAGAAGAGTCTGTTGGAAGGGGAGATAATTCAAACTGTTTTTGTTGTTGTTGTTGTAACTCTAACTCATAAGGAAAATCCAGAAAATTAGTAAGAAAATAAATGTTTAAAAAGGGTACTTATGCAGTTTACAGACCAGACTGAAATAATAACGTTATAATTTAGAAAGCTATTCTTAACATGGGGAGGTGGGGGTTGATTAACTATTCTGTTTATTAAATTGTTAGGTGAAAGTACAGAATACTTAATCAACCCCCACCTCCCCATGTTAAGAATGGCTTTCTAAATTATAACGTTATTATTTCAGCCCGGTCAGTAAACTGCATAAGTAGCTCTTTTAAAATCTATGTTTTACAAATTCTCTAGATTTTCCTTATGGGTGATGGTTACAACAAAAAGAACAGTTTGAATTATCTCCCTTTTTAACTGACTCTTCTAAAATGAAAATGAAAATTTCATCTGCCCCCAATAATACAGAAACACCACGGTTTCGCAACCTAGTCGGGGATTATCTCCTCCTAATTCTGCGGCCTCTTTCACACGGAAGAGATGTTGCTAGTCTTACTCTACTACATCGTTATGTTGATGCGAGGTGCTCGACTGGGCTCCAATCCCATGATTTTCTTTCTTCGTTTTTCTTCTTTCCTTCTTTTTATGATATTGAAGCAGTTTTTGATTTTTATTTATGTCTGGGTTGGGTAAGCCGATTGCTGTATGCTATATATCTACCGTGCGTCCCCCATTAAGTCACGGAAATAGTTAGGGAACAATAAATATATGCAATCATTTTAATTCGTACATAGTTTACACAGAATGATTAACGAGGTATTGTATTTAGGGTCAGATAGACAACTATTCGGCTCTTACATAACGAGGTCCGTGTTTGAATGGGAAAGTTTGAGTGATTCCTTAAAGGTCATAGGTGACCCCAGACGGAAGTCGATGAAACCACATGACTTCCGGATTGAGACTTCAAGGAGAAAAGACGCATCTTAGAGCTATCTCACCGCACACAGTGTGACCGGATGTAGCGAGACGATCTATTTGTCTATTTATTTATATGTCTCTCTCTCTCTCTCTTCCTCTTTCTTTCATTCTGTCTCTCCCCCATCTCCCTATCCCTCCCCCCCCTCTCTCTCTCTCTCTCTCTCTCTCTCTCTCTCTCTCTCTCTCTCTCTCTCTCTCTCTCTGGCGTAGACAAGTAACCTACCTCTCTGATGTTTTTCTGTGACTGTCTGTCTTTTTAAATAAACCTGTCTTATAAACATCGGCGTCCGAGTGGGAACGATATTTTTATTCGAATATCACTCCTCCTAGTAGTACTCTTTTTTGACTGCCTTTAGAGTTATTGTTCTGTTGAAGTAGTTCTCTATGTGGCAATATTTAATGTGAGTGTTTAAAAGTAAGCTTTTAATCGGAGGTTTCGGTGTAAGGTTAAAATTAAGCAAGAAAGTGGAAACTTCCATAGGCTATGATGGCCCTTTGTAATTAAGGAATAATCTGGAGGGTGTTCTGAGAGAGATTAGTTTTTAGATAATCCTAACCCTAACCACGGATGAACATCTTGTGGATTAGTGTTCAAATTCATGTAGATTAAAAAATATATTTTTCATTTTTTGGCTTCATTACCAATAACGCATGTTCAGTTAGCTTTCAAATTATTCTTCATCTCGATGGTGTTGGAATATCAAAAAGACGGTTTTCGCTTGACTTGCTTATAGGAAACGCAACTAGGAAGAACAAGAAACGAAAGGACATGAGAAACGTTTATTCCGACCGAAACACATACGTAGGAATATTCAAATCCGAGGGTGTAAAAATAAAATTAACATCGGAAATTTTCCACGTGCGGAAAATTCTGTTTCGAAAATAAAAGTTTAAGAAGTAGGATTACGTGACAGTGTGTGATTTCATGTTGGGGGGGGGGGGGTAAGGTTAGGGTTAGGGTAAGGGTTACGTGTCAAAAATCTTGATGGTTAGGGTTAGGGTAAGGGTTACGTGTCAAAAATCTTGATGGTTAGGGTTAGGGTTACGTGTCATAAAAGCTAGATGGGTTAGGGTTAGGGTTACGTGTTAAAAGCTTGATAGGTTAGGTATACGTGTCATAAAGGCTAGATGGGTTAGGGTTACGTGTCAAAAATCATGATGGGTTAGGGTTAGGGTTATGTGTCATAAAAGCTAGATGGGTTAGGGTTAGGGTTAGGGTTAGGCTTACGTGTCAAAATCTTGATGGGTTAGGGTTAGGGTTATGTGTCAAAAATCATGATGGGTTAGGGTTAGGGTTAGGGTTATGTGTTATAAAAGCTAGATAGGTTAGGGTTAGGGTTACGTGTCAAAAATCTTGATGGGTTAGCGTCAGGGTTACGTGTCATAAAGACTAGATGGGTTAGGGTTAGGGTTAGGGTTACGTGTCAAAAATATTGATGGGTTAGGGTTACGTGTCATAAAGGCTAGATAGGTTAGGGTTAGGGTTAGTGTTACGTGTCAAAAATCTTGATGGGTTAGGGTCAGGGTTACGTGTCATAAAGGCTAGATAGGTTAGGGTTAGGGTTACGTATAAAAAATCTTAATTGGTTAGGGTTACGTGTCATAAAGGCTAGATAGGTTGTGGTTAGGGTTAGGGTTACGTGTCAAAAATCTTGATGGGTTAGGGTTAGGGTTACGTGCCATAAAAACTAGATTGGTTAGGGTTAGGGTTAGGGTTACGTGTCATGGAATGGGCGCGGTTTTCAAGTCTTCTTTCACCCTGCGGATGTTTGAAAGGGAAGATACTGATCATCTTGATGTACTTCCTGTCAGAAGTAAATCAGATCTCAGAGCAATTAATAGAGTTATTTGTTGTTCTTTTTAAATGCTCCTATTATTCCAGGCATCAAGAGAATAAAGAACTAAGGAAACCCATTTTTACGACTGCGACATCACCACTGCTGAGGACGTCGCTATCCAATGAGACAACTAATATATATCAATAAAAGAGACGAAGAGCTGTTTCTGTCTAAGATGACAGATAATCCGAAAGGATCTAAAGAATCGCCACGCTATGTTACACTTTAGTACCATGTAAACTAATACTACCTGTTTTGTGGCAACTAAATTGGCACTTCAATCAGACAGGCTTTGGATTGTCCAACGAGGTGGGTGTGTTGATACCCAGCAACACTAAATACAAGACCTGTTAAAGAGAGAATAGGCTTCATTGAATCCAACGTCTATCCATACTGATGAAGAGTAGAAAGTGGACTATAAGTTTACTCTCGGCAGGATACTACGTATGAATAAAAGAGACGAACAGCTTTGAATGTGGGTGTGTAAAAGTAAGATGAAAATCAGAAATATCCGCATAAGATTAAAAATAAGAACGTGGAAAATTCCATCAGAAATTTAAAACTATAGAATTAGGGACACGTAGCAGGATATGACGTCACGAACAGGAAGTCCAAAATGAAACGTGGCGAAGAAGAGGAAAATATCTGACTCTTTTGCCCTCTGAGCTGACTGTTTGGACGTTTGTTGTAGCTCTGTTTTCGTTCTATATTACGGGGGAGAGCGAGAAGAAGCTAACGTAAAGCTTTCAAAGAATACAGCAACGTGACCCATTTAAGCAACAAGCTTATTGAGTTATTTTTGTTTGTTTGTTTGTTTTTTATCTATTATTAAAGCTACCAGGGAATAAAGGACCGCGGTTGTTTTCATCACAACCAGAGAAGAGTAACGCGGATAACCATGTGTCTTCTGTTAAAACGCCCTGTTGATGACGGCTACTGCCACGGCTATAAACAGACGCTATCATATACTTAGCAACTACTGACTTACGCATCAGAGAGACGGATAGCTGTTTCCATTGACAGCAAAAAGGTTCAGATGGATCGAAGAATTCGTCCACGCTGTACTGCATCTGGGAGACGAAAAGGTCGTGGCTTATTTAGCACATTTTGTCCTTAGAATCAACAGTTCCTTTCGCAGTTGACCGGGATCAGATTTTGACTTCTTCGAAGGCATCCGACATTCGACCGGGCATAGTTTAGTTGGCACAAGGCCATTCAATGTTATGAAAACGTTTTGGGAAAGATATTTCAACTATAAAAGCTTCCACTGCATAATAAAGAACAATATATACATTTATTTATTTATATATATATATATATATATATATATATATATATATATATATATATATATATATAATGTATTTTTATGTAATTATTTTTATTGGTGATTGCATCGTTCGTTGTTTTTTTGCCTACTATTATTTCGATTGTCTCACTTCCTAAGTGATTAAGATGCAGAAAATTGCATTATTAGTCGCCCTTAACTTCATAGGACGTATTTTTCGTTAATATATATATTTTTGATTTATTTTATACGTACATAAATGTAATCCATGGACACGTGTTTCTGGTTCACAGCCGTCATTAGCATGGCTACTTACACAGGCTTCGCCTCCCCTCTTTGGGGAGGAGTAAGTTTATTGCTTACTGCCTGAGGCGCCCCTACTGGGGAATGCCGACGGGGCTGCCCAGGCAATTTTTAAACCCCACTTTCCCGACCTTGGGTCCCATCTGACTTGTGGGAGTACGATAAAAGCTGGCCTTGTGCCTAACTCCTGGATAGGAGTAAATCAATACTTACACAGAGATCGAACCTTCGATATTGATGTCTATAACCCAGCGTTCTACCACTGGACTAAGACGCTCTTTATACAAATATGTACGATTTTTATCACCTAAATATTTAATGTATTTTTATGTAATCATTTTTATTGGTGATATATATATATATATATATATATATATATATATATATATATATATAATAATTGAAAATAGAATCCTTTATCGATGCAAGATTAATTTTTTTTTACTTTAATCTTATTAATTTCGGAATAAAATTCCATTATCAGAGTTTACCAGTATTATGTCATTTTTTTTTTTAAATAAGCCAACTTTTAAAACTTTTTTTATATAAATTCTTTGTAATCAGTGTTATCCGCGGTGTTGTCTTGGCGGTTATGAATTCAAATTCTGGTTGTCGAACGAACACGCATAGGCATGCTGGTATTTTAGAAAGATAGGTCGTTCATTTTAAAGCATTGGTGGGTCAGAATTATTAAAATTGAAAATAACATCCTTTATTAATGCAAGATTAATTATTATTTTTTTACTTTAATCTTATTAAAATGTAATTAATTAATCTTGCATTGATAAAGGCTTTTATTTTCAATTTTATTAATTCTGATAAAAATAACCTATCTTTCTAATATATATATATATATATATATATATATATATATATATATATATATATACGTAAATCCAAAATCAAACCATCCACCAAGCATTATTAAACACATACCGTTATCCATAGGTCATAGAATTAGCAATACTTCTTCTAATGAAGAAATTTTCAATAACAATAGTAGTGTATACAATAATGCTCTAAGTGATAGTGTTTATATCAACACGACTATCGAATATCAAGATAATAGAATAGAAATAAAAGTAGGATAAATAGAAAATGAAAAATTATTTGGTATGCACCTCCGTTTAACCAACAAGTTAAATCAAAGATTGGACATATGTTTCTTAAATTGTTAAATAAGCATTTCCCTATTAATAATCCATTGCATAAAATCTTTAACAAAAACACAATTAAACTTAGTTATAGTTGCACTAATAATTTAGAAAAAATAATCAAAAGTCACAATAGGCAAATACTAAAGGATAATGATACAAACAATGTAAGTAGCTTACAGGATAATAAATGTAATTGTAGAAATAAAGGTGAGTGCCCGTTACAAGAAAAATGTTTAATGAAAAATGTAGTATATCTAAGTACAGTTTTCCCAGAGAATGATCCTAATCAGAAAAAATTCTACATAGGGGCACCAGCACTGATTTTAAGGATAGGTATAGAAACCATAAATGCTCATTTAACAACATAGATACTGATAAAAACGGCACTTCATTATCTAAATATATTGTATCCCTAAAAAGAAATGGCATTGTTCCTGTAGTGAAATGGAGTATTTTTTAAAAAAGCACCAATACCTACACTAAACAACCCTACCTGTTTTCTGTGTTTGAATGAAAAACTAGCTACAGTTTTGTTTGCTAATAAGAATGCTCTACTAAACCAGAGGGACGAGGTAGGTTACAATTGCAGGGACTTCAAAAAATTCACCTTAGATAAGTATTGTGAGAATGATGTAAACATAACTTAAAAATAAATAAATAAATAAATAAAAATAAAAAATAAATAAATAAATAAAATAAATAATAAATAAATAAAAAATTAAAACAAAATTTAGAAATTAAAATCACTATCTCTTTAAACATAACATTAAATTATTATAAATGATAAAGGATCGTGTAATTAATATATCATAATTAACAATGATAAGTAAGATTGATTTAACTAATTTAATCATGGGATTACTTATTGTAGAGATCTTGAATATATAATTAATAACAACAATACATTCTTCTTAAGGAAAAGAAAGATAGGTTAACCAAAATAACTATTAATTATAATTTTGGAATGTATAGATATTAATGTTAGTTATTATAGATATAGTTTGCAGTTTGATGGGTTATTATTATGCATAATAGGTTATGTAACTGAGTGTATTAGTATGACTCCAGATGATGGGATAACTATTAGTAACCAGGAGATCTATAAATTAATAAGTTACAATTTTAGAACTTTTATTGAAAGGTGAACATAATGATGAAATTAGGGAACTTAAATTAATACCAATTTAACGTCCATTAGACTAAATCGATATAGATGGACGCTGAAAGATAGAATATAATTAATTAATATAAAATAAAATTTAAAATTTAAAAATTTTAAAAAAATGCAATTCTTTTATAAAATAACGCAAAATTATTTCAAATAATAAAGTATTAAGTAGATTATCATAAAGAACTAGATAAAAATAATAACTAGTCGATATTAAAAACCCCGGCTTCTATTTTTCAATTAATTAAGGGAATAATATAGTGAATGAATAAACTTGGTTCGTTGGTGAATATGATTGATATTTGTTTAAGAATTTTAATTAAATAATAAATAGCGATTGTCTTAATGTATATAACACTCTATTTAGCAGCTAATTAAGAAAATGGGAAATAAAAAAATTAAATCCTTAATACATTACGCAAAATAGATAAATATATGTATGTTTATTTATCTGTGTATATATATATATATATATATATATATATATATGTGTGTGTGTGTGTGTGTGTGTGTGTGTGTGTGTGTATGTGTATATATGTATATATATATATATATGTGGGTGTATGTGGATATATATGGGCATTTATGTTTGTTTTATATCTGTACATTTATATATAAGTGTGTATGTGTGTTTGTGAGTATATAAATGTGTGCGTATAAGCGTGATGTGTGATTGTATGAGTCTGTCTTAATGTGTGCGCGCGTTGTCATGAGACGGCGATGTCTAGCCGGCCTGCCAAAAGTTTTAGCTGACCGATTTTCTTGGGCGTTGATGGGTGGGTGTCAAAAATTGTCATCTTATGAAAAGGGTTTCTCGTCTGAAAATCTTGAAGTGTAGTTTGTTTGTTTGTTTTTTATTTTATTTTGTTTGGTTTTTTATGATTGTATATTGGCGGATCTAATCTTTGCTAATCAGTATATCCCTGAAGAGGAGCCGAAGAAGGTTCTGAAACAATTGTCGGATACTCAAACTATGTTTATTTGAATATATATATATATATATATATATATATATATTACTATTTCATGTATCCACATAAAATGTTATAAGGAGATATAATTTTTATGTATCAATTTTCAGTATTTACTTCAACAGCGCTCGATACGTAAGTAGAGCTAGTTAGTAAGTTATGAAAATATATTTATGGCAATTAAGCTATACAGAGGCTCTCGCGTTTCATCCCGGGACCAGCTTCAGGCTAAAATGCATGGAGTAAGTTTTGCCGGGTGTCTTTATATACACGGCTAGCTAGTTAACCAATCAGATTCTTTGTTGTTCTCTTAGCCAATCGTTGGGCTTCTCACAAACAAATGTCCGGTTAGTTTTAGTTCCTATTTCCTACTCTATTGTTCAGTTTTCTATAGAGTGGCCTATATTCTGTTTCTTTGTTGTGTCAATGTAATGGGTGATCTTATTTTAACATGTTGTTCCTTGTATTTCTATTTTAACAAAGAAACAATTGTGGTTCAAGTGTTTTTGAAAATTGTATTCCTAAATTTGACGACCGCCAATGTCGATGTAGCTTGAAATCTCTCTTAAAATTTCGCCATAGCCGTTTGAACAATGTTCCGTAGAATTGCATTGCTTCCCCGGGTTGTTGCTGCCATTAGATCTAGTCACTAGTCGGTATTAATACAGCCGTGTTTTAAGATGCTCCCGCCTCCTGTAGAAAAACACCACAAGGGGATAAATCCAAGAAACGTGTAGGGGGTCATCAAATACCGCCTCATAGAGAAACATATGACCTGAATCATGTCACGAACGATTCCGAGTGAAGGTCGAGACGTCTGTCATGTGTCACCGTCTTCTTGGAACAATATATTATCCAGATGATGAGCATTGAGTTACTGGACATCTTTAGGATGAATAAAACGGTAACATGTATCAATTACTGTAACCACTTTCTTCTTAGCAAAAACTAAAAACGTTTTTTACTAAAGAGTCACAATTTATCAAGGCCCAAAAGCCACTCGAGTATTAAGGTTAATGAGTGTCAGGTGGGCGGTGACACAACACCGTGATGATCGGTAACGATGGTTGAAATTGGGCAGAATTTTACTATTTCAGAGGACGGCTCAACAATAATTTGTTTGCATTGGACTTGAAAACGACAAAGTTTTAGTTAGCTGGGAAACAGCCCCGCGGTATTGAGTTCTACAGACAGTTTGCTCTATGTAAGAAAGATTGCTCATGGAAGTTTCGTTTAGTTTTAGGCACAGAGAGGGAGAAAAGGAAATTATTGGCAGTGGTTGTAGCTAGACGAGTTTCTGTTGTGAATGTTTTACAGGGGAGGGGGGGACATAGATTGAAGCTCAGCCGAGCACCTGCCATGAAAATAACGATGGAGTAGAGAAAGACTAACAATGTTGACTGACCAGTATTGAAAGTTCTGTTTATTAACGATGCCCGATAAATAGAAGTTAGCTTTTTGGAAATGTAGGCCCTTTGATAATTGTTATTCGTGCTTTTCTTCGTCATAAACAACGGTTAGGATGTGGTACGCTGACCTTAGATGCGGTCGTACAGACACAAATGATGCTGTCCCAATTAGGTTGTCATCCCGGAAACTTGATCAAACTATGTAGCAATCGTAAACATTTATTTTCTCGTGCGAAGAGCAGCTCCTGTTAAGTGATTTAGTCACACTGGCCAATCAGTTTGCAGGCGCGTTAATTTCATCCGTCCTCTGAAGGACTACTTAAGCCCCTTTCGGATTTGGAGATCATTGAGCAGAGAGTTTCCTGAAAGCAATGGGTAATGCCGGTTTTCTCTCTCCTATCTCTGTTCACTGGACTATTGAGCATCGGCTATCTTCGCCTGAAGATAAACTGCTCGTACACTTTCGATAGTAAACTGAACTTTCTTACTTTCTTCACTTGGACAATGTTCTAACTTTGCCAACTTATACCAAACGGTGTGGGTAACTTGAATAAGAAGGTTTGTTTTCCTTTCGTGTGACGTTTTTCTTGTTATAAATAATATTATAAGAGTTAGTCATAACAATGTATGCAAAGACCAGCTACTATAAATCTCGGTCATAGTATAACTTAGAAGTGATTTAATGTGGGGATATCGAGGTCAAAGGTCATGGTCAAGGTCACAGTAAAGGTGAAAGTAAGACTTTAGGCGATAACTTCGGTTCAGCTCATTGTAGAATCACTACTTGGCCCATATTGTAGCTAATGAAGTCCCGAATCTTATATAACCTTGACTTTGATCATTGATCATGACCTTTGATCTTTGATCATGACCTTTATGATCAAATATCAAAGATTAAAGTCAAGGTTATATAAGCTACAATTGACTATGACCTTTATGGAGGTGACGGTGGTCAAGTGGATAACGACACGAACTGACGGCCTGGGTGTGTAAAGTTCGAATCCAGTCGGTTCCATAATATCATTTTCACTTAGGGGTGTTGGTAACCATTACGTGGTTCCTACTGCAAGAATGCCAACACAAGAATCAAGTCGGTCAACAAAGTTTGACCATGTTGATTCACACTAATTTACTTCACTTATGACCTTTGTACGTGTGGTCACGGTCGAAATTTTGACGGAATTTCAACTTTGCAATTTCAAACTTTGATGTATGGATCTGGTGCCCTTTGATAACAGTAACCGCCAGGAAAAAAATCAGCATGATGAAGTAAATAGTTTTTTTTTAGTTTTCAACTTTTCTATGGCATAAGTCTGGAAATACTTCATACAATGTGGAGAAGTAAGGCCCAGATAAAAATGTTGTCCCATCCTTACGTTGTCTTATGACTGACTTATGTTCTTCTTTTGTATCGATTTAGTTCTTGTTCTAATAGTTTCCCTACTGCATTCGTTTTGAAGGAATCCATCTTTCTTCTTTTGAGCTGATGACCTCGCACACGTGGAAGAACGGAGTGACATCAACGCCTTCGCATAAAAGATGTCATGCCATCAAGATTTATTTGCCTATCTATGCATTACGGAAACAACTTGGCTTCTCGTTGACAGAAATATATTCAGGAAGCCGAACTTGATATTTATTTAGAACTACAGAATACAGCACTTTGTCGGACGGAAGTGATAGGAATACGAAAATAAAAGACGATGGATACGAATAGACTAATATATATGTGTATTAGAAGAATACCTCTTCCAGGACGGGTAAAATGAATTCCCAAGACAGAACAGTTTTGCACCAGTTTTACGTCGCCTTACGAAGATGAAAATCAAGAAAAAATTATACTAAACCTTATGTCTAGAATTAGTATTCGAATTCTGGTTCAAAATGCTTTACATGATTTTGATTGTAGAAAATGTATGCAATCCAAGGCTTAAGCTTAAGTGGTCTTAGGAAGAAATTGAAATTCAGAGAATCATACTTAATTAGTATTTAATAACTATAGATCAAATTCAATGCAAATCTGAAATATTTGAATTTTCAAATAAAAGGGTGTTCCCATATTATGCACCATAAAACCCTTAAAAATACCTAAAAGAAACTGAAATTTGGAGAATATTTCTTAATTAACGTCTAACACTTATTGTTAAAATTTCACAAAAGTCGGAGCTATCTGAATGTTCTCCTTTACATAAAACTAAACTAAATATAGTCCACATTTTATCCCTTACGCCGATCAGCTGCTTTCCAAAATTCATAACGATCGGTTAATTAGTTTAGGAATGAATCCTGTACATGCAAATATATAAATATATAAACATACCTACCTTTATAAAGATAGAGGTATACATATACACAGTATATAGGATGGGAAATTACGGTTTCGACTTGGCTTCAAAGTAATACGATTCTATAAAGAATAAAGTTCTCTTAGGTTATCAAGTATCGCAATAAATATATAAACAAAGAAAATGCATAGCATAATAAATGTCCCCTACTGTCAGTAGCACAGAGATAAGACACTGGAAAATGTTGGTCACGGTTAGCTACATCTAGCTACACTGAAAAGTCGTGATATGACGAAACAACTCTGTGGATATATATATATATATATATATATATATATATATATATATATTAATTTTATACATACATACATGTTTCTGGCTCACAGCCATCATCGGCATGGCTAACTTGAAGGATCGAACCTTCGATATTAATGTCTATAGTCTGGCGTTTTATCTCCGGACTAAGACGCCTTGCCTGGAAATATGTACGGTTTTTATCACCTAAATATTTAATGTATTTTATATAATTGTTTTTATTTGTGATTGTAGCGTTCGTTGTTTTTTTGCTTACTACTATTTTGATTGTTTCAGTTCCTAAGTGATAATCACCGTTGACAAGGATACATAGTTACAGAAAGAATATCACCTCATGAAGAAATCATTATTGTCTACTAGTGGGACCTGTGCACCGGCATTGCCCGAGAAAATTGTAGAACCCACAAAAAAGAATATTATTACAAAAGAAATTAACAACAACAACATCAACATAAACAACCTGAACTGACAGAAACGAAACACTTCTGGGGCAACATATGGGAAAAGCGACAAAACTACAACAGAAATGCCGGATGGCTGGAAAACATGAAAGAGGATCTGCAGGAAATCGAAGTAGAAACAGGACTCGAAATTTTTTTTTTTTTTTTTTTTTATTGAAGTCACTCCAGAAAATGGCATGAAGCCACGCGTAAAGACAGGAGATGCCTATTCACCTTAGTCTTGAAAAGTAGGAGGAAAACAGTCAGCAGGAAGACAGTTCCATTAGCCTACAGTTCTTGGAAAGAAGCTACTGGAGGTATGTGAACATCGAATTGATGAAGACCACTAGACACAACGAGTCAAACGAGCTGGAACAAAGGAAGCAGGGAATTAATCAAACACTTCTGAAGAACACATGCCATAATAGTACTAATGAAGAAACAGTGATGGCGACCCTAAGAAAAATGGCAAACTGGAAAGTACCAGATTACGACGGAATCGATTCATACTGTCTTTTTAATTCACATTACATGAAAGGCTAATGCAAAACCTAAGATTCATACACGAAACGGACAGAATAGATAACCAAAGGTAATCCTACATTAATAGAAAAATACACTGAGAACTATAGACCAATATCCTGCCTACCAATTATGTGGGAAATCCTAACAGCACAAATGAGAAAATAGATCTATCATGCTCTTAATAATCGTGGACGGCTCCCTGGTGAACAGAAAGGATGCAAGAAAGCAACAAGAGGGACACATGACCTACTATACATAGATCAAAAGATCCTGAAGGAGGTAAAAGAAAACAGAAAGAAAGAAACATAGTCATGACATGGATTGACTGCAAGAAAGCCTACGACAAAATCCCCCAATCATGGATAATTTAGTGCTTAAGGATGTACAAGATACCCAACAAAATTATCGATCTGATTAAGAAAGCAATGGAAACTGGAACTGAGAGTTAAAGGACAACACCTGACTGAGATAAGAACACAGAGAGGCATTTTCTAAGGAGACTCTCTGTCACTACTACTGTTTATCATAACCATGATGCCACTCAGCAATATACTTAGAAAGTATAATGCTGGATACAAGTTCACAAACACAGAAGAAAGAATAAACCACCTCATGTATACAAACGACCTGAAGTTATTTGCAAAAAAAAAGGGGAACTGGGAAAGCTGATAAACACAACCAGAATCTTCATTCAGGACCTGTGAATGGAATTTAGAATGGAAAAGTGTACACTACTGGAGATGAAAAGGGGAAACCCCAAGACAGTGAAAGCATTGAACTACCCAACCAAGAGGATATAAAGGCATTTGGCGAACATGATACCTAATACTTAGGAATTCTGGAAGCAGACACCATTAAATCAATAGAAATGAAATAGAAGAACAAGAAAATTCGCAGAAGGCAAATTATATTGTAGAAATTGATAAAAGGAATACACATCTGGGCAGTATCACCTATACGATATTCTGGATCATTCACTGGTTGGACAAAAAAAACTTAGAAGATGAGGAAACTAATGACCATGTACAATACACTACACCCAAAGGATGATACTGACCGACATTACGTAAAAAGAGGAGAATGGGGAAGAGGACTGGTGAGAAAGAACTCGAAAAATACATAACCAAGAATACAGAGAGGATGATCATCGCAGCAAATTATCTCTACAAATCTACTATCACACCTTGTATGGAGTACTGTAGTCATATTTGGGCTGGTGAATATCTGTCCCATTTGAGGGTTCTTGATAAGGTTCAGAAACGTATCTGTAATTTGATTGGCCCTTCACCCTTTTCTTATTCTCTGCCCCCCTCTCTCTCACACAGACGTCTCAGTCTTTTCTATTAATACTATTATGACATGTTCTTCAGAATTATGTGATCGATTCCCTGCTTCCTTTGTTCCAGTTCGTTTGACTCGTTGGTCTAATGGTCTCCATCAATTCGCTATTTAGATACCTCATTGTAATACAGCTTCCTATTCCAGTAGCTTCTTTCCAAAGACTGCAGGCTTGTGGAACTCTCTTCCTGCTGATTGTTTTTCTCCTACTTATAGCCTTGGTCTTTTCAAGACTAAGGCTAATAGGCATCTCCTGTCTTTGCGATAACCATCTTTTGTTTTTGTTAGTGCCTTACATCAAGTAGCTTCATGTCTTGTCTGGAGCAATTTCCATTTAAAAAAAAGAAAAAAAGAGTCACTGCCAAAATGAACAATACTGCAAGCAATCAAACAGAAACAAAAAAGACGAGAAAGGAAAACTGGAAAGAGAAGGAGCTACATGAACGATTTATAAGAATGACAAGAGAAAAGACTCATGAAAACACCTGGCTATGGCTACGAAAAGGAGACTTGAACAGAGAAAGGGAGTTGCTACTGACAGCCGCACAGAACACCGATTAGGACAAACTATATCAAAGCTAAAATTGATCAAACCCAGGAAAACAGTAAATGTAGACTCTGTGTAAAAAGCGACGAACTGATAAATCACATAATGAGTAAATGCAGCAAACTCGTTCAAAAAGAATACAAAAACAGACACGACTTCGTTAAAAAGGCAGTCGACTGGGAAACAACTACAATTTGAATATGCGGACAAATAGTACAGATCCAAATCGGAGAAAGTACTGGAAAATGAAAAGCACAAAAAACCTCTGGGACATGGACGTACAAACGAACAAACTAATCTAAGCAAGGAGACCCAACGTGATAATAGTCAACAAGAATTTTTTTAAAAACTGTCAACTCGTAGATTTCACCGTCCCAGCAATTCACAGGGTGAAGATCAAGGAGACAGAAAAAAAAAGCCAGAGAACTGAAAAAGAATAGAATGTAAGGAAAACCACTTATGTACAAAGAATTGTCCCCCCTCCAAAAAAAAAATGGAAAAAGATGGAGAAATTGGAATCAAAGGAAAGATCAAGACCATGCAACACAATGATGAAAACCGCTGAAATCCTAAGGAAACTCCTCGAATGCTGAAACCATCCCACATAACTAACAAACGCTAACCAGCCACGGATAAGTGAAAATAGAAAGAACGTTACACGATCCTAAGAGTACTGAAACTGCCAGAAAGCTAATAAGCTGACAACTGCCCGCCCCCCTCCTACAAGGAAGGGGGGGGGGCAACACACGCACACTTACACACGTGCTAATGGAGGAACCAGCCTCGGTTACTACCACACAAAATGGTTATGAAAGGTCGTTGAGGATGAAAAGACCGAGGTAGAAGAGCACGAACCCGACTTTCACTGAAAAGGTGTGGATAACATTGGGACGTTGGGGAATTTCAGTGTTAACAAGCCTCCTCTGTTAGTGCGAAATGATGGAGCTTGTACAAGAGTTTTTGAAATGTTGCATTATTTGCGCCTCCCCCGCCACCGGGTTAAGTAGTTGGAGTATTTTTTACTCACACTGTTCCGATGGATACTGCACCCCATAGACTGGTATTGTCTTGGCCTTTGGGGCTTGATTTACGACGGTCTATGGGTCTGTCCTGTTCAGTTCTATTAAGGTTTACCCTCCCAGGCTTCGCCTCCCCTCTTTGGGGAGGAGTAAGTTTATTGCTTACTGTCCGAGGCGCCCCTATCGGGGAATGCCGACGGGGCTGCCCAGGCAATTTTTAAACCCCACTTTCCCGACCCGACCTTGGGTCACATCTTACTTGTTGGAGTAAGATAAAAACTGGCCTTGTGCCTAACTCCTGGAGAGGAGTAAATCAATACTCACACTCCAGGATATACTACTAGCACCACTAGCATGAACTTACGTCAAGACCTATTCTTCATGGGATACTTTTCCATGCCACGTACGTCATTGTTTTTCCTATATTCATCCCTATTGTTTTTCAACCATTATACCTTTACTAACTAAAGACGGGTCGCTTCCTCGAAATTTACGCTTTCTGCTTTTACTGTATTCTGATTGGCTGGCTACACTCCTATATTAGAATAATCGAATAGGATTGACGAACACTAAACAACAAAAAAAACAACTTGAATTAAAACAGGACGTCCCTTGCTTCTTTTATTCAGTAATTGCAATTATTAAAACGTTTAAAATTCATGTACAACGCTTTCATTAACAATCATTTTTTTAATTGCTTTTAAATCTTCATATATATATATATAAACATGTTCAAACCTTCACATACAAGAACGAACGCCTCTTTAACTTAATTTTCGTACTTCCTGTCTTTATGACTATATTCTAGGAAGAAAAGAATACGGATTGGAAATCACATACACGTACCGTTCTCTATGCGTTCTTGGGCTTCCTAGGTGCGCAGGTTGGATCTGTAGAGACTTCCTATTTTTGTTGACCAGGTCACTGTTTTATAAGTTTTGTTAATTTGACATATGCTTGCTAGATTTGGGGTTCAAAACGATATTCATTCATTGGTTGAAAAATATTGAATTAACACCTTCCTGTGAAAACTCACTTGCTGTTGGACGTGAAGAGGAAAGCATATCGAAACAAACCAGAGAAAGTAAGAGGGTGACTATTCAAGCCATTCGCTTTGTGGCATTCATTCGAATCGCATCTCAATCCACTACAAACACCCTGAAAAACTTGGCGAAAAAAAATATATTTTAGAATTTAGAATTTGCATATAAATTTAACGTAAAATGATTCCCCCATTTCCAGGCCGTTGTCAAACCAGATAGCATGAACCCTACCACTAACGATAAGTCTGAATAACAAGGCCTCTTTCCTAAAATAATTTTCCTTAACTCTACCACTTACCCCAAGTCCGAGTGGCCAGCCCCCCCCCCCCCCCTTAAAAAATACTCTCTTAACTTTACCACTAACTCTAAGTCCGAATGGAAAGCTCTCCACCCCACAAAAAAATGTTATCCGGTTCAAGAATGCCCCGGAAATGGGTAATAATTTTACTGTAAATTTATATGCGAACCTGATCCCCTACACTAAATTCTAAAATAATTGTTTCTGTGTTTTTTTTTGTTTTTGTTTTTTGCTGCCAAGTTGTTCAGGGTGTTTACACACGTAATCGCCTAACAAAAGTAGAATCTCACTTGGAGGGGGGTTATAATTTAGCTGATGGTGCTCATCTGCAATAATACCTTTTTATTTATTTATCATTTTATAATGAACTCTGTAAAGAACACAACTGGCGCTTTTGGATAGAAAGTAACCGAGCTGAGGGAGATAACTCTATTTTTCTTAAACGCCGCTATTCCGAATCCGCACGAAAATTTTGGCAAGGGAGATAACTTTTTTATTGCTGCATGAAAGAAAATGCGGTTGTTTTTTTTTTGTAAATGTCACAATGTCAATATAATTTTTAATAAAGTCTTTTTAAAAATAACTTGTAAGCGTTTTTATTTACATGTCACAAACTTTATGAACTTTATAACAATTAATAATAAAAAATGTTACGGTTTTTAACTCCAAGAAAGAAAATGCGACGCTAATTTTTTATAAAATCTCATTAAAGATAAACTTTATAAAAATGAATTTAAAAATGTTACGGTTTTTAACTCAAAGAAAGAAAGAAAATGCGACGCTAATTTTTAATAAAGTCTCCAGTTTTAAATGTCACAAATTTTATAATATCAATTTTTTTTTAATGAAGAAAACTGCACATACTTTTTTTAAAATGTTATAATTTATATAATGTATTGCTCTCTGGTGCAGATTATAATTCTAGAGAATACTTGGCCAGTTCCCCTTCTCCTCCACAAAAAAACTCCATCAGATGAAGATGGAACATATGATCTTCTATACCCAACAATCTCCGTATGTGTCTTTTTGCATGATACAACAACCCATTCATTTAAAAAGAAAAAAATATCAATGTCAATTATTTTTAAACGTGCCTGAATATTTAATAATGAAACATAAATTTCGCTGTTAATTATTTGTAAACGATTCAAAAGAAAACAAACCTTCGATTGTTTGGGTATGAACAGTTTCACCATTCGGGTTAACAAACTGTGGCATGTGTGTAAATACCATTTTCATATTTTTGCTAACCATCGTACGCTGGCCATCCATCGGAAATTATTCGTGTTCCCGGCAAAACCCACGAGCGAATTATTGGGAATAATGTTCCGCGATCTCTCTGCTCCACTGTTTTAATGTTGCATTTATTGCTTCCTCTTTCCACTGCTTCGAAGACCCAAAGTCGCCCTCTGTTGTAATTTCTCCTGAAGAAATAGGACTCGTCGATTTCCACTTCCTTAGCGGTACCGTCTTCATGTAAACCCCCAAGCAATATCGGCTTGTTTAAGAGGTCTTGCTCACAGACTTCTCCAATCTACAATAGTGCGTAATGAAACGCTGATTTTATTAATCTTCCTCCCACAAGGTAAGATGTGACACAAGGTCGGGAAAGTGGGATTTGAAAAGCCAGAGCCCGAGAAGGTGTGCACTCTGGCCTACAAAAAATGCCTAGGCAGCCCCGTCGGCATTTGCCGGCAGTAAGCAATAAACTTACTCCTCCCCAAAGAGGAGAGGCAAAGCCTGGGAGGGTGGACCTCCTAGAACTGCACAGGACATACCCATAGACAGGCGTAAATCAAGCCCTGAAGGCCAAGACAATACCAGTCTATGGGGTGCAGTATCCATCGGAACAGATACTACACTTTGATCCAGCCAAATGATTTCTTCTGTGATTCTGTATTGTTTCATGTCAACGCCCTATGAAAATAATAATATTGTTATTTACCTTATTTGTAGACGGCTTCTTTTTTTTCAAAAAAAAGATCCTTTCCGAATGCTGATCATTGACCGACAGTCATTGCATCTTCATTGGTAACCATCTCCAAGTTGTTTTCTTTTTACCAAAGACCTCGGTATTTCACATGCCTCACGTGTGCTAGAATTAGCTAATAAACCAATTGAGGCGGCAAAGTGGACTTCGTCTTCGATTAACTTTGGTAAAATAGAAGTAAAACTCCATTTTACATCTTTCATTTCTTGTGGAGTGAACACATGGTCCACTATAGTTATGTGAGCACATCCTAAGTTTGCCATTTCGTTTGCTTTAAAATCTGAAAACTGATTACTGAAATAGCCGAAAACGTTTAAATATTAAATTCTTATAGCATTCACATGTATCCCAATTCTATAATTTTATCGACCAATGGCGTGTGAGAAACCTACAATGATCCAGTCACAGTGCGTGATTCATCCCTTTTTATGACCAGTCCCAGAGAAATCTGCTACGCTGTTTATAGCCTCTTTGTGACATTTAAAAATGGAGACTTTATAAAAAATTAGCGTCTCATTTTCTTTCTTGGAGTTAAAAACCGTAACATTTTTTTATTAATTATTTATTATAAAGTTTGTAAAGTTTGTGACATGTAAATAAAAACGCTTAAAAGTTATCTTTAATGAGACTTTATTAAAATTACATTGACATTGTGACATTTACAAAAAGAGTCGCATTTTCTTTGATGTAGCGATATAAAAAAAAAGTTATCTCCTTTTCCAAAGTTTCAGCGGATTCGGAATAGCGGCGTTTAAGAAAAATAGAGTTTTATCTCCCTCAGCTCTGTTACTTTCTATTCAAGAGCGCCAATATTAAGTCATCGTCTTCAATACAAGGGAAGTAACTCTCTAAGATTAAACAAAAAACTAAAGTTGCTTCCCTTGGAATTAACTTTCCCACTGAACAAATAATCTAACGAACGAATAATCTAAAAAGATTATTCGTTCGTTAAATACTTAATCGCCTCACCGACCACACCATGCCTGTATGTATGATTATATATATATATATATATATATATATATATATATACATACATACATACAGTGTAGGTATTAATAATTTAATATTTATTTATAAATATTATTTATATATATATATATTGAAATTTGAAAAGCAAAACATGATGTAATTTTTAAATGAAGAAAATCATTTATTTTCACTTTTTCGAGAAATATATCATTCTAAGAGCAAGACTTTTCCCTTTATTTTGTTGGTATTTTTTTTTAATTTTATATTTAATTTTTTTGAATGGGGCCCAGCATTGTTTGAGTGTGAGGAAGTGGGAGTAAAGTGACACGAATTGAAATAAATTTCCATGAATTTTTCATCTTTAACCTCTTGTCTACAATATCATCTCAATGTATATAAGGCAAAAATCTGTGTGTATGTAAGTAACGCTAAGACTTTTAAAATACTCAACAAACACCCACAAATAAGGTATTATTTTAACCGGCATAACCTCGGGAAAATAATATCCAAAAATTAAAAAAAAAGATTCATTTAAATAGCCATTTTTTCGTTTAATGTGATCACGATTTTTAATGTTATCTTGTGCACATTACGTCACATTGATAGGTACATGACGTCATAGTGATAGGTTTGGATTGGATATTATTTTTATGCCATCGTCACATTATTATTGTTTTTTTTTGCATTTCTCTTCGGACTATTGCCTTCATCAAAGGGAGGGGAATAAGAAAGAGTGATTTTAGTAGAGCTCTGGAGACCTCCTTGTATTTGGTGTTGTCCGGGAATAAGACAATACAATGTTAAGAACGTTCTGTTGTCATTATTATCGGTCAAAGGGAGAAGTTAAGCAATACATAGCATGGCCAGTACTAAATGGGTGACGATTTAGGATGACCAGGTGCTGTAAAATCGAGAGTAAGCAACGTGTATACTGGCAAGTACTAAATGGATGACTCAATCAGTGAAATTAAAGGAATAAATAATTATGCTCCGCCATTGTTTTCACAAATATATATCCATATAAAATCACTTCTCAATTAGTTAAGTTACAGGGGGGGAAAAAATCCCAGTATCCTCAGCATAATCCAATAAATGTTGGATTTAACATTCAGTGGAAAAGGCATTCATTATCATATTCGGTTTAACATCAGTTTTTAAATGCTGGCATGTGTTAGACGTTTTTAGAAACTGACTTTTAATTTATCTCTGGCAAGGTCTTTATTCGTCCCTCTTTCTCTCAAGTCCATCCTTATCGCTTCCTCTGATCTCTTCTTTAGCCTTCCCTTGTGAACTGGACCTGCTACCTTAACTGTTCTACATCTACTTACCCAAGAACTCTCATCCATTTTTTCAACGTGGCCATACCATCGAAGTCTCCTGTTCGGCACACATCTCCCTATACTGTCCAGATTTAATCTTCCTCTGAGGTCATCAGAACTAAACCTGACTTTAAAATCACATTACACATCTATACTATCATTCTCATATTATTTCTCTCCATGCAACGCATGCCCTCAACCCTCACTGGCCAGGTTTACTTCCATAAATCATCACACGGTATAGACATGCCCGATAGAGTCTTCCCTCGGTCGACAGCGGTAACGCTCTGCTGGTTAGTAATGGCAGAAGTTCCCTGAACTTACCCATCCACTTCTAACTCTTGCTATCACACCAACACCTCTTTGCACACCAAATGGTATCAACAAAGTAATAAAACTTCTGAACAACCTGAATAGACTCGCCATATAAATATACTTTCTCCATCTGATTTCTCATCCATCGCAATCATCTTACACTTTTTGCACATAAACAGGTTATTATTTATAAACCTACGAATAGTATGTTCATAAAAAATATTAAAAACATATTCGATAGGACATATAAAATAAACATTTACAAAACAACTTTATAAACTTTTTAAAACATGTTTAGAAAAAAATATTTATTTCTTATTTTTTAACTAAATAGAAATCTAATAAAAATAGTGACCATTTCCATGGAAGGTGCTCGAATGAGATTCAATCTCTGGTTTTGGTGCTTGTACAGATTAGCGTGCATACGAAAAATGTTGAAAATCGCAGTTCCAATTAAATTAACCGGAAAACTTTGATATACTTATGTATCAAGCAAAAATAGGTTTGTACACCAAAAATTAGCAAAAACTATCGAGTAGAATTGTAATAAAAAATAAAAATCCGTTATATCAGGTTCGGCCATTGATTCGAGCGAAAAACAAAATTCAGGGGGAGGTAACCCAGTCATATTAACAAGTAATAAATCAATGGCAGTAATCAAAATACAATGAAACTGATTTTTATTTTTAATTAGATTACTACTCGATAATTTTTTCCTACTTTTTTGGTGAGGATACTTATTTAAATCTGATGCATACTTTTTTTTTTGTGGCATTGATAATTTAATCTGCACGCTTCTCTGTACAAGCACCCTGGTTTCTTCCTTGTAAGACATTCACAGCAAGAACATTGTTATACACATAAACAGGTTATTATCTCTAAACTTACCTGTTGTTCCATTACACATCTTGTGTACTCAATGCTCTAATGTAAATAAATTTAAGAAATAATGGTAAAACATGGATTTAAAAGGGATATTTTTGTGATCTATCCAATGAAATAATACAGCGAATTTGAATTTCTATATTAATATTACGAGCAAAATAGGTTCCTTCCGATCGCATCGTTTTGCTCGTATATATAACACATAAAAAAAATTTAAAAAACAAAAACAAAATTAAAACAAAATGTGTTGGGTTTGCTAATGAACAATAAATTGTGAAAATTTGTTTATGTAAACTACCCCCCCCCCCAAAGAGGAGGTGATGCCTGGGAAGATGGGTGAATGAGAACAGAACAAATACTACACTATTCTCCCTCTGAATCGAGCAATGAAGGATAGTACATTAGTCTGAAATAGTCTAGTAAACTGAATTGAGCATTAAAAAAATAAAAAATAAATTTTAAAAATAAAAAATAAATTTTAAAAATAAAAAATAAATTTTTAAAAATAGAAAATAAATTTAAAAAATAGAAAATAAATTTAAAAAATAGAAAATAAATTTTAAAAATAAAAATTAAAAATAGTATAATAGAAATAATAGTATAGTTTCGGATTCAGACAGACAGATATCGAATCTCCATTAGTAATAAGATATATTCTATTTTATTTATTTTTTTAATTTGGATGAGATTATTGATTCAAACAATAGATGTATAAATAGGTATAATAAATACATACATAAATCTTACTTGACTTTATCTCATAACTGACCTTGGGGTCAAGCGTCGTCACTCACTCTATACTTACCTCCAAAAAAACATTAAGTTAATGTTACAGACGCACTTTTTTCTTTTTGACAACTTGAGTATATAACAATATTTTAGAAAGAAAAAAGAGCAAGAAGAAAAAAGAAAAGCTTGTTTTAAAAAGTTTATTTTTAATTTTTTTTTTAATTGGTTTAGACGACTGTAAACATGAGCAAATTATATCAAAGGTAAACAAAGAAAAAAAAAACATTTTTTTCTGCTTTAAACACAAATCAAAAAAATAAAAAACATCAAGTTTTAGTTTTTTGCAATAATAAAAAAAAAAAAACCTCCCATTATTTCTTTACTATTGACAAATCACTGCATTGGAAAAGGCAAAAATGACATGGAATACAGCAGTGCTTTCCCTAAACCATACGAATAGTACGTTCATAAAAAGATATTAAAAACATATTCAATAGGATATATAAAGTAAACATCTACAAAAAAACTTTATAAACCTTTTAAAACATGTTTAGGAAAAATAATGAACAATAATACTTGACACTCTATAATCTTTAATTCTAGCCAGAAGGGTCAGACTACGTCTAGTTAAGAGTAGGACTGACAGAGGATGACCACTGACTCGCCATGCATTTTAGAGCCTTGCGCCTAATTTTAAATTGACAGATAAATAATTCGAAGTGTAGTATCTATTTGGTTCTAGCTTAGGAGAAGAAATATTTCTAAACGGAGGCAAATTTCATTCTAATCCAGTGTGCCTCTTTTTGAAGAGCTGAATTTTCCCCCACATTAAAAACCAACTTAGAGTCTAACGTTGCCCTCGTGAATGGGTACAATTGATATCCACTAAGAGAAGAGGAAGAAAAAACAGAAATATATTGAAATAATGTTATCCTCATTCCATTTCAACACCACACGGATTAAATACAGCAGAAAAAAAAAAAAAAAAAAAAAAAAAAAAAAAAAAAAATACTATATCTTAATTTTTATTTCTGAGGATATCATCGAAAAATAAATTTTACGAAAATTGCATTGTATGACTTTCCTAACGGTTTATTATTTTTAAATTTCCTGAAATAATTTATTTTACAAAATCAGAGTTACTTCCCCTGAATTTCGATTTATTTGAATATTTCTTAAATAAGTATATAATTTGCTTTATTTTTGTTGATGCTAATGTTTGCATCGGTAATATCATTAAATAAACGATCAATTTAGTCCACGGGGCTGGAAATAAACATAGAACCATTGAAAAGAATAAACAAGTATGTATAAATGTTTAATACCAAATAAATGGAAAGACACTGCTGTAGAACCTTATCAAGTTGCAAGATATTGTTTGATTTATGGGAGAAAAATTATAATATATGTGTGTGTGTGTGTGTGTGTGTGTGATAAAAGAAAAAAAATGTTAAAAGAGAGCCCATTGATACTCTAGACCTACTGAATTAGGTAAGGCAATCGGACTCATTAGATGGTCTTTGTATCATCATTTAGACAATTTTGTTGTTTTTTTTTTTCATAATGAAAAAAAATATATATCCTTCCACCCGAGATTAATAGCAGCCATGCAATCACACAAACAATAACAGTTTTTTTTGTTTTGTTTTTTTTTGAAAAAAAAATAAAAATAAAATTACACATAAAACTAAAAAAAAAAAAAAAAAATAAATAAAAATAAGCAAAATGGGGAAATAAAAATAAAAAATGTTGGGGGGGGGGGGCAAAGATCAAATGATATTTATTCTTTCCTTTAATTCTTCATTTCATATTCAATAATAGAATATGTATGATTTTTTTATAGAAAGATTATACTTTCCTTTCTTTCTTTTTTTTCATGGATTTTAAGAGATTTTTTTTTTTTTTTAATTTTATTTTATTCATGAAATATTTTTGGTCCACCATTCGATTAAAATCGTTCAATAAATGCAAGGACTGAAAACCCAATCAAATATGATTTAAGAACTTGAGAAGATCTTAATACAAAATATAGACAATTGCGAAAAGAAGCTTAGAAGCAAGATTGAACAATTATGCTGGCCATTTTCTATAAGCTCTAGAATAGAAACTTCATTGTAAGGTTTTTAGTTGTCTAGTGGTTGATTTTTTTTTTTTTTTTTTTTTTTTTAATACCTCTTTGTTGGACTAGTAGTTTCCTTTTTTAAGTTTGTGGATTCATTGTGGTTTTGTATACCAGACTCAATAAATACCTATTTAAACTCCTAACTTACCGTACAAGACAGAATAGCATCAGTCCCGTATCTATACTCATGAGAAACATACGAGAGGTCGTTCTAAAAGTACTAAGCTTCACCCAGAAATAATTCTTAATTTTAATTAGCTCTTTTCTTTTTTTTTTAAAAAGACTAGAATTCCCGGCGCTCTTGTATAAGCAGTAACCGATCTGAGGAAGATAACTCTATTTTTCTTAACCGCCGCTATTCCGAATTCGCTTATACTTTGACAAGGGAGATAACTTTTGCTGCGATAGGGTTAGGGTTAGGTTTAGGTTAGGGTTATTAACGCATTAATAAACAAAGTTATCTCCCTTGCCAAAGTATAAGCGAATTCGGAATAGCGGCGGCTAAGAAAAATAGAGTTATCTCCCTCAGATCGGTTACTGCTTATACAAGAGCGCCGAATTCCCGTTTTTAAGTTTGTGTTGCTGCTTATGCAAGTAAAACATGGACTATACTGTCAAAGCATAAAAAGAAGCTTAATATCATTGAAACGAAATGTTTAAGAAGTGTCTTTGGAGTAACTTTGAGTCCAAGAAATGCAGATATCAGAAAGAGGTTTGAAATTAACAGATGCAGCAACAACGTTATTCGAAAAAAAAAAAAAGAAAAAAAAAGATCAACAAAGTTTGGACATATTTCCCGGCTACCAGACTCCAGCTATGTAAAGAAATAATATCAAGAAGATTTCATTCAAGAAAGATCAAGAGGACGACGATCAAGGAAACAGGCTGATCAGATAAGGGTTGAGACTAGCATGCCGTTCCTGACAGCTGAATAACTTTCCAAAGACCATGATAAGTGGCGAAATTGTTTTCAAGCATGTGGCGTAGCTCTTTGGAGCATGCAAATAAGTCAAAGTCAAGCAAGGATTTATTGTGATCGTGTACATAAGAGACGAGACTCTCGAAACACGCATTTAAACTCCTTACTTATTGTACGAGACGGAACAACATCAGCCTCATATTTATACTCATATGAGAAACATACAAGGAGTTTTTCAAAGAGTTCTAAGCCTCACGCAGGAAAAAAAACAGTAATTTCTCACTGTATGGGCGCTTATTTACAGTGAAATAGGTTTTGACATTACTCCCAAATCCCAACTAATTTTAAAAAAAGAACAAAAAAAGAAAAAAAGTTAAACATTAAAAGCAGTAGTTACAGGATCATAATCATAAGCGTGAAACGTGGAACAAGTTGACAAAAAAAAAAAAAAATTTTTTGTTTCAAATTTTTAAAAATGGCCGATATAAATAGGGAAAATAGGGAGATAACTCCAAATTTGCTTTCTTTTTTTCCTAAAAGAAAAAAAAGTAAAACTTGATGTTATGTCCCTATTTATTTATACCGGCCATTTTTTTTTTTTTTTATAAAACAAATGTATCTCTCTTTTTCTTTCTTTTTTAAAATTAAATTAACTTCCTATAACTTATTGCTTTTATGTTTGATGTCATTTTTATTTTTACACCCAAAAAATTTGAAATTAAAAAAAAAATTGAAAGGCAAAAAAATTAGACATCATTTCACAGGCCAATAATTTAGGCAAATCTTGTTGAAATAACTTCAATTTTTTACAGAACATGGAAGCAGATCAATATTTTATATTTAATGTTTTGTTTTTGTTCTATTTCAGGTTTGGCGATGTTGTTCACTCTCAATGAGAAGTCATTTTGCATCTTGGAATATACTCACACACAGTCACCCAAGACTGCGCAGCATGCCTTGTATGCAAAATTTGGAAACATCTCACCATCTGTCAAGCAAAGTTCGATGGTCTATGTCCCAATCTTATGCTAGCATTTATGAACTTAATTAGCGACTTAATGTGCACCGTTTCACAGCTGCTGCACATATTGAACACTTATAAAATCGCTTCCAGAATCAACTCATAACGTTCAACAATTAAACTGTTCAATTTAGCCCCTTACGTCTACAGTGGCAGCCTGCCTTGTTTGGGGTGAACTATGTTTTAAAAAATAAAAAAAATGTTCAATTTCGTCGAGCTATGCTTAGTAATTTTCGAGGTAACTGTTTTTAAAACGATGTCAAATTTTGGGGCGACACTGTATGAAAAAGCCAGTTTTTCTTAAGGCGAGACACAGATACACATCCTTGGAGTGCAGCAATAGTTCAGTTGTATTTGGGACTTCAAAATGGGATACGGACGTTTTTCTTTCATAGAATAAATTTAATCGCCAGTTTGTAATGTTTTATCAGCCACATTTCTCTTAAGAATTATTTTCTGATAGTCAAATGGTTCTTATAAATGAGCAAAAAACACAAAAGAACTTCTAAGTACAATTTCGTTCCGACTATTATTCATAACTCATGCAGTTTTGTATTTTTATAGAACACAGTATTTCTTATTTGGGATTCGTTTTTCTTAGTTACCTTCTTTATGTACATGTTCATGTCTTTAACATGTTTTTAATGTCCTGTCAGCATTACTAATATAATGCAGACAACTGTAAAACAAACATTAAAAGTGTTTATTAGCCAATGGTTTCCTTTCATCTTTCTGCCCAGCATGTAAAGGATAAATGCAGAAGAAAAAGATTCAGTGTTATTGCTTTTTTATTATTCCTTAAACAATTCTTATTTGATTTTAACACAATTAAAACCGGTTAACATTAATTGAACGAATTACATTTTTAGATTCAAAAAACGTGTAGTATTTTATGGTTTATATATCAATATCATCCCCAACCCACATGGAAGTATTTCTTTCCATAATCGGACATATTTCAAAAATGTCGATGAGTTAACCAATCTATCAGTCAAGTTACAAAGGAGAATTGCACAGAGAGCGAACTTAATGTGCGAATCAGAAATGGCTGGATTGGACAAGGGGAAAGCAATCTGGAAGTCAAATCTTCATTTCAAGATGAAACGTGACTTCTTTGAAGTCATCGTTAAATCAGTTCTGATGTATGAAAGTAACGCCTGGATGTGTGCCAAGAAAAGAATGGAAGTTACGCAAACCACACGCTTAGCCGGCGAGACTTGAATGAGAGATGTGTTTTTTCATGCTGCCCTAAAAAACGGGGACAGCACACATCGGGGAAACTGATATAGTGAAATCTATCTATCTATCTATCTATCACACACACAAGTGTTAGCGTGTCCAACTTTAATTCCAGTGAGAATTCACCCCTGGAGACGATCGTGGAATAACCGCCTCAGTCACGGAGGATTGCTGTAGGTGAACACGGGAGACACAAGGTATGCTTTTGAATGTCCACATACTTTATTTGGTTGTGACTTGTGAGACATTAGATCTCCCATGAGAGGGTTTGGTTGTTTTACGGCATATCAACCTTTTTCGGGTTATTTAATGCTAAATCCCGTCATTTTGGTAAAAGTTTTTACACTTCAAGTTCTTTATATGTTCAGGTATTTATTCATGATGTTTGGTTGAGTGGAAGGGGAGGAGGGGATGGAAGAGAGTGAAAGAGGAGGGAGGGAGGGAGAGGGTGAAAGGGGAGGAGGGGATGGAAGAGAGTGAAAGGGGAGGAGGGAGGGGAAGGAGGAAAGGATGATTTTGCAGAACATGATTGAGTTTTGCAAAGAAAAAAAAACAATAAAATATCAATGTTTGGTGCATTTTTGGGTCAGGAAGCCGATATCTTCAGACAGCCTGATCTGGTAGCACCAGCCCCTTGAGAAGGGAGGTAATGCAACACATACACATCATGACTCATACGCTGTTCATTTTACCTAACAATTGTACATTATTTTATGTATATACATGCACTTTTGAGGAGTCGTACTGCACCTGAGCAGCGCACACAATTATTTTATTATATATATTAACAAAAATTTGCAGCAAAATAAGATTGTCAGACTATTAGAGGGATGGGAAGGCTTAGTTTATAAAGCACTCAAAAAACGATTTAGTTAACATGTATCAGTTAGAATTCTCTGTTAAGTTAAAGTTAAGTATTAATTAATTAAATGTCTTTTGTAGAAAGAAAAAAAATAAATGGAAAAGTGAAGCAACCGAAAAAATATATCAAATAAACATATCAGTAGACTAATATTTCGTTTCTTTTATTAACAGAAACTTTATCAAAGTGAATAAAAAAAATTACATTTTTTTATCACTTCTGTACAAGAGATGGATATTCTGTATTATTTAGACTACTATTCTCATCTTGGTTGTTATTTTCGCAAGGTGTCGGCCGATGTAACCTACGACCTTCCTCAGGTGCATCTTTTCAAACTTGGTTGGGAATCTTTATGTTGAACGCGAGAACCTATACAGAATTTTTAACTAAACCCATTATTTATTCCACGATGGTAGATTATTCTCGTTCCGTCAGCCATGACTAAGCAGAAGCATTACATATTTTTATGTTATTCTTAGTTATTGCCTGTACTAAGAATCAAACCTTCATTCTCCAGAAGACTGTCACTTATACATAATTGTTAATCAACACCTTTAACCATTACGCCACGGGTCCATGTTAAATGAATTGATTAACAATCAGTTCTAAGTGACAGTAAGAATAACAAAAGTAATTAACACTTTTACCCAGTCATGGCTGACAGAACGAGAACAATCTAACCCCATGGATTCAGTTTGAAATTTCATATAGGTTCAAAAAGATGCACATGAAGAAGGATGGTGGTTACATCGGCTGAAACGTAGTGAAAGTAACAACCGAGATGGAAATAGTAGTTTGAAAAAAAAAAAAAAAATTTAAAAAAATTTTTTAATTCCTAATCTTGAAATTTCCGAAACATAAAAGATTGTCTTTGTGCTTTCTATTTTTTTTATAATAACATTTTTTTTTAAAAATGAAGGAAAAAAGAGCAGAAAAAGAAAGTTGACAATTGCATGCTTTTTGGCAAATGTATAATGGTACCATTGAATCTGCAAACCCTAGTCCTTAAGCAATTTTATTTGGTGTACCACGGAATTAACCATATGAAGGCTCTAACTCACAGCTACGTCGGCTGGCCGAATATGGATTAGCAGTTGGAAAACTTTGTACACGCCGATTCCAGATGTCCAAGAGCAGCAAAGTCTCTTGGAAGAAGATATGCCTACCTTTTGACGTCATTCGACAAATGTTATGCCAGGCTCCCAGGAGAAATACGGGTATGAAAAAACAATTTAACTGCAATTGTGGCATTGTACAGCATTCTTTGTCAGAGACTATCTGGATGGTGATGGGACGATTCCATTCGACACCATGCAGGGGTGTGCTATCAATAGTTTATTTGAAAGTAACCTCTGCACCCTTTGCAAATTTAAAACAACAAAAAAAACATCCCAATTTTTTTTTTATGTGTGTAAATAGCCTGAAAATGTTAGTGATAAAAAAAAAAAATTTTAGACAGAAGGGGTGGGGGAGATTATTTAATGTAAAATGATCACCCATTTCCAGACCAGACAGATAGCGTTTCTACGAAACGTCCTTAAAAATGCTTTCTGGTCCGAAAGCGGGTAATCATTTTTTATTAACCCTTTCATGCATACTGTTGTTCCACCACAACAGATAGAAAAATCGTCATAAATTATCAAAGCTTTTGATTTGACCACTTATATATTTGTTTTAGTGAAAGACAGGGATATCGAGGAATACGTTTTGCCTCCATTATTAGTCGTTATGGACCTTTTTGGAAGTCAACTCAACTTGAAGGCATGTAGTTCAAGAACAAGTTAGATCAGGTATGTAGAATTTCTGTAAAAAAAAAATAATAATAATCATACGTGAAACGGTTAAACTTATATGCAAAAATGATCACCCACTCTAAAGTCTAAAATAATAGGGGGGGATTTTTTATTTTTTTTTACAGATGCTAACATGTAATCAACTAAAAACCGTAGAACCTTATTTTCATGAAAATTAGCACAGGGTGCAGGGCTTCAATAGTGGAGAGTTCATTTTATAAAGATAGCAAGGGCATTGCTAAAGAACTTAAAAATGGTCATAACATAATTACAAATGTCAGTTATTATTCTCAGACTTTCCGCTTGTAGGTTATAATTTACTTTGGGCAACAAGAAAAGTTGAAAATACCCAAGTCGAACAAAATAAAGCGACTCTTCTTTTTTTTGTTTGTCTATTTTTGTTAAATGTAAACTATTTATGTTGGTAAGTTACTTACCAAAATGGTGGAATCAGTTTTAGATATAAGGTCTCAAAATAAATCATATAGAGACATTAATAGGCAGAATCCCTCTGCCAAAATAGGCTTACACTTTTTTTTCTTGTTAATGGTTAATAAAAATTTTAATGAAAAAAAAAAAAAAAAAATTTTTTAAATGGTAAAATTTTAACAGAACTTCAGTCAAGATTGACAATTGATTGTATACATTTTTTTTTTGTTGTTGTTGTTTATTGTAATCGTTGTCACACGTAAATTGGCAGCAGTGCAGGCAGTGGAAGACAAGTAATACGATTGGCTGACAGAGCAGTGAGAAAAGCAAATTATACCGATTTCCACTATCCCCCCTGATAGTGGAAATAGTTTTTTTTAAAAAACAAAAAACAAAAAAATTTCAAAAAACAAAAATACAAAAAAACGAAACAAAAAAAAGAAAAGGGGGGGGGGGAAAAGAGGGAAAAAAAATGAAAGACAAAGAAAAATGAAAGAGAAAGAAAAAAACAAAAATGTATCTGAAAAGAGCAAGTAAGGAATCTAAATTAAAAGTGACAAAAAATTGGTGCAATTGATGAAAAGGTATGCCATCCCTGATCTAATGAGTCATTTTCAAGAAGAGGAATCCGATAGATTTAAAATTATTTGAGAAACCATGTTCTGTATGAACCCTAGAAAATAAAGTTGTATTTCTACTTTGCAGACCAATAATTTTATATCCAATTACTCCTTTTGCTTAGGTATACACAAAAAATAATAATTTGGTAAACAGTTAATATATTTTTGTTAATTAGATAGAAGAGTTCTGTCCCTTTAACATGGTTTTTCTCTCTTGTGTATTGCACGCAAAATTCAATAGCATATGTACATCACACTAAAGAATGTGCTAATAGATGCTGATAGATTAAAAAAAATAATCATTCGACTTGACGCTGTTCATTAGTTTTAGTCTCCAGAACATCAACTTTTCGCAACTCCCAAAGAACCTTCCCTTATTTTACACAAGATGAGAAGACTAGTCCAGAAGATAAAACCAGTACACTACAACAAAACACTGGATTAGGGTTAGGATTACCTAACCCCAACCAGTACACTACAACCAAACACTGAATTAGGGTTAGGATTACCTAACCCCAACCAGTACACTACAACCAAACACTGGATTATAAATACCAGTTTTCCAGAGATATTCGGATTCTTCAGCTAGAGTGAAACTCTCCTGAACATTTGTGTTAGAGAAATTTATTTTAAAAAAAGCAAAAGTATTGATTCTTTTGGTATTAATATTCAAAGTTTCCACAAACACTAAACATTAAATAATAAATATAAACCCAGAGTGATAAATTGCTTGGAAATAAAATAATTATCAGCTGGTACCCCCCACATAGATATCCCAGGCACAAGGAAGAGCAAGGAAGAGCTGGCTTGAGTGTGTATGAAGTGATTTTACTGCTTGCAACATGACTAATATCAATCCTTTGGGTTGGACCACGTGGAGAGCAAGTATGAGACATTGACTGGTGTTGCTCACACCAGAATCCGGGACACTCAGTACTTTAAATACCAAAACCGGATGATTATGATGATGATGATGATGATGGTGGTGGTATGTTTCAAAATTTTTGAGATAAGGATTGATAATTTGTAATATTTGGATTATTCAGACTAGCATTCTCATCTTGGTTGTTTTAGTCACAATGTTCCAGCTTATGTAGACTCCGACTTCTTCAGGTGTTTATTTTTTTTTTGTAAATTGTAGGCCTAATTGAACTCACGAACCTGTAGAGAATTTCGAAACAAAATAAAGTGTTCAGTTTGAAATTCCATACAGGTTTCCCAGAGTTTGATTAGAAGGTTCTCTAACTGGTCAGAAATTACATCGGCCAAAACGTTATGAATATAACCGCCAGGATGAGAATAATGGTCTGAATAATCGAAATTATCATCTCAGATTTATTTTTAAAACTAAGTTTATGTTTAGTAATAAAATAAAAAGAAAAGGTTAATTTTGAATAGAATAAAAGAATTCTATTCTATTAGAAAAACAATCAGTCACAAAATCAATTTATTAAAATTGAATAATACAGAAACTTAGAGTGAAGAAATATTAAAGTTTTATTCAATAGAAAAATAAAATGAAGAATTTGGATAAAATTAAAAAAATGTTTAATTTAAAATAAAAAGAAAGGAAAAAGAGAAAGAAAAGGAAAAAACGAAAAAAATGAAAAACGGAAAGGAAAAAGAAAAGAAAAAATGAAGAAAAGAAAAAAGGAAAAAAAGAATAAGAAAAAAATAGGAAAAAAAGAGAAAGGGGGAAAAAAGAAAAAGGAGAAAAGGGAGAAACAGAAAAAAAGGGAAAAAAGGAAAAAAAGGAAAAAAGAAAGGAAAAAAGAAAAAAAGAAAAAAGAAAAAGAAAAAAAGAAAAAGAAAAAAAGAAAAAGGAAAACGAAAAAGGAAAAAAAAGGAAAAAAAACAGAAAACCATACTCTTAAAAATTTAACTAAAAATAAAAAATAAATGAAAGCTAAATCTTATTTATATTTTTATAATTTTATTCCAATTTTATTATTTTTGGTTGCTGTCCCTGAAGAACAGCATATTTTGAAGGCATAATCCAAGATGAGAAAGTTAACACTACATATGGTAACACGGTTAATATCTCAATATTTTTGTTCGGAAATAGAAAGAGAAGGTGGAGGTGTACTATTAGTAAGAAAATGGCATAGAACAGACATTTTTTTCTTTAATTTAGAAAACAAAAAAGTCTCAAACATATTTTTGTAATTTAATAGTAACAAATCAATTAAGCTCAAGTTCTTTAAAAAAAAAAAATTCAAACTTAAAAGTGTTGAAATAAGAGATCTACTACAAAAGAAATTCGTTATGAGAACATTATTATAAAATCCGTTAAACAATTAACACTATCATAAAAATTGTGTGTGTCTTGCCTTTTGCTATTTTTTTTTTTTTTTTACTATGAATCAAATATTTATTGAAATCAAAAATTATGCAATAGCTTAAAATAAAACAAAATTTTTTAAATCCTATTTAAAAAAAAATATTTTAATTACAAAATTAAATCTACCAAAATGCTTTCCGGTTTTCAATTTTTTTCTTTATAGTCAAAAATATATATTTTTTTTAAATGAATTACTTCATGACTATTTTAAATTTGGAAGAAATTTTTCAGCATTTAAATTGTCAAATAGAAAAGAAATGTCTGACTTTAAAGTTACGAGCAAATCTTCACATATTAAAAGATTGAAAGTTATTTACATCCAATCATTTTATAGGAATTAAACAACGTTAAGTTAACAAAATTAATTTAAAATTTGGTTCAACTAATAATTGCTAGCATAATCAATACCGTACTAATTAAATTTAACTTTCAAAATCCTATTTAAAAAGAAGAAAAACAAAAACAGACGAAACAAAAATGAAAGTAAAAAGACTCCCGGGCTATGCCGGGTCGGTACAGTTAGTTTTAAAATTAGAACAAAAAAAAAAAAAAAAAACTAGAGCTTGATTTATGTAATTTACATTTGTTGAGCGGTGATGTTCAAATCTATTTGACCATTGAACTATCCAACGTTCTTCGTAAACCATTTCTTTACTTTTTCTTACAGCATATACACACTTTCACAGATAATTTAATGTAACAAAAACTATTGAATAAAGATATCACACAAAGGATAAAAATAATATCTATCGAAAGATTAACATTTGAATATTGGCCACAAATAAGACAGAAAACCTGGAATGAACTGGAATTCAATAAAAAATTAAGGCGAAGTAAAAGAGCAAACAAATTGACGAAAAAGGGAGATAACTCTACGATCAAACATCATCATCATCGTCATCATCATCATTGGAAATCATGCCAGTGAGTTCGATTTCTTTAACTAGTCTTATTTAATAATGTTTTAGTTTTTGTTTTTCTACACTCAAATTGTCCAGCTCTTAATTGTGCACAAATTAATTTTGCAACGGGTGGAAAAGATTAAAGCGAAAGTGTATGATATATATATATATATATATATATATATTATGTATAATTTATTTAGATACTGTATATTACATATTTCAGCAATGTACTACGGTTTCATCCAAAAGGACAGATTTAGACATCTTTAGTAAATCTTCGTGCTCAATGGAATCATCGGCAAGATGAAATATTGTCCCGTCCCGATTGTTGACGCCATTCCCTATCGGGACGGGACAATCATTTCAGCTTGCCGATGATTCCACCGGGCACGAAGATTTACTAAAGATGTCTAAATCTGCCCTTTTGGATGAAACCGCGGTACATTGCTGAAATATGTAATATACAGTATCTAAATAAATTATATTAGCTCTCTTATATGATCGAGCTCTTTATTTGATTTCTTTTCATATACAACCTGAAACACATATATATATATATATATATACATACCGAATAGATATATAAATGTAATCATGTTTCAATCTAATCAGGCAATTCTAAATGGCCTGATGAGATCTGAGATTGAAATATGACTGCATTTGTGTAGCCATTCCATTTGCATAAACTTATTATATATCACCACAAAATTGGCACATGGGTTAGAGCATTCGCTAATGGGCCAGGAAACTGGGGTTCAATCTTCAATAGAGTCATACCAAAACTCAAAAACATGGTACCCTATGTTGCCTTGCTAAAGTAGATTAATCCAAAGAAAAGAGTGGCGCCCTCCCCTTCATCTGTGCAGTAGCAAATGAAAAGAGAGCCTTCGCGTACACTACAGTCGACCTACCTTATTACTATTGGATTAAAAGTGCTTCTTTAGTTTCGCTACATGTTAGGCCTCTATTAAAAAAAAATTAGCTTAAGAAATGTATAAACTTTGTTATGTTATGTACTTACGTGGTAGCTGAAAAGACGATACACCAAAAATTACACAAATTCATCCAGTATTTATCAAATAAAAAATAAAAAATAAAAAACGATTTTATCCATCGGTCGCCATTTTTGTTTAATTTTGAGGGGATTTTTTTTTTTTACGGAGAAAAAAAATTGAATTATCTCCCTTGCCAATCAGTAAGCTGAACTGGGTAAAAAAAAAAAATCGATACATAAGATCGTTATTTTTTTTATTTTTCTTATAATTTAATAAATACCGGATGAATTTGCGTAATTTTTTCTGTACAATCTTATTTTCAGCTAACACGTAAGTACATAAAAAAGTTTATACATTTCTTTAAATATTTTCATGTTGTTGTGAAACTAAAGAAGCACCGGAATAAATGCTAATAAATAAGGAATAAAAAGAATTGGTAGATCCAAGTTGGTTGGAATTATTAGGATAATCTCTGCAGAGTCGTTTAAAGTAACGTAAAATACGGAGGAATATAATAATAGAAAGGTGTAGAAAAAACTCAGAAATCCATAACCGGACGATTGTAAATTAATCTCTGCCTAATTATAAATTGAGTTTTGCATACTTATAGCACATATCTAACAAAGTTATCGCATCGGATTTTCAAAATCAGACCCAAATAGCATTTAAGATGACAAATCAAACTTTGTTTCTGACAAGCCAATTTTCATTTGTTATTGTGGTACTGTGTTATTAGCAATATAATAATGTATTTAGCTACAATTTATTTTTTTTAATTACTTAGTCTGGCCCAGACAACTGCTAATATTAAACATTTTTAAATAATCACCTAAAAATAAAAATAAATAAGAGGGAAAACTTATTTTAAATTGAATATAATAGGAGTTGTCTATTTTAAGTTTAAAAATGAGAAAATAAATAATAATTAAAAACTAAAATAATTTCATTACATCCCGAGCAAAGCTGGGTAGTTATAGCTATTATATAACACTGCCATGGTTTCTGTTCAATGTCCTCAGCCAATTCTGACTATTAAGAGACCATTAGGTCAACATTTTAGTAATGTCAATGCAAACCATTCATAATAATATAAATGCTCTACTGTTTATGGCAATGAGCACTTTTGGATGCAAAATGTACTATTCAAAATATTTACTAAAAAAACAAAAAAATAAAAAAAAAGCTAAATTTGACAGTCTTTCACACACCCACATTATATATATATATATACATATATATATAATTTATATGCAATTATAATTTCAGCCTGATGATTTTCTTGGGATAAGAAACAAACGTTTCTGTGGCTCCCTTGCCGTAAGTATATTTTTATACTACCACTATATCTAACATATAAAGTTATCTAGTCGCATTTTCAAAGACAGACCCAAATAGCATTTAAGCTGACAAATCAAATTTTGATTCTGAGTAACCAATTTTTATTTGTTATTGTTGTACCATGTTATTGGCAATATAACATACTCTGCTATAATTTATTTGAAAAATTACTTAGTCCGGCCCAGACAACAGCTAATATGAAACATTTTAAAATAATCACCTAAAAATAAAAATCAGCAAGGGAAATAATTAATATATGTATATAGTTGCAATACTATAATAGGAGAGAGCTCAATATCAGTGACAGTGCACAGAAAGAAACCGTGTGTAGTGACTGACAGTTTCCTGCTGGTGCTATTGATCCTATGTATATGCTCTTCAAACATATATGAATGACAGATTAAAGAAAAACTTATACACTGCCAATAGACTTTGTTCTTTTCGGAACTTCTTCAGAAAGGAAACTTCCGAGGAATGAAACGTGTTGGCAACACATAAGTTTTCCTTGTGTGTATCATTCTTCACCAATACTATCTTTTATATACGACTTATTTTTTTATATTTCAAGGAGGACTTTGTTTTCTTGTCTGAGTTGCTTGCTCTATACAGTAACAAAAAAAGAAAGAAAGAAAAATACAGAAGTGGAATGGAGGTAAAGAGGGGGATGTAAAGGAAAAGTGCAGGTTGTAAAAGGATCACCACTCGTCAGCAAGTGCTTCGCCACGAGAAGACCTCCGCCGTGCACATGACGTCCTCCGGCTCGTCCACCACCGCCGCCGCTAGCACGGTGGCTTGCGGCACCGCTTGAACTGAGGGGCGATGATGGCCGTGGTGTGACAAGTGTCTGAGACAACAGAGCTGTTGGGCTGGAAAGATGACCTCTAATGAGCCTGACGTGCCCGGGTGTTCCTGTTCTCTTTAGTGGCTTGAGGCTTTCTCGTGATTGTAAAAATATAGATATTTAAATGCTTGCTGATCTGGAGGCAAACCTGTCGCGCAAAGTACAGCAAGTTGCAAGTGCAGTAAATCTGGAAACAAAAAAAATTGAAACAAAAATTTTAAAATAATTTTTTTTTTTTTTTTTTTTTTGATAATCTGGCAGTATAGTTAACAAGTTTTTTTTTTTTGTTTTTTTTTTTTTAATCTTTCAAGAAAATATTTTTCTCACCTCAGCAAATTTTAAACCAAACTGAATAATTTTAGTTTATCGGTACAGGCATTGTAAACAATGTCTGTACCGATAAAAATAACAGCCAAAAGCGAAATGATTATATATATGAAGAGTTTGGATGTAAAATGCGATAAACGCCATTTTCAAAATTGCAAAGTTCTCACTACAAAAAGATATATAAATATAAACTCTAACCCTCAAAATCATGTTTTACATGATTTGATATCAGCATTTTTTTGTAGCTTTAAATTAAAATAAGCTTTTAGTCAAAATATAGTTTTGCATATGTTTTTTTTATTGCTTAATTTCTCAATTTAAAGAAATTAGATTTATATTCATATAATATATATATGCTTTGTATTCAAACTCTTCATATATATAATAATTTAATAAATATTCCAAATTTACTTCTAAAAACACATCTTTATTCATACAATTGTTTCTGCTCATTTCAAACCATTTTTTTTTTCTTTTTAAATTCAGAACATTTATTAAATTATTATATTTTGAGCTTTAGTAATATAAACACTATTGAGCTACTAACCCAATTTTTATGTGAAATTAAAGAAATTTTAATAATATAGTGTTGTTTTTCCGTGTATCTATGTATTGGCTTTTGAGAGAAAATTTCTTTTCAATTACAGAATATTGCAACTCACTACTTTTTAACAAATTTTAAAATTATTTTTAAACTGTTTGCCATTTTGTGAGACAATTAGAAACAATTTTTTTTTTCTCTTTCTTCCATCATTAACAAAATGCAAAAATCAGTTTGAATTCTATCATTTTAAAACACTTGCATCCAAGAATAATTGCATGTGTTTATAAATATATAAATTTCAAGAGTTTTCTTTTGACGTGGAGTTGTTTGCCAAGGCAAGATTTTAAATGCATTGTATAAGAGGAGGAGACATGGAAAACAACACTATTCAATGTATTGAAAATCTTGCATGGAGAAATAACAAATTCCACTTGCAAAAAAAACAAAAACAGTTGCGATCTGTATATTTATAAACACAAGCATTTAAAACTATCAGAGAATTCTAAACAATTTTTTGCTTTCCCATTCCATTAGTGACCATAGAATGGCAAAGGTTGTCTGAAATATATTGCTCACCAAAAAAGAAAACAAATATTCGTGGTTCCATTTGAACCAAAAGATGCTGGATAGATTGTAAGAAGTAAAAATAGCTGCAAGTTACAGTTGTGTGTGATTTGCTGTTTTTACTCTTCGCAAAAGTCAATATTTTTACAACATTATGTAGATTACATTTTTTCCCCTGAAAAAACTGTAAGCTATCTAAAAGTATCAATAGGAATAACATTAAGCTTAGTTATTGTTGCATGGATAACTTGCACTCAATAATAAACAAACACAACAGAAAAAAATAATAGAATACCATTAGTGTTAATAATAATTTATGTAATTGTAAAAAAATAAATAATGGTCCATTAATACAAATCAACAGTAAATAAAATTTATAATCAAACATTAATTAGTTTAGGAGTGAATTCTATACATAGAAATATATAAGCATATACACATACCAAACTTTATATAAAGATTTATAAATATATATATGTGTGTGTGTGTGTGTGTGTGTGTGTGTGTGTGTGTCTAACGGCCCTTCAGACGACATTGTAACTGTATCCCGCCAGGGGGTTTTATTCGTCGATGGTTGTTTAATGATTTGACAATCCAACCTCTTTGTTTTTCTTCTGTCCGTGACTCGGTTGCACCTTCCCAGCATCTTTGACAATCTGACACGATTGTTTTTCATACATCCAGTGTCTTTTATCTTTTGACAATCGATCACATGTTGTCTCTTCCCATGCAGGTGTTAAGATTATTTTTATTCAAATAACATTTTGTTATTTAACATTATCTTTCTTTTGACAATTGATTTCGTTTACGTCGTTTTTACGTTCAGGTTGTCCTGGTGCTAAGATTATTTTTTTTATTCAAGTAACCTTTTACATCACGACAATTGTAGAAGACTTTTGTAGACAATTTAGCAAACAGGCGACCAGCAGGAGAAGCAGTAGTAATAACATATCTACCCTATTCTGCCAGAGACAAAATATGAATGAAAACTTTAAAAAAAAAAAAAAAAAAAAAACAACAGAGTCATCTAAAAATTGGTACAAGGGGGGATAACTCTGAGTTAACTTTATTCAAGTTTTAAGTTTGATAAGCCTTTAAAAAAAATTTTATTTTAACTTTTTGATAAGAAAAATGTATTTTTAAAGATTTAGAAAGACTTAAAAGTTCTCAATTTGACTTTATATTTCAATAATTTTAATTTTTGTTTACATTTGACAAATTTTAAGAGGGATTTTTAATGGAACACTTAAATATTGTAGTCAAGAGAAGAAAGAGAGAGCCGAATTCCTTTGTAAAGGTTTTATTCACAAAAGTAAAACACGAAACAAAGTTAAATGACGAAGCATTTATAGTCAACGCCTGATGGAAGAGTTCATTCAATGGGAGGAGGGGTTAAGAATATTACAAATATTTTCTTTCTGAATTTTTGAGATGAGGATCGATAATTTGTATTTGTGTATAATTTGTATTATTCAGACTACTGTTCTCAACAGTCAAGATGAGAACAGTAATCCGAATAATACAAATATTTGTTATAAAAATTTAATACTTCCTTCTATATGGTTGTAAGGGCAGAATGATCCGAGATATCTTCCAGGGATTTATTCTGTCCAACATTAAGAAAACTTGTTTCACACATGTGCAAAAGTAAGGACAAGATATTAGCCTTTCTGGCTGGTTCTTTGAGGCTGTCGAACCATGACTTTTACGAATCCTGACGTTTCATTTTATCAGGAGTCTTTTCTGGTAGCAGTTGCATAGACTCCAAGAACACTATAATGAAGTGACAGTTATTTATCTACTAGCAGAAGACCTAACATTGCTCGGGATTGAATGAGGATCACTATGTACTTTTTCACTATGTTCATATCACCATATTACTTTCTTTGTTTTTACTGCCCCCCCCCCCGTCTCTCTCCAATTTTTTGCCCTCAATATAGTCAGAAGAAGCTTAAATGTTGGAAAACTCTGAATTAATGACTTATATATATGGTTTAAATTTCATTAAAATCAGACACATATTTGAAGTTTTAAGGGGGTTCTATTCTCATGGGGACATGTAGATATTCAGCACAGAAAGTAACGTAGAGATTCAGGATTACTTTCACTTTCTTACCCGGAGGATTTTATACATATGATATAAATTTCATTACAATAGGATATAATTCAATTTTTACGAGGTTTATGCCCTCATACTCATCTTAGAGGCACACTTAAAGATTCAGGAACACTTCCATTGTCTTCCCCGGTAAATTTTACATGCGAATACACTTAATTTTTTTATAGATTCTACATTTTGATCTTGGCCAAAAAGCCGAGAAAGCATAAAATGGTGGCATAGTATTCGTGGAAAGACATACCTGAACACATGGTCACTAAAATGTAAAAGCTAGGATATAAAATATTCATATCTTTACAGAGTGATAAAAATTACTTATAATTTATTTATATACTGTTATTTATTTCTCTAACTTTTTAAGGGATGGGGTGAATAATTGGGATTTGTCTTACAGCACATCAACCCTATAAGTCATTTTCTGCCATACAATCTCTGTATTTATATAGACAGGTGTGTGTATTTATTTATATATGTACAGGGTAATCTCCTAAACTAATGAACGGATCATTATGAATTTTGGTTTGGTTTACGCCATATCAATCATTTATGGGTTATTTAATGCAGAATAAAATTATCAAATAGAATCCTATAGGTAGGATAATTATTTTATACTCCTAGAAAACATTTTTACTGTGAGAGTGGGAACATGACTCTTTGAACGCATGACTTTTCGGCAGTGGTAATCTTTGTTCTCAACACGATTGTCCCTCAGCCACTGCCATCTAGTATGTATTCGTGGGGAAAAAAAAATAAATAAAGAAGCTCATCCCACACCACCAATCAATGGAGTGGGAGTGACAACGTTGATCCTGATCCATTACTTTGTATTATTCTTTTTACAATCTATCAGAATGTTTTACTCGGTATTTGATCACAGCTTCCGTTTTGAGTATGTATGTGTGCGTTAGACACGGATGTTTGATTCTGACTGTTTCATAGTATGTCTTGTCTTCATCGTACAGCAGTTAATTGATATTCATATAATTTGTTGTTTGTGAACAGATCCAATATTGTTTGCAGTTTTCTTTTCATATATTGTATAATCTTAGTTTTGTATTCAATATACGGAAGTTTAAGAGTTATAAGTCATTTCAGCTGATTCTTTTGCAAGTATGTCGGCCCATCGATTTCCTCTAATGCCCACACGACTTGGAAGTCAGGACTACCACTCCGCCAGTTACCCATCAGAAACTGATGTGAGAGATTGCCAATTAATGTTTATTTCTCTTAAGTCATATTTGGTGAACCTCTCTAGGGCTTTGATGTGTCAACAGTATGTGGTTCACATCTCCGAAGAATACAGGAGTATAGATAAGACGCACGATTCATACACACTAAGCTTAATTTGTATCGACTCAAGCATAAAGAAAGTTTCTTCAACAAAAATGCAATTGAATACTCTCGGTTATCAATATCGTTAGAAGTAAACAAATAAATGCAAAAATTCATCGGTAATCGATATTTATTCCACTACCAGCAATAGACTTATTAGCTCAGAGAGTAGTGTCGGAATGCCAATCGGTAAGAACTAAGGTCCGGAGCTTGAATCTTGGGGGTTGATGCGTTCACTGCATCTAGCCACGCTGGTTGGTTTTGAAAAGATGAAACAGCTATCATACAGAGTCAGAGCTTTACTCCAACAATCTGGTCAGTAAAAATTATCTTTAAAACATCTATAAGAATTATTAAGTATTTAACGTGTTAAGAATAACAGAATAAAACATGTTTTTAACATTTTCATCTATTTAAAATAAATCACTATACTACATGTTTTGCATTCATTTTCTAATATATAAGGACTACTTTCATTCCCGGGCAACATCGGCTGCCCCTGCTTGTATTAAATATGTTTGCTTTACAAGACATAGTTAAAAAAAAAAAATGAAATGAGAACATAAATGTTATACTATGGACTGCCCCCCACCCATGCAGCAGGGGCCGCCAAGAAATGATGAGGAAGTGAAATAAGTGGACAGGCGATAGGGAGGTCAGTTTGGTTTGGTTTGGTTTGTTTTGTTTTATGGCATAGCAACCAACTATGGGTTATGTAATGCCAAATAAAGTCAGATGCAATTCCAATTATTTCACATTGTCTTGAAAGACAATGAAAAGTGACATGAAGAATTTGTGATTAAATCTTTTGGAACAGTCCAACTTCCTTGATGAAATCTAAGATTTTTGTCACATTTGTGTTTTTAAATAAGTCTTTTAAATTTTTGGAGTGTAATATTTGCTTCGAGTTTGTTGCAGATCTTAAGTCTATTAATATATGTTTGACTGTGTAAGATTATTGACATGCTATGCACATTGGAGACTCCTCTCCTTCCAATAAGTGCTTGTGAGTGATATGCGTGTGTCCTATACGGAGTCTGGTTATTATAACTTCTTCTCTTGCTTTTCTATAGTCCAGGAGCCACTCATCTATAGTTGGCCAAATCTTGTATAACTTATTATTTTGCCACTCATCCCAATATTCTTGCCAGTGAATCTATTGAACTCCCTAGAACGGATGGCGCCCTGACTGTTGATTGTTAGTTTTTGGGTGGTCGGATAGCAATAAGTTGACAAAATAAACAGATGTAGCCAGTTTCGGTGACCAGCTGAGAGTGACTAAGAAAAAAGCCAGACATCTAGGATTTCCTGTCGAAAGTAGATATATTAGCAAGACAAAGCAGACGAGGGTCAGTCAGACTTTGGTTCGCCGAGAGAGTCCAAGAATCAATGACTCGGCGTTGTACAAAGAAGATTGTCAATGGGGCCAAAACGATCGAACAACGATCATCAGACAGCATTGGGTGTCCTTAGCTACGATGACAGTATTACACACTTCCATAACACAACTGAATTATTATTCACAACTTGCCTTGTCTTGTTTTGTTTTTACTGTAGCATGGCCACAGACATGATCATCAGGCTACAGTAAAGTTCACGGGTAATGCTGGGTAACTGGAGTTTTTCTTTGATATTTTTAGTATTTACAAAAATGGAACATAATTTTGCACAAATGTCCAATAGGTTTATAAATAATATTTTGGTAAGAAAAAAGATGAAAGCCAGACTTTACAAAGATATGTGAAACAAGAATAAAAGTTAAAATAGTTTCTTACAAAAAGATACAACTGGCATCTAAAAATACATGTTTATCAGAAAGAGATGGTAAAGACATTGCAGAATGTAAGTAAAGAATAATGGTTGTAACAAAACTTGTCAGTTTTTTTTTTTTATGGCTCCAGAAATTTTTTCAAACAAAAAATAACATTTAATCCTTGACGTAGTCTAATCTTCGATAACCTGTTTCCATCCGTCAATAAGATTTTTAACGCCATGTTCATACAAATTCTTCGTTTGAAACTGAAAAAATAAAAAATAAACTAATTTTCTACAACTTCTTTTGAAGAAAGTCTTAATCTGCTCCAACGATTTTGGAAATTGCTAAAGAGGTGGGAACCTGTTGGTGCAAAGTCCAGGGATTATGGTGGGTGATACATGATTTCCCTGACATTTTTTCTCTGAGGCATTTGGTCTTTCATGCAATATGAGTGATGGGTGGTGCTAGATATTACAACAAAACTCTGACAGTGTATTATTAAGACTTAATAAACACGAACAGAACTCTTGTTACAACCTGTTACAAAAAAAAAAGAAAAAGAAAAAAAAAAGCAATACTTACACAAAAGACACCAAGTACAAAAACTTCATTGATTTTGCAATCAAAATATTGATTGAGACACACCAATAATGGTCCAAGGAGAGTGTTGTCAAAGAGATCCATTTCGCTTTTTGTCATATGTGCTATCTGAACAAATTAGAAAATAAATAAATATTAATCTTTATGCAGGTTGGCAGTTATCAATGGACATTAAGAATGTAGACTATTCCACAGAATGCAACATGGTCGTTCATGGCTGGTAACAATCTAACATATAAAGTTGTCTTGTCAGATATTAAAAAACAGACCCAAATAGCATTTAAGCTGACAAATCAAACGTTGATTCTGACTAACCAATTTTACGGTGTTATTGGAAATATAACGCTACAATTTATTTAACAAATTATTTAGTTCGGGCCAGACAACTGCTAATATGAATTATTTTTTAAATAATCACCTAAGAATAAAAATCAGCAAGGGGAATAATATATATATATATAGCTGCAATATTATAGTAGGAGAGAGCTCAATATTAGTGACAGAGCATAGAAATAAACAGCACATGGTAACTGACAGTTTCTTGCTTGTGCTGTTGATCCAACGTCTATCCTCTTCAAATGTATATGAATGTATTACTGAGAATATAACATTCTTCGCTACAATTTTTTTTTTTAAATTACTTTACCTGACCCAGATAACTGCTTATATGAAACATTTTGAAATAATTATATAAAAATAAAAAATCAGCAAGGGGATAACTCATTTTAAATTGAATATAATAGTTGTCTACCTTTAATTAAAAACATGTGCAAAATACAAATTAAAAACTAATATGAAGTCACTGATATCTCAAGCAACGCCAAGAAGATACAGTTATAGATATATATATATATATATATATATATATATATATATATATATATATATATACACACACACACATATATATATATATATAATTATTAGCTGTCTTCTGGCATCCATTTTGTTACATTTTGGTAGATTCTCTGCACAGACGGAATTTTCCTCTGGTGTTTATTATTTTTGACAAAGGGAAGTTTCTTTTCCCGAAATATTAAATAAATGATTTTTAATAATCATCCGAACAACACACAAGCAGCTAACACCACACTTGCTGTTATGTAATATTTTAAGAAAAAATAAATAGTAAGTCCCATTCTGTATTCGATTTATTATTTTTGTTCCTTCCAGCTTACATCCTATCCGGAATTTGCATTGCCCACAGCCTTTTAAAAACATACTACTACTACTATTCCCAGCAATGCTTCAAGCAAACCACCATTCTCTATTATATATATATATATAAAAATGGATGATATAAAAATCAAAAATTGTATTTGATCCTATCGAGATACGTTGAAGCTCAATAAAGTAAATTAAGCATTTATATACGGATAATAAATGTTTAAACAATGAATACAAATACAAAATGACCTTTAAGCCATGGCTTTTCAAAGATAACACTTATCGACAGAATATATGTAAGTTGTAGTTCTTGGCTGCTTGTTTGTTCACAGACTCCTCTTATAGTTTTACCCCCCTCCCCAACAATCATTATATATATATATATATATATATATATATATATATATATATATATATATAACCGTGCGACCGTCTGAGATTATCATCCCTACACTAATGAGAGCGAAAGCGTGAAACGCTGGCGTATGTAGGTAAAAATAATTCAAAATTAATATTGTTATAAGCCCCTTTAATTAGATTAAAGTTGAGCCTTGTTCGGGGAAGTTAAAAATAGACTGACACATAGCTAAAAGGCATATTCCAACAACGTTTGTAGAATCTCTAGTCGATCTTTCTAGATATGCCACCTTTTTCATAAATAGAACTTCAATTCCCTTCTTGAATGTGGTAATGTCTCGTGACCTAATGGTTACAGCGCTTGCTTACAGAGTCTTGGTTGACTATGGCAAGGTGTTCGAACCGTGCGACCACCTGAGATTATCATCCCTACACTGATGAGAGCGAAAGCTTGAAACACTGGTGTATGCAGGTAAAAATAATTTAATATTATTTAAAATCAATATATATATATATATATGTATATATATATATATTAATATATATACATATATATATTCTGAAACTACATTACCTAGGGTACTTGATGATGAAAATATCATTGATCAGAGGGTGGCAAGTTCCGGATATTCAGGAATTATCTCCCTTGAACCATGTTCAAGTTATCTTCCCTGAATTATACAAAGCAATAAGAGAATGCACTCTTCTACTATAAAGTACATAAAAAGACTCTCCAAGCATGTACAAGGCATTTTCTCTTTCTGGTTTTGTACCAGTGTGCCATGTTATTTATCTACCTCCCACAAGGTAAGATGTGACACAAGGTCAGGAAAATGGGATTAGATAAGCCAGCGCTCGAGAGGTGAGCACTCTGGCCATTTAAAAATTGCTTGGGCAGCCTCGTCGGCATTCCCCGGTAGGGGCGCCTCAGACAGTAAGCAATAAACTTACTCCTCCTCAAAGAGGGGAGGCAAAGCCTGGGAGGGTGCACCTCCTAGAACTGCACAGAACAGACCCATAGACAGGCGTAAGTCAAGCCCCGAAGGCCAAGACAATACCAGTTTATGGGGTGCAGAATCCATCGGAACAGATACTACACTTTTGTCAGATGTCCTATTTGTGAATTATAGCTATCATTTGTCGATATATATTCAACCATGGCCATTCTTTACTGGTCACAGCTATCATTCCTAGATATCAAAGATGCATGTAAATGCATCTCTATAAATTGTTTGCCTTGACAATTCATGTCTAGTTCGATTGCATTTGGAACTAATATGTAGACTCTTCTGTTAGTAACTACATCTGACCTTCACCCCCTTTAACTATCATGTTTCATTATGTGCCATTTATGTTTGTCTTTGACTAAACATTCTCTGTAAGAAATAAATGTGTGTGCGTGTGTGTGTATATTATATATATATATATATATATATATATATGAGAAAGGAAGGATGAGAGTAATCCGACGTAATGGGAAATGAAAAAGGAAAAAAACCAAGAGATATTTTTTATATATTTCACTCTTTGCCACTGACTGACTTCTCGCATGCCGGACCCTCGTCCAGTGCTCTTAGTAGCCACGGCTACTACTTTTCCTTATCAACCCATCATGTCAACCCAATATTTCGATGTACTTGCATGACATTTTTCTTAAAATTATCATCCTGAGGAGGTCTTACAATAAAGACAAAACGTTGATGAATATATAAAAAATATCTCTTGGTTTTTTTCCTTTTTAATTTCCCATATATATATATATATATATATATATACTAGCAGAGCTACCCAGTGTTGCCCAGGTTAGAGTGTGGGATAGCATCATATGCAACATCATGGTAGGGAGAGTTTACTTTAACAGCAACCTTGATGCTGTCAACTAGATACCTTACTCACCGAGCTATTCAGATATATGTTAATACTTTTAAACTAACGCTGATAAATAGATTAATTTCATTGTGTAACATGTTTGAAAATTGTTATTAGCTTCTTGAAGGGGCAACCAGAGACGCAAAAATACTTCCATTATGTTCACATGCAAATTGTGCATGTGAATACAATTATATTGAAAGTACACTTCCTAGTATGTCTTCGTTTTTAGGGACAGACATGCACAGACAGAGGTGTTCTGCTTGATTATATATTTCATTTGAATCAAAAGGAAAATAGTTTTCAGTGGAGGGGTTGTGCTCCCGGAGACCATCTTAATATTATGAAAATTTGCTGAAATGTTGGGAATAGACATCATCTTTGATCATTTACCTATGGTTTAAATTTCATTTGAATCTAAGGGAAAACAGTTTTTAGTAGGGGGGGGGGGTATATAAGTGATATATTTCTTATATAGCCTTCATTGAGAGGTCAGTAGTCCACATGCCAATTTTCAAGCAATTCTGTCCAGCGGTTTTGGTGAACATAAGACACAAAGATCAGGCGGACACACACTATTTTATATATAGCGATATCTAAATGAATAAATGCAAAAGTTTTTTTCATTTATCACTCTTATCTAATAATCAAAACAGGTTACTGTTATTTTAATCAACAATACGACATAAAGACTTGATATTCTGTATATATAGTGCAGATAAACGATTAAGAGAGAACCTTTTAACTGCCTAATAGGCATAACTATTTTTTAAACCGTTCATAATTAACATTTGGTATTATTAATTTGGAATTCCATTTGCTTATGTTTGCTATCTATATGCAGTAGTTTTGCCCATATTAACAGTTATTACTAAAAGTTATTTAATAAATAAATCTGAAAAATAACTAAAGCATTTTAAGTTAAAATGATCAGCGCTCGCTCACGATCTTACCGAAGGTCGAGCGAGGCATAAGCGAGAATAAAAAGTGGAGGGGAGAGAGAGAGTGCGGCTGTCTCGCTAGCTTTCTCTGATCCCTTTCTATTGCCCTCTTTTTTCAGTTTTTACATTTTCCCTGAAAAAGAAATAATTTTTTTTTATTAGGTAAGTTAATGCATTTATTTTAAAGTTTAACAACAAACTTATTGTTTAATATTTGAAAAGACCCTATTACTATTCTGATTGACAAATTAAAACAATAGTTTAGTAGCACTGTGAAATGTCCCAATTACGAAAAAATATTGATTCGTATTTTTGTATGATTGTAAATTGACATCCTCCACAAAATTACCCCCCATCCACCTCAAAAGTATTCTATCCGTTTTAGGCGATCACGTGTGAACACCCTGAAAAACTTCACGGAAAGATGAAAAGAAAAAAAAAAGTATTATTTTGGAATTTAAAGTGGGGGAAAATTTTTTTGCATAAATTTAATGTAAAATGATCCCTATTTTTAAGGCATTAACTAAATTCTTTTTTTTTCTATGGGAGTTAAATCCACTGTGTTTTTTTTTGGGGGGGGGGGGGGTAGCTACTTTTTTAGGCGATTACATGTCGTTTTATGACCTTGCCATTCAGACTTACAGTTAGAAGTAAAAACTTTTGATAAGTTCCCTAAAAAGATAGAATGGCCCGGAAATTCAGAACATAGTATGTTTGATTATATATATATATATATATATATATATATATATATATATACACATACAACTGGCCCCCCACTAAATTCTAAAATATTTGGGTTTTTTATCTCCGTTTTCCACGGTGTTAACACACAATCGCCTAAAAAAACCGATGTCATTTTTTCAGGGGGGGATATCGGAGGGTATTAATCTGCAAATCACCCATATTTAATTTTTTTTAAATCTTATACATTTTTTTTTTTTTTTTTTTTTAACTATACGTCCCTTTTATATTTTAAGCAATTGATTTTAGTTGTGTTTACTTTTCCCGTGAAAATTGAATAAACAACTTTAAAAGTTTGGATATTATTGTAGATGAACACTCATCTCCCAATAAAATGAGATTCTACTTTTTTAGACGATTACGTGTGAATACCCTAAAAAAAAAAAACTGGCAGAAAGAGAAAGAACAAATATTTTAGAATTTAGACTGAGGGATTAGTTTTGCAAATAAATTTAACGTAAAATGATCCTTCATTTTCGAGCCATTCTAGGGTTTTATGGCAGTTAACCATTTCTGACCATTGATACTGAATTCAGTACGTTATTGTTTTGGGGCGATTGTGTGTGGTTTTACGACCTTGTCAGTAGAACTTAAGATTAGTGTTAAAAATATATTAGTTAACTGCCCTAATAATTTAGAATGGCGTAAAAAGAAAAATCTTATTTTTTAGGGGGTGTAATTTAGCCGAGTGTGTTAATCTACACATTTACCAAAGTTTGTTAAAATTTTGGAATTCTGAGTAAAATTATTTTTTTAATTAACGGCCTCCCATCCCCAATTAATTGCTGCCTGGAGGGCAGGTAGATTTTGCTAGTAATGTAATAATTCATATTGAGATAGATATCACTGGTTTTAAACAAGTCTAACATTATCATATTTTATATTATAAGCACGTCTCCTACCAAGTTTAGTTATTTTTTTAGGTTAAAATAATTTCTTTGGTTTTAGGCCTTTTCCCTTTCCATCAAACGTTTGTTTTCTATTTTGGTTCGGTCCTGGTTATTTCCCTTTGACTGTGAATTTTGTTTCTGCAATAATTGGAGATCTGTTAACATTTTTTTTTTTTTTTGTCTTTGGGTGATTATCCCCCTTTGATTGACAGGAGAGCGTTAAAGTTGTGTTTGTTGATTTTCTACAGACATAACTTGGCATTTTTGGAAGTAGTTAGAGGAATTGGTTTTGTCCTGAGAAATGCGGGATGATTCTGTTGGTGAGCTGGACACTGCTGTACTTCAAATCTACCAGATTTCTTTTGTTCAGATCGATAATACTTTTAATGGGGTGAATTATACATCTTTGTATAAGGATGTTGTTGAGTCAGACCTGTTGACGGACTGAACTGAGTTGTTGAGGGTTGGATATTCCAAGTGCTTTTGGTGCATTTTTATTTATAATATATATATATATAATATTTGTTTTGTTTATTATCTATGTACGTATACGTTTTGTCCTTTATAATCAGGACTCATCAGCATAGAGTTATGACTATTAACTACTGGTCATGCGATTCGAAACCCCGGATTCTGGGTATTTTATAACTCAAATCCCGACATCTAGAACCACTCGGCCAACGCTGAATAGCGAATAAACTGATAATTTTAACACTTTATTCGGCGGCTTGACGTCATAAGAGCGTTCAAGGAACGATGCATTTATAGCTAGCGACGTCATGCTGCGTTAATACTACACTTATAGTGCCCATCTAGATGGGTTTTCTAGGAGCTACAAATAATAAATATTTGTTTTGTTTATTATCTATGTACGTATACGTTTCTTCCTTTATAATCGGGACTCATCAGCATAGAGATATGACTATTTACTATCGGTCATGCGATTCGAAACCCCGGATATATATATAGTCTAAAGAAGCTTTGAGTCATTTAAAAAAAAAAAAAAAAAAAAAAAAAAAAATGTAAAATGCAGTTTAAACTCCCAGACAAACTAACTAAATCCAAGATATTGCAGACTTAACATTCGTTGGAAAATTAATAAATGAAAAAATATAAGTTAAGAAAAAAAAAAAAAAGAAAAAAAGGGGGGGGGTAATTATCTAAGAGTGAAACAAAAACAGGAGACCTTAAGCGTCTAATATTAACACAGGGATCATTAGCTGTTTACCATGTAACTGTTTCGGAGATTTAAAAACAGGATAGTTATAGTATTCATGGCTCTCCAATGGTACTGATTATACGACCATTTCCCCAATAATCAAGTGTCGAAATAATTCAGCTTAAAATATCACTAATATATACATAAATAAATAATAATAATGATAAAATAATAATAATATATTACCCTTAAGACTACCGTATGATATAGTAATTTGCATATCAAATAGCATTAATTATAACAATAATAAAAAAATAAAAATAATAATACTATCTAAACACTACATCCAAGAACCATTCTGCAATATGGTAGCTAGCAATAAAATTATATAGGAATTAAAGTTGCATTAAAAAATAAATAAAGCTTAAGTACCTTAGGTACCAGAAAAGTAATTAGATAAGAGGAAGGAAACCTAGCCATACAGATCTAAATACCCAATATATAGTCTAAAGAAGCTTTGAGTCATTAAAAAAAAAAATATATATATATATATATATATATATATATATATATAATTACAGACATGAAAGAAGTAAATAGAAACTCTTATTATCATTAATAATGAAGACTATCAGAGGGTCCTGATGGACCTAGGTGAGATAATATTCATTATTTTCCCTCTCTGATGAATTGGACAATCACTCAAGGTTTGCAGCGATTTACTGCTGATTATGTCCCGTTTCAGATTAATCTAGAATATGACTCCTCTTAAACTCAGATTTCTAATGCTTTTTTTGGTCCATGCCATGGTGATATACGATAGATATATTGATATACGAAACACAAAAATGTGTTAATTAGTTTAAAATATTAATGTTTCAAACTTTTACTGCTGCTCTGTATGGCTCAAAAGTATAGTCGTCGACGAAGAAGGCAAGCTCCATCACACGGGTCGCTTAAAAAAAAAACATTGAGAAAGAATATCAAATCCTATTATATTACTGGTGTATATCCTCGTCATATTCAGTTTAATGTCTGTTTTACATGCTGGCATGTGGTGAACAGCTTTTAGAAATTGATTTCTAAACTATTGTATCTCTGGCCCGGTTTTTATTTATCCCTCTATTAAGTCCGTCCTTATCACTTCCTTCCATGTTTTCCTTAGCCTTCCCCTGCCAACTGACCCTGCTACCTCAACTGTTCTACAACTACTAACACCAGAACTCTTATCCATTGTTTCAATGTGAGCATACCAATGAGGTGTATTGTTCTGCACACACGAGGCAAAGAAGTGGCTTGTTATTTTTAATACTTCTAAAACTAAGCTTCTCTTCTTCCATCATCGATTGATGCATTTGAAGCATTTAGAGGCAGGTCGCGGTCCAACGACCACTTTCAGATTTTATTCAGTCGTTTGCAGTGTTTCATAGTAGTTGTGTGAAGCAATAACTTTCACACTTCAAAACTATTTTCATGACAGAAAGTAATTTGGTGACAATTTCACATGCGTCAACCAATGTTATGTTCCAAGGAACTACCTAGGAACAAAAAGAAATACAGATAGTTAAAACATTTATTGTCATCACGGCTATCTCTTCCCTGTTCTCACAGCTTTGCCACCTAACGGCCGAGCCTAGTAAATGAGGGGGCTGCAATCCTAATCTCTTTGTTGATGAGGGTGCAAGGCGGAAAACTCTGGACGCTGCAAACCTTCTTAGGCTACTCGGGCCAACATCAAGTGTAGTATCTGTTCCGATGGATACTGCACCCCATAGACTGGTATCGTCTTGTTTGATTCCGCCGGTCTATGGGTTTGTCCTGTGCAGTTCTAAGAGGTTCACCCTCCCAGGCTTTGCCTCCCCTCTTTGGGGAGGAGCAAGTTTATTGCTTACTGCCTGAGGCGCCCCTACCGGGGAATGCCGACAGGGCTGCCCAGAGTGCTCACTTTCTCGGGCGCTGGCTTTTCAAACCCCACTTTCCTGACCCGACCTTGGGTCACATCTTACTTGTGGGAGTAAGATAAAACTGGCCTTGTGCCTAACCTCCTGGAGATGTGGTAAATAAATAAATACTCGACTTTAACACAATACAACAGTTGGAATCTCGCTAATTAGCGAACGAGTCATCCGTGATCTCTAAAGATTTTTTCATATGAACAGCAACTACGTGCACGCCTGAGCTTGGTTCAGGTTAAGATTTTCGGTTTTGTATACGTATTAATATTGTGAATGAGAATTTTTTAATTTAAAAAGTTGTCACCTTGTCATATCAAGAAAGATAACTTTTATTCTATTTCTTCTGCATTTATTTACTATTTTTTAATTTAAACTTACTTTTAGATTATTTTTTTATTGATTTTTTTTTTTCTTTTAGAACAAAGATATTTTTTTTATTTGCCTTAAAATGGAAATGAAAAAAACATTTTTTCATTTGAAAAAAAAAAAAAAACCTAAAGAAAAACACCAAAAAACGCAATTTCATTGGCTATTCGAATTTAATGGAAGCCATTTGCAAATATGACAGTTAATAATGCTATTGTTTTGCTGGAGTCTTCATATGCAGCAAAACATAATGCAAAAACAAATCAACCGTAATTTGATCATAATTTGAGGTAAGAAAAATTACCTCCCTTGCCACCTTAAATGCATTGTGCGATTTTCTTTCTGAGAATCGAATCAGAAAAGTACATAGAAATGGAGAGCGCCGCCCCACCCCCCCTCAAAAGAGCCATAACAAATTAATATTGAAACACTTGTGAAAGTAACAGTATAGGAATAGTAAAGCCTCTCTCTTTCTTTCTCTCCCCTTCTCTATCTACCTATGTTTGTATCTGTCTCTTTGCTTCTCTTTCTCTCACATAATTGGACTTGTTTTGGTTTGTCTTCACAATGGCAGCCATGATTGTTTATTTATTGTTGGTTTGAAATTGTATTTCTTGTCCTGGAATAAAATTTTACTATCTCTGTAAAGACTCTGTATGAAAGTTGTAGTCTATATAATAATACATTAATGCATTTCCTGTTCGTACATACATTATCACCTTTCACACACATTTTAAAAAAATGAAAATCGTCTGATCAGCAAAGATGGTGATTGGTGATTAATCTGATGTTTCTAAGATAAACAATTCTGACTACACCAATTTCAAAATGAATTGTTCCAAAATCAAATTATATTGTCTCGTCAACTAAAAAGAGTATAATTTTAAATATATTTTTTTAAAGTGACATTTGAAGAATATTTATATGGCATTTATTTTTACGGTAAGAAGACGGAGAATAATTGTTAAAAAAAAAAAAAATTTTCTTTTTTAATTTTTTAAAATTAAATTGCTACAATTTTAAATAAAGAGACACATTCGTTTTGTTTATTTAACGAATATTAAACTTAAAATAATAATTATTTTTACGGAAAAAGAAATAGTCATTTCTTCTTAATAGTATTGCCTCTGACAGACATTTATTATTTCAAAAGGAATATTATTTTTATCAGTAAATTATACAGGTTCGTGTAGAAAGCACCGTGGAATTTCCAAGATGGGGGGGGGGGCTACTAGTATAAAACAGTTGAGTTGTCAAGTAAATGAAAAACCACTTAAAGAGAAAAAAAAAGGTGATATTTATCGACGGAAGATTTTTTTGTAGGTTTGGTGGCAGCTGTACTTATTGTTTACTTATTATTTATGGACTTTGTTAAATGTTATTCTAAGACAAAATCAATTTAAAACCGTTTTGGTTTGCTTTCCTGATATTAGACTTAAAGTGCAGTATCTGAACAGCACTTTATCTTTTCTGAAATCCTACTAGACTGCAGCAATTTTAATTTTTGTCCCAATCCAGAGAGCTCTCTTTTTTTTTTGGGGGGGGGGGGGAGGGGGGGGGATTCTTTTCTTCACATTAAAAAAATGATCATGTGTCAGACTCTGCCCTCGTGAGGAGGCAAGTAAATAGGAACTTACCACTAGTTTGTTTGTAATTTTCGCAGAGGCCATTCCAAAGCTGATCACATATAAACACGGATGCTTCATGTAAACGTGTGTTGGGGATTTCTGATAGATGACCACCGCCATGCACAGAATGATAAAAATTGGCAACACAGGAAATATTGTGCTGGTACCCTAAAAAAATAAAAAAATGTTTTTTTAAAAAAAAAGTAAAATAAAAAAATTAAAAAACTGTCATTTATACTTTTTTTTTTTTTTTTTTTTTAATTCTACACAAAACATTTGATTTACAAGGGAAGAAAAAAAAAAAAATTGTTGTTTGTAAAATACCAGGTGTCCACTGTAGAATCTCCAACCGGTTAAGGTATTTGTTCTGGGTAGTCCTAGGAGGTCCACCCAGCCAGGTTTTGCCTTCTCTCTTTGATGAAGGGGTTAGTTTATGGTTAACTACCTGAGGGGTCCTTACAGGAGAATGCTGATAGGGTTGCTATGGCATTTTTTGCAGGGCAGAGTGCGCTACCTTTTGTGCGCTGGTCTACTATCTCTCCCTTCTGGCTCTGTGTCACATCTTCCTAGTGGGAAGGAGGTAGATATCATAAAATACCAGTTATTTTTCCACTCACTTTGCAAAAGTTGATATCAGTTGTTATTTCGGCAGCTGAGTCTTCTTACTTTCATTTTTGGTTCCTTTTGAAATTTGCATAAATGCTTATAAAAAATTTTTTAACTCTAAAATTTACAAAAGTTTTCTTACCAATTTATAAATATTAGGTAATTTTTTTTTATTTGAAACTGACATTTTTTGAAGAAATCCAATATGGCAGTAATTGTAAAATTTTCCAGGTCTCTAAGAAAAAAGTAAAAGTACTTATTCATGTAGGAGAATATTTTTTCTAATATTTCGAGGTAAAACCTCCTAAAAACGAAATCTCTAGTCAACTCAAACACTCGTTTTTATAATTTTTTTTTTTTTATCAATTTACAGATATTTTTTAATTTTGCAGAAATCCAATACCGCAGTAATTATAAAAGTTTTCCGGCTTTCTAAGAGAGGAGGAAGAGTACTTAATCTTCATTTAATGTAACTTTTCCTTTGTCCAACGGTCAGACGTTTCTTTTATATTCCACAAGTTCACTCTCCAGTTCAGCGGGTCAACTGTTTCCAGATTCCACTCTGTGTAGTCTTATTTAATCTAACCACTTACCGTCCTGCAACAGTTTATCCAGGAAGATGAATGCGCCACATGACTATACCAGCACAACAGATTCGTCCTTAGAATAACCTCTATATTGATATAAGAGAATATTAGGTGCTTGTGCTGTTCAGCGGCCGTATGAAAAAATTATTTTTTTATAAAAACAATATTATATACTTACTCAGCATTATATTCGTACTCACTGTACAAAAGAGTAGAAAAAATTATCCACTAGAACTTTAATTACAAGTATTTTTCCATTCTGCGTATCATAGCAGCGATTCGTTCACTAAGCCTCCATCTTCTTTCTTAAGATTTCAAGGGCAGATAATTCGCAATTAATTAAAGTCTAGTGGATAATTTTTTCTACTTTTTTCTACAGTGAGTAAGAATATAACGCTGAATAAGTATATAATATTGTTTTTATAAAAAAATATTTTTTTAATACGGCCGCTGAACAGCACAAGCACCGAATATTACCTTATACATCCTCTTAATATCATTAAGAAAAAATAGAATGTGGAATCAGATAAAGTATGTTTTCAATAAAATTGATTAGAAATACAGTTTTTTTTTTGTTTTTTTAAAGTCATGAGACTGCACACCTCTGCCTGACAACGTAAGGATAGGCCAAAGTCTTATCTGGACCTTACTTCTCCATATGAAGTATTTCCAAAATTATGCCACGAAAATGTTGATAACTCAAAAACGATTTATCTGATCAGGCTGAAATTTTGCATGGTGATTTTCGTTATCAAAGAGCATCAGATCTATACATCAAATTTGGAAACTGTCCAAATTTTGACCTTGACGAAACTTTTCAAGGTCAATATCGTATAAGATGTGGAACTTTATTGGTTACAACATGGACCAAGTAGTGAGTCTCTACGGTGAACAAAACCAAAATTATTGCTAAAATTGTGACTTTCACTTTTTCTGTGATCTTGAACTTTCACGGAGATATCCTCAGATTAAATCAGTTCTAAGTTTGGTGACGATTGGTCAAGCGATATGAACAGTAGGCTGGAAACAAAATCGACCAAAAACGTAACCCCTTTGACGAATGGAATAATTATTACAACAAAAAAACAATTTGGAAAAATGGACATTAGACTTTGGCCCATTCTTATGTGTTTATTCTTTTGCCATAATTGCTACCATTTCAAATCCAGAACGTAGAGGGCAGCCATGCACTCGTGCCAATAAACGTTTGAAAACAATTGAACAAAACCCACGTTTAAGTGTCAAAAACGTCTGTGGTACTAGTGTTTCAATGATGTCCAACGATCTGATTGATTTGTTTTACGGCATATCAACCTCTTGTGGGTCATTTAATGCCGAAACATTAGTTGTAGTATGAGAGTTGAATGTTACAAAGTTTCAGAGGAAAATTTCGACTATATCTTGTTATATAGCTTCGTTGCTCTCAGAAATTAAAAATTTTTATTCGGGTCAACTTTGTTGAAGATTTCCTTCAGGTTATTTTCTTAGTAGTGTCTCAGTCAGATCTGTTTAAAGTCTATACAGCTTACCAGTATATGATGCACTGTGTAGGGTTCTTGGCATGATATGCAAATTGGTGCTTCTTCTCCCTTCAGCAAGTACGAGTGGGTGGCAGGTGTGTCTTATTCTGAGTCTAGTTATTGTCACCTCTTCTCTTCTCGACATCCTTGCATTGGTGTCTCTTATTCCGATGGTCTGTGTCACTTGGTATAATTTATTTTCTATACAGGAGTTCCATGATTCCTGCCACTTTTTGAGAATATATGTATTAGTTTTTGGTTTTAAGTCCGTATAAGGGATTTTTTCTGTTGTGGGGTTTAATTATAATGACTCTTTTGCAGCTTTATCAGCTTTTTCATTCATGTGGATACCGATATGGCTTCGAATCCAGCAGAAGATTATTTCTTTATTTACTGTTAGAGCATTTATTCTATTCAGCAACTTTGTAATCAAGGGGTTTGTCATTTTTCTATTTTTTTTTTTTTTTTTTTTTTTAACATAATTCACCCCAAACAAGGCAGGCCACCACTGTAAACGTAAGGGGCTACTGAGAAAAAGGAAAAAGGGGAGAAGGATTGGTGGTTCAGCTTAAATTGGGATCTGAGCAGCGAGATGTCTGTTTACATTAGTTTTAAATTTCTGCATGTCAGTACTGTCGGGGAAACAGGGGGCAGGGAGGGAGTTCAAGAGGCCAGCAGCACGAGGAAAGAAGCTATTTGAGTAGAATGCTCTCCGGCATATGGGGACCTCCACAGTGAATGAATGAGATTTAGTAGAATGTCGAGTTAGTCTAGTGAATTTACGTCGAGGGGGCACCAGAGTAGCCAACTCATCAAAGCATAATTCATTGAAGTATTTGTAAAACAAACATAAGGATGCTACATTGCGGCGATGGGACAGGGGCTGGAGCTTAGCTGACAGTGAGGGACCTATTAGGTTGACAACTCTTTTTTGGACTTTGTCAAGGAGGGAGAGACTAGTAGATGATGCACCAGCCCAGATGTGGCAACAATACTCCATGCATGGGCGGATGGTGGCTTTGTAGAGATACAGGATAATGTCAGGTGTAAGGAGTCCACTAGCACGGTAGAGGGAGCCAACCTTCTTTGCGGCAGCCTTGGCAATGTCTTCAATGTATGTGTTCCAATTCATGTTACCTGTGAAGGTTAGGCCAAGGAGTTTGAATGATGAATTCTCAGGTAGGGTGTTATTTGTCATGACAATCGGTGGTTGGAGAGGCTTCTTGTAGTTGTTGAAGGAAAGGAGCTTAGTCTTTACGGCATTAAAAGTCACCAACCATTTATGGCCCCAATTCACTACAGCCTGGAGGTCATTTTCTAAGGATTCAGCCATTGCCTCAGATATGATCGCGTCTGTTTTGCCAACATGGCGAGAGTAAAGCGTGGTGTCGTCAGCAAATAAACCAATCTCAGACACTATGTCATCAGGGAGATCGTTTATATAGATCAGGAACAACAAAGGTCCAAGAATAGATCCCTGGGGCACACCAGCATTTATGTCATGTTGCTTAGATGAACGGCCATCGAGGACAACCTGGATTTTTCTTTTGTTTAGGAAGGATCTAATTATATTCAGTAGTTGCCCAGTAATACCGAATGAGCGTATTTACAGGAGAAGCCCTTTATGCCATACCTTGCTGAAGGCCTTGGATATATCAAGCGCTACTGCCCTAGCTTCACCTGCCTTGTCGAGTGTATGATACATGCGTTCAGAGATGACCGTTAAGATGTCTGCAGTAGATCGTGCTTGTCTAAATCCATACTGGCGGTCAGATAGAAGTTTAGCATTAACTAAGTGACGTACTATCGCTAGTTTCCTTTATTGATATGAGCACTGATAAAGAGTCTGTAAGTATGAGATACTTTTTGTGTTCTTGGGATGCTATGATATTTATAAAAGTAGTAAAAAATGAGATTGCAAAGTCTGAATTGAATTTTACTTACCGCCACAGTCGAGTGGTTTTTCCCAATTCCTCCTTTAACGATTATCACAGAAAAATTCTGAATACATTGTAGGATGGCCGCAAAAATTCCAAAGTAGACAGGAACGAGACGAAGCGGTGTTCTAAGGCCGGGAACCTGAAAAGACGAAAAATGGAAAGCTTTTATTTTATCGTATTTATTATTTTAAATTATTAAATAACCCTTCTTTATTGGGTAAACCTCGGGCCTTTTTCACCAAAAGAAAATGACATTCTCACTGCTTCAGGCAATTACATGAGAGTTCTTGATTTATTAGATGTAGAACAGTTGAGGTAGCAAGTTTAGTTCACAGGGGAAGGCCAAGGAAAAAATGGGAGGAAGTGATAAGAATGGAGTAAAAGGGATAAATAAGAAGCTGGCCAAAGATAGGTTAGTTTGGAAGTCAATTTCTTAAATCCGTCCAACGCATTGCCAACATGTCAAACAGACATTAAACTGAATATGATGATGGTGATGATGATCTGGTTTCTTTGAGAGAAGAATGGTAAATACATACAACTATGGTAAATACATTCTAAAGAATTAATACAGAATTACGTCATCGAGTAGAAACTAAAAGTTTGGATTGGCTCATATTACATTTGTTTTATAGATTGACATCAATATTAAGTGTCAAGCAAATGTAGAAATTTTTATTTTTTTTATACATTTTTTTGGGGGGGAGCATTTATAATGATAGCTAACAGAACGAAAAAGAGGTAAAAAAACAAAACAAATAGGCAACAAATAAATGTTATGAAACGCAAGATAAGTTACTCTTCTATTAACCTGGATAAGTTTATTTCTTTTAACTTTTTTGAAAAAAAAAAAAAGAAAAAAAAAAAAAAAAAAATGACTGAAATGACAGTTTTGATAATCGCTCAAAAAACGAAAATTAAGCAAAATACTGGTAAAACATTACATTTTCCGACGATTGGTGACATTTATTGTTTATCTATTTTGTTTATTTTTCGATTTTTCACCAATTATCAAGGATTCCCATGCTGGGCTCATGAACAGCCATAGTTTTTGTTCTAACTGAACCAGGTTTGTTTTGAACAAAAAAAAAAACGCTTTAAAATAAGTTAAAACACAAATAAACTTATCCAGGTTAGTAGAAGAGTAACTTATCTTGCTTTGCGTAACATTTTTTTGTTGCCTATTTGTTTTTTTTTTACCCCTTTTTCATTCTGTTAGCTTTCGTTATAAATGCCCATTTTTTTAAAACTTAGTTCACCCCAAACAAAGCAAGTTGCCACTGTAGACATAAGGAGTTACTGAGAATTAGGGTGAAAGTTTGGAGGGGGGGGGTCATCCTAAATTGGGAGCTGTGCAGTGAGATGCTTGTTCACATTAGTTTTAAATTTCTGCATGTCGGTACAGTCGGGGAAACAGGGAGGGTGTTCCAAAGGCAGGCACTCGAGGAAAGACGCTATTCGAGTAGAAGGCTCTCTGGCAAGTGGGGACCTCCATTGTGAATGGATTGGATTTAGCCGATCGTCGGGTTGGTCGAGTGTATTTACGTTGAGGGGGCACAAAAGCAGCAAGTTCATCAGAGCACATTCCATTGAAGTACTTGTAAAATAAGCACAAGGATGCAACATTGTGGTGATGGGACAGGGGCTGGAGCTTGGTGGATAGTAAGGGACCTATTAGATTAGAAGCTTTTTTTGGGACCTTGTCTAAGAGGGAGAGACGAGTGGATGGTGCACCAGCCCAGACGTAACAACAATACTCCATGCATGGGTGGATAGTGGCTGTGTAGAGACATAGGATACTTTCAGATGTGAGAAGTTTTTTAGAACGGTAGAGGGAGCCCACTTTCTTTGCAACAGCTTAACTAGAAGAAAACTAGGAGATAATGAATATAGTAATAAATGTTAATATATCCCACAGCCTCTATTTTGCCTTAACTAGTCTCCACTGCCTCTACTTTGCCTTAAATAGTCTCCACTGCCTCTACTTTGCCTTAAATAGTCTCCACTGCCTCTACTTTGCCTTAACTAGTCTCCACTGCCTCTACTTTGCCTTAAATAGTCTCCACAGCCTCTACTTTGCCTTAAATAGTCTCCACAGCCTCTACTTTGCCTTAAATAGTCTCCACAGCCTCTACTTTGCCTTAAATAGTCTCCACAGCCTTTACTTTGCCTTAAATAGTCTCCACTGCCTGTACTTAAAGAAAGTAACTCATTTGTCATTAACAATAAATGCATTTTTCTTCACCTTTTTCTTGGCAGTATCAAAAAAAAAGTTTACATACATGCAACCCATTTAGAGGCCATGGTGTACCAGAGGCTACCGTGCACCCAGCTAAACATCGCAAATGTGAATTCAACTAACTAGAAACTGTTTCATGTTTCTGAATTTTTTAGATGAGGATTGATAATTTGTATAATTTCGATTATTCGGACTACTGTTCTCATCTTGAGCGACTCAACTCTCCGAAAGCATTTTGTGAGAGTCAGTCAAACCTCTTACGGAAAAATGTATGACTAAGAACTGTGAGTATGCGATCCCATGTTAGTGTGGGAAAATATACAAAGGTGAGACATGTCGCCCACTAAAAGTAAGGCTAGAAGAACACCGGAAAACTGTAATACGTGGCGATATGGAAAAAAATCGGGTATGGCTGACCACATATGGAAGGAAAATGGAAATTATCTACCCATCTAAACACTAGGGTCAATACCTTCAGATGGGCTTAAAAATCAATCTTCTAGAGACTGCAAAGCCATAAATATAATTCTCTAATTAAAGTAAGAATCGTCCATTCTTTCTTGAGAAGGTATAAATCGAAAAATAAAAATGGGTAAAGAGATCGCTTAAAATGAAAGTACACAACTGGATTATCTCCCTTTCTCTTACCGTTTCATTGAATGAAAAATAGAACAGAAGATGTCTCTGTGCTAGCTACATCCAGCAGGTCACGGCTTTTACATTAAGATCAAAAACTGTCTTTCCTCTCGAGTTGTAAAATTTTTGCTAGGTTTTTTTTTTTTTTTTTTTTTTAAATCAATTTATTTTGTTTTGGAACTTTTGAGATGTGGACTAATAATTGGCATTATTTGCATAATTCGGACTACTGTTCTCATCTTGGGTGTTATTCTCACAACGTTTTGATCAATGTAATCTTCGACCTTCTTCAGATATGTCTTGTCGAAATGAACTCTTTATTTCATGATCGAAGTTTATATCCATTGCAGATCGTTTTTATCTACTTGATATCATATTTGTAAGTTTTCAGATTTTGGTAAATTTCATACAGATTCTAGAGTTCAACAAGACGCACCTAAAGAAGGTCAGAGGTTACATCAGCTGAAATTTTGTGAGAATAACATTCATCCAAGACAAGAACAGTAAATTCCAAATGATCCAAAGAGATAATTTATTTTAGATTTCTCTTTCTTTTTTTTTGTCATTTTAAGTAAGAAAAAAAATTTATTTTGTTTAAGATAATGGTATGGTCTCGTTTTCGGATAAAATAACAAGTATGAAATTGAAACCATGTCATCATTAGAAAAACATTCTCCAGATTCACAAAAGCAAAATACAGGTCCTTCTTCGGACCAAGGTACTTCTCTTGCATTTGTTTCAGGATAAATATAGCACCAGGCATAAAACCAAACTGTATTTCATCTATGCTTATCTGACTTTTTATTTTCTGCTCAGTTGTTCTTTGAATCACTTTCAGGATCTGATCCATCAACTTTACGTCTCTGTACTTACCTCTATCGAGTGCTTCTCTGTTACCCTTCTAACAGTTTACAATTGTACTAAGATCCCAGTCTTTTAGGATAACCTTTTATTATCTGATTTGTCAAGTCTGTGATCATCTCAATACCTGTTTCACCACAGCTTTCAACATTGCTGCAACAACGCCTGAGGGTCCTGCAGCCTTACCCTTCTTAATCTTATTCACAGCTTTTTTCATCTTTTTTTTATTTATTTATTTATTTTTTTTTATCGCTGGACCAGATACTGCTTCGACAACTTCTAGACTTTCATCAGTTCCATGAAGACTGTATTCAACAATCTTTCATTAAGCATTTCTATGCATCCCTTTTGTTCTGTTCATTTGTTGTTAACACTTCATTGTTATTTTGAATGCATTTCTCTCCAACAATATCCACATTTGTCTTACCCATCTGTTTAGCTATCCTAGATAGTTCATTCTTTTGATTATCCCTTTGTAGTATATCTGGAAACGAGGTTTGCGTAGCCTCCTTCTTAGCTTTGTCCTCTCTGTCACCAGATACATATCCTTATTTACTAAACCTCTTCTTCATTCGTATAAGCTTTTCTTTGATACACTTTTTGTAGGCCAGTGCATGTTAATCCGAGTGCATTCGCTTTTCAAAACCACACCTGACCTTGGAGTAGATAAATAAATATACTCTTGATTCCATGTTTCAATTGATTTTTTTTTCATCTTACGGTTTTTCTAATATTTGTTTTATTTTAGACGTTTTTCTAAATTTAATAATTAAATTTATTAACATTTTTAGTACTTTTTAAAACTTTCTTTACACAACAATGAACAGGATTTTCCTTTAGATACGTCTATCTCAACCTCCTCATGATTTCAATTTTCATATCTTTTTATTTATCAAAAATATCTCTACATTTTAGCATGAGAAAGTAAAACCTCTCACATTGTGTATCCAACAGCTTTTATGTAGTTTCATGCATTTTAAGAGAGAGTCCAGTATAGAAAAGTGGTAATCGATAGTTTCTACTGCATCTCAAGAGAACAGGGTTTGGTCTGCTCAACAGCCTAAACTGACAATGTTTATGATTCCCAACATCTAAACTCTGGTCGACATCCTAGAAGGTGGTAAGAGGGTTAGCACGTAGAAGTGAGGTGTATCTTGAAATAAGATGTGAATTAAAATATATTTTGAATTGGTTTTCAGAACCACTTTCCACTCCTACCCCCATGAACCTGAAACAAATCACAACTAGGGGGAGAGAGCTGAACAAATGACCCCAGAAGAATTAATCACAAGTTCACTCGAGAGCAAATAAAAAAATGGACAAGCCAAGTCAGTCTCTCTTTCAGTCTTCAGATTTTCATCCCATGTGGTCATCAGATTTTCAGCCCATGTGGTCACCATCATATATAACAAGTTATCAGATTTTCATCCCATGTGGTTACTAACATATATAACAAGTCCCATGTGGTCACCATCATATATAACAAGTCCCATGTGGTCACCATCATATATAACAAGTCCCATGTGGTCACCATCATATATAACAAGTCCCATGTGGTCACCATCATATATAACAAGTCCCATGTGGTCACCATCATATATAACAAGTCCCATGTGGTCACCATCATATATAACAAGTCCCATGTGGTCACCATCATATATAACAAGTCCCATGTGGTCACCATCATATATAACAAGTCCCATGTGGTCACCATCATATATAACAAGTCCCATGTGGTCACCATCATATATAACAAGTCCCATGTGGTCACCATCATATATAACAAGTCCCATATAGTCACCATCATATATAACAAGTCCCATATAGTCACCATCATATATAACAAGTCTCATGTGGTCATCAGATTTTTATCCCATGTGGTTATCATCATATATAACAAGTCCCACGTTTTTTTTTCACCAGAAAACGTTGCCTTGTGTAAAACCGACATTTTAATTAAGATATAAATAAACCAAAATGGCAGCCAACATTACAAACAGTAAAATTCCGACCATACATCTTACCTGCATTTCCCAAAGTCCAGTTCCCATAATAGCATTGAAGACATAGATTCCGATCACTATCAATTGACCTTCCGTGACATCAATCCTAAAAGAAAACACGTAGTTGATATATTAAGTGAATTTGCCGCAAATAAAAGAGTTGGACAAAATAATTAGAATGGTAAAAATTTTCTTGAATTTTTTTTTGGGGGGGGGGGGGGGGAGAATTTGCCAATTGTGCAGTTTAGTCAACAGGAAAAAAAGGGGTGAAAAAAATTGTTACCAAACACAAAATAAATTAACCTTTCTACTTACCTGCGTAATCTTTTTTACGTTTTCAAGTTTTTGAAACCTTTTTTTATTTACATTTAATCTTTTTGTTTGAATACAACATGATTAGAGGCAAAATTAAAAATGGTTGCCTCCAGTTTCTAAAAAACACTGAAGTCTAACTTTTTTTTCTTATTATTTTCTCCTTTCAATTAGGCAGAAAAGTAAATTTTTTATGTTTGGAACATATATTTGTTGCATATTTGTTTGTTTTTTCACACAAAAAGACGAAAAAGCCACCACTCAAACTTCAATTGTTTCTGAAAAGCCGGCAGTGGCCATTACAAAATTTAAGACTAACAATATCGAATTTGGACGAAATATTTAAATGCAATAAAAACGCTTTAAAATACTTTAAAACACAAAAAAAAATTATCCAGGTAGATAGTAACTTTTATTGCCTTTGGTAACAGTTATTTGTTGACTATTTGTTTTTTACCTCCTTTTTTTCTGTTTACTATTCTACACAATTACTGAGAATTGATAATTCGTATCATTTGGATTGTTCGGACTGAACCCATCATATTCGTATGAGCTAAGTGTTAAAAGTGTTGTTTAGCAATCAGTCTTAAGTGACACTCTTCTGGAGGGTGATGGTTCAATCATTACTACAGAGGAAGAAGAAGAATATAAACATTAACACTTCCAGCTGGCAATTGGAATGAGAACAATCTAGTTCGGTTTGGTTTACGGTATATCAACCACCTATGGTTTATTTAATGCCGATTAAAGTTGTCAAATAATTCTATAGGTAGGATATAATTATTTATATTCCTAGAATACATTACTTTTAGAATGCTTTTAGAATACATTGCATTACTCTTAGAAGGAATTTCACAGAGGACACCATTACACAAGAACAGGAAAACGGAGTACTCCAAGGAAGCATCCCACCAGTTATACTGTTGGATAATGGCCCTGTGGGAACGGACGCATCTTGAGGTGGGCGTATCTGTGGGAAGTCGTTTGGTTTGGCTTGCGCGATTTAGTGCGGGTGGACCCGTACAGTCGAGTGTAGAATAGGGCTGTTCTCACAGTCGGAGCTCACAGACGTGACAGGGTCACCACGTTGACGAGACCTCAGATCAAGGGTCAATGTGCACCTGCGCATGGGGGTTCTGTGACGTCACGGGCTTTTGTGTGGGAAACAGAGTTTTGCCAGTCTGGGTTTTGGAGGCGAGCCGAATGGACGTGTTTCACTATGTAATCTGCAACATGATTAGGGGAATTAAATTCCCTAAGAAAGTACAGGCGTGAGATCTCTTTTCCCCCTCCACGAATGGCTAAGAACTTAATTAGGAAGTAACTACGATAAAGCAGTAATTTGGTCTCTCTCTCGACGTTAGTGGATATCTCCAAGCCGACGGATAACTAACGCCTGAAATAAAACAGAATTTAAAAGTTTTAAAGATTGTTTGTCTCCTGAGTCGGTCATGAAGTTTTGTTGTAGCGGCGAGGTTCACGGCAGAAAGAAAGAAAGAATTCAACGACTAGACGACACACCCCTCCACGCGACGAAGAAGAAGAGAGGGTACAAGAATTTAAAGGTATGCAACATATGATTTTTGGTGTTAAAAATGACGAGTATACAAAACGAGAACTGCCACGGCCCGTTCCCGGGGCGGTATGTAACAATACTAGTCCCAGAAAACATTACTCCTTGTTACAGCCATCATGTGGGTCCACGAGGTAAAAGAGTGAGGGTCGTACCGTGTTATTCATCGGGGATTGAACCAAGAGCGTTCGTTCCATTTAGAAGATAGAATCTTGTTTATTTTGTACGATGATAAAACTGTTTGCCGTAGCTCATAAAGTCGGATATCATAAAAGAGCTGCTGCAAACTTTTAACTTAAGTTTTCAATTATTGCGTATTAAAGGGAATAGAAAGTGATAGTTTATACTAAGGATGTCCAAATTTGACAAGCATAGGTAAACAAGAATTGGTATTCCCGATTTGATGCGTGCATGTACAAAAGATAATGTCAAAACCATATTTTCCATATAATCAAAGAGTAGAAGATTCCATTAGAATTGAAACGGCACAATAGAAAGTATCCACTTCATCATGGCCGTCGTATCTCAAATCAGAAAAGTACAAACCGGTATTAATCCAAATAAAAATCCCAAATTATTTTAGGCCGCATAGCTTTTGGTGGATTTTTATCATTTATAAAAAACAGTTTAAATTTATTATTTCTTAATTTATAATTATATTTGGTTAATAAACTATTTTTAAAATATTTAAAAAAAAAAAAAAAAATTTAAAAAAATTTTTTTTAAAAAACATTCCAATTATAAAAATGTTTGATATTCTTTTAGTAATTAAAGAAATGGTGCTTGTTCATAATTGTCCACTTTTCCACTTACCAAATGTTATTCTTTTTTCAGTGTACAATTACCTATCAGGTCGCTAGAGAATTCCGTGATTTTTGGAAATTAAAATAATTATAGATGGGATCAGTTTCCTATATAAATTTAACGTAAACTGATCCCCCACTTTTTGACTACAAATTTTGAAAAAAAAATGTGTACAATTACCTGTCATGTCGATAGATGATTCCGGGTTTTTTGGAATCTTTTTTCAAATATTTTAGATTTTAGTGGGGGATCAGTTTCCTATATAAAATTAACATAAACTGATCCTCCACTTTATGACCATAACAAATTTTTCCTAAAATTTCCAAACGACCCGGAATTCTCTAGTGTCATAATAATTGTACACAGAGAAAAGAAAAAAGTTGGTCCGTAAAAAAAAGGTGAAAAAAAAAAAAAATGAGTGAACAAACAACAACATGCAATATGGTCAAAAAGTGGGTGATCAGTTTACGTTAAATTTATATAAGAAACTGATTCCCCATCCTAAAATCTAAACAATTTTGGAAACAATTCCAAAAACACGGAATTCTCTAGCAACCTTATAGGTAATTGTACACCGAAAAAAGAAAAAAAAAATGGTCAGTAAAAAAGTAGGGAAAAACGGCTTGTGGACAATTATGAATAAGTGCCAAACAGATTGTTGAAAACAAATTATTTGCCATAATAAAAAAATCTGAACGAAAATATAATTGAGGATTTGGGAGAGAAGGGGATTAACACCGGTTTGCAACTTCTGATTTCATATCTGCCGGCCATGATGAAGTGGATACTTTCTATTTTACCAAATAAAGATTAGAATTAGAGCTACATGACAGGATATGACGTCATAGACAGGAAGTCTGAAGTGAGACATGGAGAAGAGGATAGAAAAATCTTTCGCTTTGGTCGGTGAGCTGACCGAGTTCAGAAACCTTTTTCGAAGCTCTGTTTTTGTTCATCTCTTGGGAGTGAGCACAAAAAAGAAACTTATCATGTGTAATTTTATGTAAAAGAACGAAACGTAAGAGGACATGACGCCATTGAGCAAGTGTTAGCTTCTTTTTTTTTAATATTACATTATCACAGTTATGAAGAGAAAAAAAGGAAACGATCAATATCTCTACGACAATGACCACTGCTATTACTACAGAGAAACATCACTATCCATTGAGCTGTCTACTTATGTGTCAATGAGACAACTGCTGTTTTCTGTCAAGAAGATTATGGGCCATCTGGTGGGGTTGACTGGATTTCTCATCGAATGTTACAAATGGATTATTCGATTCATGTAAAATAGCATTCCCAAGTTGCATTCATTCAATCTGAGCTGTTAGCAATGAAAGTTTTATTTCTAACATAAGCATGTGAAATAAAAATGCAATTTTTTTTTTTTTTTAACTCCAAAACTCTTGAGTCAATCCAACACCAATTGTAAATGCATTTACATCTATTGACACAATCAACATGCTAATTTTCATTAACCTTGACAGTTTAAAATATTTAGATTTGATAAAGAAAAAGGAAAAAAGATTTTTTAAAGTAAAAAAAGAAACAGTTGCAAAAGAAAGAAAAAGTCGAAAGAAAAAGTCAAAAGAAAAACATTAAAAAAAAAGAAAAATCGTTAAAAAAAAAAACGCTAAAAAAGAAAAAAAACGTTAAAAAAAAGAAAAACGTTAAAAAAAAAGAAAGAAAAAGTTTTTTTTTAATTAAACCTGAGAGAACAATAACAAAAACAAAAAAAATTGAATAGAAAATACATCTAAAAAGTATCTTTATAACAATAATATGATTAGTCACGTTTCTACATACATTCCCACCATCCACACCCACTTTTAAAATACAAACACTGAAAATTTGAACCAGATTTAATTTCATTATCAATTTTATGAAACACTTAACATTAAAAAATAAGATAGCGAAATACTTACATGCCAAACCTGAGCGTTCCCGAAACATAAGATTGCCAATGTGCTGAATAGAAGAGGAACATGATAGCAAAGCAGTTGAAAAAGAACCATTCCAAATGGTTACCTAACTCCAACGCAATGCATATACCCAGCGTCACAAACACTGCAAGAAGAAATGGAACAAAAAAACGCAATGGTTACAGGTTTTCTGCAATACAAGACCTTTATGAAATATAATTTCACATTCATAAAAATAATAGATGACCCATGTATACATTTGTGAACCTCGTAGAATTTGGTATATTGGGTATTTTTATCACAACGTTTCGGCCGATGTAACCTCCGACTTTCTTCAGGTGTACTTTGTTGAACTCGGGAATCTTTCTGTCGAACTCGGGAATCTGGACGGAATTTTGAACGGAATCCTTTATTAAATCCACAGGGGTAGCATGCTCTCGTTCCATCTGCCATGACTGGGAAGAAGTCTTCAGTAATTCGTAATTCTTTGTATCGCCCGCTGAGGATTGAACCTTCAACCTTCAGATGGCTGTCACTTAGAACTGAATTATACTTAGTACTATATCCACTGCGCCACGGGTCCTTGCGGGCAATTCTAGTATTGGGAGCCTTAAACTTATTCTTGATCTAACTACTTATAACTATAGATCACTACTTATCTATTATTTTTTATTGTAGGTTCTCATATTGTATTGAATTCTATACTAGGTCTGCGTGGATTAAATAAAGGGTTCCGTTCGAAATTCCGTCCAGATTCCCGAGTTCGACAGAAAAATTCCCCAAGTTCGACAAAGTACACCTGAAGAAGGTCGAAGGTTACATCGGCCGAAACGTGATAAAAACACCCAAGATGAGAACAGTAGTCCTAATATATCAAATTCTACGAATTATCAATCCTCATCTCAAAAATTCCGAAGCATAATTTGTGAACCTGTATGTGTGTGTTCACTGCACTGGCCATGATCGTCTCCACTTTTGTGCCGGTCCAAAGATGAGTCAGTGCTGCAACAAAGAATTCTCATCCCAAGTAAAACCATGAGTCGATTTAATAACAAGTAACACGTTTATTTGTCGATGGTTACAAAAGATAACTGTGTTCTCAGGTTGAATGGCATACTTGCAAAATGAGATCTTTTACTCCGATGAAATAAAGTATAAGTCCGATCAACAGTCCTTGAGCTAAGAGCCCCAAATGGGCTCATCTTGTCTGGAAAAGTACCTAACTGATCGATAGCTCTCTGAAAATTAAACTTTTTGTCATGCCCAGAGGGTCAGGTTTCTCTCTTCCCATCTCTTTGGGTCCTTTGTCCCCTGACCGGAAATTTTAGATTCCAGTCTTTCTCACTGGTCATCATTTGACCACTCAGAGACTGCCCACTGGAGATAAGTACCAGACAGTCTACTCAAGGGGGCTTATCGTAGAGACAATTTACGAACATTACTTTCTGGGGTCAGCATGATTCTGTTGTTAAGAGGCACTTATTTCATTTCAAAGAGAAATAAGATTCTGGGTGGCCCAATATAAAACCAAAGATATTTTAAAATTCTTTTGTACCCCACCTCCTTTTCCTTTGACTGAGCATCTAACACTTGCAACGTCTGCCATTCGCATGCACCACTAAAACCTGCAGCCTATTCTTTTAATATGTGTGCGTATATGCATGCGAGAGTATGTTCTGCGGTAAAAAGTTACTTTCAACGTTGCAAAGAAATTTAATTACTGTTCTAGTTATCGTTCCTTCTTAGCTAGCCTCTTTCTTGACTTGTTTATAAAGATTGCGACTATATTTTTTTCGGTCTAGTTTTCATTTCGGTGTTTCACGTGAAAGATGAAATTTGCTATAACTTAGTGTTTTTAATGTTATTTTTTTTATTATTATTATTATTTTACTGAAATATACTTTCAATAAAAATAAGGTAAATTTATAAAACCACGGTCAGCGTAGTTTCCCCCCTAGAAAAAAAAAAATTAATTAAGATTCTACTTTGGGAGGGCAAATTACATGTAAACAGACTTAAAAAATATCCGCAAAGAAAAAAATTAATTAAAACTTTTATTATTTTAAGGGAGGGGGGATCATTTTTCTATATAATTTTAACATAAATTGAGCACCCACTTCTTGGCCAGTTAGCGCTGAATGCCGAAAAAAATTGGGGGAGGGGGGATATTTTTCTTATCCAACTTTGTTTTATTTTAAATATAACCCTAACCCTGCAATAAAAAGCATTTAAAATTATTTAAAATCACAAAAAAATCAGATTAAAAGAACGCACTATTTAACCGATTGTTAAGATATCTACCAAGTTCCAGAAATTAATGGCCGGCAGGTTTTTTTTTTATTGTCATACGACGTGCAAAACTGTCAACAACTCCTCTCTGTTCTGATTTGAGATGTGATGCCCCCCCCCTTCAGTTTAAGAAATAGTCTGGAAATTGTTTGAAAGACATTATCTTTGATAAAACCCCACAGATAAAAATATGGGTGATTATGGTCCACACCTACTGATGAGAATCACCAAAGTGTCCGTGCATATCATTGAACGGTGATAAAACAAAGACTGTCGGACATTCATGAGTGAAACTCGGTGGACAAGTCAAGCATAGACTGAAGTTTATTTGTACCAAATATGGTTGGATTTCAGAAAGGATTGTGAATTTTATTAACGATTCAATGGGTAGCATTTTTTTTGTGTGTGGGGGGGGGGGGGGTACTAATTCATTGGTTATGTTATTTATTTTTATATTAAACAGAGTCACAAATCATATACTACTCAGTGGGACGCCTTCCTCTTGACTTTTCACATCTGAAAATATGGCGTCAACACGAACCCTGAATTCTTTTTTAGATAAGACGCCATCGATAAAACGTGGCAATCTACCCTTTAGACGTAGGTCACTTAAGTCCTTCAGCACTCCATACTACCGCGTTGTCTAATAAGATTTTTTTCAGATCAAAATATACAACTGAAAAACGTTTATCCCTAATGAATCTTTTGAAGTGTACAAAATGGTGTATTGCACCACTTTTACTACAGAATCCATATTGCAGCTTGAAAGTGAGTCTGTTGGGTTCCAAATAACAAATCAATCCGTTGGTCACTATTTTATTGTCTTGCATAAACAACTAGTTAAAAGAATTGGTCTGTTGTTTTGTGTATCCAAACAGTCTTTTACTGATTTTGGAATTGGTATGACTACTTTTTTTTGCCATATGTCCGGAAATTTTCCTTTTGTCCATATTTTGTTATATATTTTTTGAAGAAATTTCTACAAGTCTCCTCATCATTTCTGTTAATTTTAACAATTTTTCTCGTAACTTCTTCAAGATAATGGTTTGAATGTGCATCTGTGTGCGCTCGCTGCACAGGCCGTGATTGTTGTGTTGGTCTGAAGTCGTTGCTAGAGACTGAGACCGGTCACAGTGTCAATTGTGTGGTCTCAGTCGGTGCTGCAACCGATTGATTCTCTCCCCAAACAAAATTATAATTCAAGTTTTATTTTGAAGAATGTTACAATGGTACCCGTTTTCTTCGACTGAACAACAGACTTGCAAATCAAGACAATCGCATAGCTTAGAGGTCAAGGCCCATATGGCTTGGAGAGGCACACAAGCCTCAAGTGGCAGTGAGATGCCCAGAAAACCAACTGACTGAGACGCACAGCCAACCAACTCTTCCCTCTACCGATCTGTATAAATAAATATATATATATATATATATATATATGACAGTTCTGTTTGGACCACATAGATCACTTGAGAATTATCGGCTGTTTAATAACTGGACATAAAAACTGACTGACTAAGAATTCTATCAGTTAAAGTGGTCATAACTTTTGTAAGATTTCAAGTGGTTCACAATCTCAGCAGAGGAACCTTGCTTTTAAGAACCCATTATTTTTTTCAAATAGGCTAACCAATTTTTTGGACGGTCTCCTATCTTAGCTAAATATTTTCCCCATTGCAAGTCTGCCGTTTTTAGCATGCATCTATGCATATATGCACCCCCACTAAATATGCAACATTGTGCATGTTTAAAACATTTTGTTTCCTAAAAGAAAAAAAAAATTCATGGGTCCCTTGTTCTGCTTCTCTTACGAGGAATGTAATTTCAAGTACTCACCAGTGGAGAGAGAATCACAACCATGGTCCAAGAGTTCCCCTAAGGGAGTACTGGTGGATGTTCGGCGAGCCTGTTTGCCATCGATGGCATCCAACGATTGGTAAATGAATATACCCATAGCATTAATGAGGTATACCCAAGATGGCACCTGCAAGAAAAATGGTAAAAAGAGCCGTGAGAAAACCAGGCAACATTGGGACATTTAGTTTCGCCTGCATTTAAAACGACAACATTAGAAATCAATCTTATATCTAACTAGCAGGACTACCCGGCGTTGCTCGGTGCAAAAGTGTAACATATCTCTAATGAACTTTATGTGAGAGATACAAGTTTTGATAAACGCAAATGTAAAGGGGGGGGCGCTCTTGTATAAGCAGTAACCGATTTGAGGGAGATAACTATTTTTCTTAGCCGCCACTATTCCGAATTCGCTTATACTTTGGCAAGGGAGATAACTTTGTTTATCAATAAAAAACATGTTACGATTTTGAAATGCGTTAAAAACCCTAACCCTAAACCGTTCAAAATAACTTTTAAGCACTTTTATTTACATGCCACAAATTGTATACACTTTATATAAACATAAAAAGAAAAGTTATTTTCTTTCATGCTGCGATAAACAAAGTTATCTCCCTTGCCAAAGTATAAGCGAATTCGGAATAGCGGCGGCTAAGAAAAATAGAGTTATCTCCCTCAGATCGGTTACTGCTTATACAAGAGCGCCAAAGGGTAATACAAAACATGTATGGTACTTAATTACTTAATTTGATATAGACAGGGGTAAAACCACAGACATAATTACTAAAGAGAGAATATGTTAAAGTCCCAATACAATAGATAAACACATATCTTATGAGGGTCGTAAATAGAGAATATGCATGAACAGTGTATAAGTAAATATTGCTTACATTTGTGTCGGTTGTATCTGGAAGTCCACGTGGTCGCTACCTAGGACAGAGTCAACTCGGTCGCTACGTAGGTCAGAGCCTACTGTGAAGACCATAGCAAGATGACCACATAGTCGGAAAAACGTCCAATGGCTTTGAAATAACAGCCAGAAAAGTGAGAGAAGCCCGTTCTAATTTTCGCACATGCATGAAACGTGTTTACTTAACTTGCGGACAGGAGAGCGCACTTCCTAACCTTCGTCAAAATAAATCAAGGGAGATAATTCAGAAAATTCTAGAGCCACATCGGCATAGCGCTCGTATTTGAATAAATAAATATTCAAAATATTTTCAAATAACTTATTATTCTTTGTTTTCTCTATTATAAAATTATCTGATCAATTATCGTATGCATGTAAATACGAATAAGTGTGATTTGTAAAAAAATTTAAATAAAAATCGATTAACAATTTATTTTGAATAATTAAAAAAAAATACAATGAATAAAGTTTCAAAATCCCATTTAAAAAGTAATTTGGTAAAACAAAAAAAAAACAACAAAAAAAAGAACCAACCCAGCATCTCATAGGTGTTTATTTATAAATTTAAGAGTTAAAATAAAAAAAAATTTTAAAAAAAGAAAGAAAGTATTTATGTGATTTAAATTGCAACATTTTGTAAAATGACCGATCGATTTTTATCAAAATCGATTTTGTTTTAAATAAAATTCCTTCATTGACTTATCTTGCAAAAAATATTTTCTTACAAAAAATTAACAGAAAATACAAGTGACGGTATGGACAAACAAAACAAAATGAAAGTAAAAAAGATTCCCGGGCAACGTCGGGTAGGGACAATTAGTTCTAAATACTTTGCCGTAATATTCATTTTTTTTTTTAATATTCTTTTTTCATTTTACTTTTTAAAGAAGTTCCGAACATTTATAACGACAGCTAACAGAATGAAAAAGGGTTGAAAAAAAAAAAATAATAAAATAGGCAACAAATAAATGTTACCAAAGGCAAAATAAGTTACTCTTCTACCTACCTGGATAAGTTTATTTGTGTTTTAACTTATTTTAAAGAGTTTTTTTAGTTTGATTTAAAACTAGTGTCTCGACACCATGTTAAAATTGAAAACACAAAATCTCCCCATTTGATCACGTGACGTCTCGATACTAGTTTTATATCGAACTAAGAAAACGCTTTAAAATAAGTTAAAACACAAATAAACTTATCCAGGTTAGGTAGAAGAGTAACTTATTTTGCCTTTGGTAACATTTACTTGTTGCCTATTTATTTATTTATTTTTTCACCCGTTTTTCATTCTGCTAGCTGTCGTTATAAATGCCCAAAGTTCCTTCATTTGAATATATAGCAGTTACATTTTGAGGGACTATTTTCTTTCTATGTAAACTAATGTTTCTAGGTGGAGTAACTGATCAGTTATCCAATGAAAACACATTGCATGGGATGCACTTCCGCTGAACTACTTACACATCCCCCCCCCCTCGCTTTTAAGTCAGTTGGATTTAAGATGTCAAACAAGTGGCCGTGAAACACCCTCCCCGCTTTGTCCAACTCACAGAAACATGGAACCCTATTTTAAAATAGCACATAAAACTTTTTCTTAACCTTTTTCTTTTGTTTGTTGAGCAAAGACATGAAATAAACTTGATAAAATATGTTAGAATAGGCTTTGTCATTAATTTACCTTTTGATCAAACGTTTTTATTCTATAAATGAATATTAACTCTGCGGTTTTTATCTCATAATATTTAAATGTTTACCCTTTAAAATTTTGCCAAGCGTAGCATAATGATTTCAGATGTTCTAGGCGTGCCATTAAAAAATAAATAAAGATATGCAAAAGATAAATATACAAAAAAAAAAAAAAAGAAACCCAGCATAGTCATTCAGAATAATCAACTGGGGAATCGGGAGATCAGAATAAAATGTTTGTAACAAATAATATACAAAAAAAAACATTGAAGAAAAGAAAAAAGAAAACAAACACACACAAAAAAAAAAAAAGTGACTTGCATAAATGAATTCAGTTTTTTCATGCAAGTCATTTATTCAAGAAATCACTACTTATTGTAAATAAAAACTCATTGAAACCATTGGGATCTTTTAAGTAGGATTTAAGCCATGGAGTCAATACGGTATTGTGGTGATAGCGTCTAGTTTAGGCAAAAGTTTTTGTTGTCAAGAATTACACTCGACCCCCCCCTCCCCCCAACAAAAACAGGGTGTCATGCCTAAGTCAAATAGACTTGTAAAAAAAACTTTATTTGTCTAAATAAATTGGGCTTTTGGCAGAGTTCAGAGTGTAGCATCTGTTGCGATGGATGCTACAGTCTGTAGATCAGTACAGTCTTGGCCTTCGGGCCTTGATTCCGCCGGTCTGAGGTATTGTCCTGTGCAGTTCTACAAGGTTCACCCTCCCAGTTATTGCCATCTCACCTTTTCAGAAAGGGGTTAGTTTATTGCTAATCGCCTGAGTAGCCCCTACTGGGGAATGCCAACACGGGGCCACCCAGGCATTTTTTGATAGGACAGAGTTCTCTTCTTCCTCGAGGGCAGGGTTTCTCAACCGGGGTCCACATGGACCCTGGGGGGTCCACGTAATATTCCTTAGGGTCCACAGGCAAAAATAACAAATTGGGGGTCCACTGATATTTTGGTGGTCCATGGAGCAATTCCTCTTCAGAACGGTTATTACTAAAAATAAAATGTCTACTGTAATTTACACCATATTGAAATAAGTAGAGAATATATAGGAATGATTCTTTCTTTAGTATTTCCTTTTGACCTATCTACTCACCCAGGAGATCTTTGACTATCATTAACATCGATGGAACCAGATATAAAGAAACTTGCTGAGCAGCATCAACCACAAGGATCTCATTGAATAAATCTGCATTTTTTTTTCTAATCACACACTTATTTTAAAATAGTTTATTATGAATTGTTTAGCAGTGTGCATACTCAATAGAATTTAATTGTAGAATAATTTATTTACATTACATTAGTTTTCCTTCAAAATAAAACAATCATTTACTATTTCTTTGATTATTGATATAATCTCCTTTACTTTTTATTAGTGAAAAATAGAATAAGCTTTTCTTTTGTCGAATAGCTATGAGAAGGTCCACCAATAGAAAAATAAGGGAAAAGGGGTCCATGGGTAAAAAAAGGTTGAGAACCCCTGCTCTAGGGCGCTGACTTATTCAATCCCACTTTCCCGACCTTGTGTCACATCTTACCGCTGTGGGAGGTAGATAATATCAAATACCGTATCTCTCATTGGCCTTTTGGCTAAGATCAGAGTGTAGTATCTGTGGGAAAGTAGATAAATACCAAGTCATGTATTCAAGACATTTTTGTTTCATTTAACTAAAACTTTTTTTAGTAAGCATACTAATTATAGTCAAATAATAGTCATACAAAATGACTTTCATTTTATCATAAATCCTAATTTTAACTTATTCTAATTAGGAAGTTAAATAAATGTTAAACAGGCATTGGTTTAAAGCAAATCAACTATTTGGTTGTTGGGTTTTAAAATATTCACAAAGTTGAAAATGTTCAGTTTTTCATAACATTTTCATTGAATTTATATCAAGAAACACATTTTTTGATAAAGAACAGAAGATCGCTTGAAATATTAAAATACTAATAAAATTTATAATTTTACATGCTTTTATGTTTTCCAGAAACCTATTTTTTATTTTATTTTTTTTATTTATTTGCCAAATGAAGAAAAAAATCATTTTTAGCCGAGGAGCACGCACATGTGTATGTTTAAATTAATCTAAATTCAGTCAGAACATCAAAAATGTTATTTTCAATAGATTTCATCGATTTTTATCTTTAATCCTCATAAGTTTGTTTTTTTTTTTTTTTGTTTTTTTTTAGTCATAAATAAAGGAATGTGGAGGAGTTCATACTCTCAGTCGAAAGTCCTAAATTACCGGACACTAATTTAATAACTTTTGATATTCACTGGTGAAAAAGAGGGAAAAGAAGTTTCGATTTGTTCTTTTCACTTTCTTTAGACGCCAAAGAAAGAGAAAGGTAAAAAAGAAAAGAGGGTCTGGTATATGTATTTAATAACATCAACATATTGCACTTGTCCCCGTAGGTAAGTCGGCGGTTACCATAGTTAGAAACAGAGCTTTCAAGTTCGAACCTCACCCTTACAGTATGACAAAGTATGTTTAATTTAATCTGTAAATTCAGTCTAAACAAGAATATTTTCCACTAAAAAAAAAAAAAAAAAAAAAAAAAAATGGTTGTATCATTCTATCGCTCCAGAACGTATCTAACTCCCGAAGCAATCCTCTACCTGTCCTAAGAAAATGGAGTACTGTTTCCACATCTGAACAGGTGTTGCTCAGAGCACCCTTTCCTGCCTTGACAGAGGATCTAGTATACTACTAGAACACTGCGGATGTTGCTTGTGTGTTTCTGTGAACACTGAATGACGTCATCGTTTCATGGCGTCATTCATTAAAACAAGCCGAGAATGCACAAAACTATGAAGCTACCCACTAAAGCAAAACAGAATGATACGGAGGATAACCGTTATCAGAGTTTTATCTAGCGCGAAGATCGCTGGAAAAATGGTTTGATCATTCCAGAATGTGCATGTCTCCCGGTGCAATCCTCTACCCGTATAAGAGCCAGATACGTCATAAGATGGAATACTGCTGCCACATCTTGGGAGGTGCCACTCAGAGCTCTCTTTCCTGCCTTGACAGAGTACAGAATCGACTTCGAAATCTAGTGGGAGATGAAATCTTCTCTTCCCTGCAGCCTCTTTCTCACAGAAGAAACGTTGCCAGTCTTTCCTTTCTCTATTGTTATTTCCATGGTAGGTGTTCGACTGACTTCCAATCAATGCCCCCCCCCCCCCCCCCCGTAAAACATTCACAGCAAAAACTTGTTTAGCTAAAACGACTGTAAATAATTTTCCTTTCTTCCTATGTGTACCTGGAGATAAACAAAACTTTCATGAGCAGAGTTTCTTTCCAAGAACTACCCGTCTGCATAACAATACCATGTGGCTGCTTCTCAACAGACTACACGAAGGTTTTGAAATCCAATGTTAACAAATTCTTGTTGAGCCATCTTCTCAGATAATCAAATTCTGCCCAGTTTCAACCAGCGTCTCCAATCCTCACGGTGTTTGTCTCATCGTCCGCCTAACAGGCCCATTAACCCTTATCCTCGAGAGGCATTCAGTCCTTGATAAGCGGTGTCTCATTCGTACAAAAAAAAAATAGTTTGGATTTGATTAATTGAGAGTTAACCCAATTCCATATAAAACAAAGATGAGTCCTTAAAAAAAAAAACTTCAAGTTTAATTATAAATAGATTTGAAACAATGGCTTTCAAAGAAAACAATAATTGACCTTTACACTAAAAAAGAAATTTAAAATAAATAAAATATACATAAACAGACCTTATTCTTTGCGGATATCTTTGGTTTTTTTCACTTTATAAGCATTTATTTAGGAAAACCAGACTTGGTTACAGAAAGTCATCATCTTATACATAAAGTTAGCTATGTTTATAGGTTTGTCTCAGCCCTGGCCAAGATCAAAGTGTAGTATCTGTTCAGATGGATACTACACCCTATAGATCGGTATCGTCTTGGCCTTCGAGTCTTGATTCCACCGGTCTATGGGTTTGTCCTGTGCAGTTCTAGGAGGTCCACCCTCCCAGGCTTTGCCTCCCCTCTTTGGGGAGGAGTAAGTTAATTGCTTACTGCCTGAGGCGCCCCTACCAGAGAATGCCGACGGGGCGGCCCAGGCAATTTTTAATAGCAAGAGTGCTCACCTTCTCTGGCGCTAGCTTTTCAAGTCCCACTTTCCCCGACCCGACCTTGGGTCACATTTTACCTTGTGGGAGTAAGATAAAACTGGCCTTGTGCCTAACCTCCTGCGGAAGTAAATAAATTGTCTTGGCCCTTTGGCCGGGATCAAAGTGTAGTATCTGTTCCGATGGATACTACACCCTATAGACCGGTATCGTCTTGGCCTTGATGACGCCGGTCTGTGGGTCTCTCCTGTGCAGTTCTAGGACGTTCAGGCTTTGCCTTTTCACCCTTTGAGAAGGGGTTAGTTTATTGCTAATCGCCTGAGGCGCCCCTACCGGGGAATGCTGACGGGACTGCCCAGGCAATTTTTAAAGGTCATAAGTGCTCTTCCTCTAGGGTGCTGACTTACCAAATCCCACTTTCCGACCTTGTGTCACATCTTACTGATGTGGGAGGTAGATAAATACCTATGTGCAGGATTCACTCCTAAACTAATTAACAGAGTATTATGAATTTTGGAACACAGCTGCTAGGCATAACAGGTAATAACGTGGGCTATATATAGTTTGATTTAGTTTCATGAAAAAGGGGATGTAAGCTATTTGTGAAAATTCAGATACCTCTGATTTTGTGAAATTTTAATAAGTATTAGACATCAATTAATAAAAATTCCTAAAATTTCAGTTCCTATTGAGTATTTTAAAGGGTTTAGGGGGGGGGGATAATATAGGCACAACCTACCATTAGAAAATATTTCAGATTTGCATTAAGTTTGATCCATAGTCATCAGACACCAATTAAGCAAGATTCACTGAATTTGAATTATTCCTTAAGACTTAAAAATTAAACATTTTCTAGAATCAAAATCATGTAATGAATTTTGACCAAAATTAGAATAAGGGTTCTAGACATAAGAATCAGTATCATTATATTTTGATTTTAACCTTTGTAAGGAGACATGAATGTGATGTAAAAGTGTTCTGTTTGGGGAATTCATTTTACCTGTCCTGGGACGGGTATTCTAGTCTTAAATATTAAGTAGATTCCCCCCCCCCTCCTACCTTTGTAGTAAATAGCTTGTTTACTACAACGTACATACAAAAATCTGTTCCGTCAGTAAATTATAGCAAATAATTGGTCAGTGTTGTTAAGAACAAATTTTATTTTCAATAAATTTAATCGAATGTTATATTTAATCCCGATAACAAAAAAAAAAATGTTATTAGTCATAAACGAAGGTTGAAGAGTTCATACTCTCAGTCAGGCGTCCTAATACTTTTACCCACATCACCAAACACTAATTTAATAACAGATAATTCTTCCGATATTAACCGATTAAAATATAGATGGAGAACAAGTCTATTGGCTTCCTTTCTCTTCTTTTTTTGGTTGCCTTTGGCTTACTAACATTTGATTTGAAAAAGAGGAGAAAAAAAAAACAGTCTGGTGTATGTATTTAATAGGGTACACATTTTGTACATTCCCCCATGAGTCAGTCAGTTAAAACAACATATTTAGAAACAGAGTTTGTGAGTTCGAATCTCACTCGGGGCATAATCATTTTGATTTTTCCCAAAAGTGGACTTAGACATTTCAAATTACAATATTGAGCAGGTTGTTTACTTTCACTTTTATTTTTATTTTTTTAATTTTATTTTGTAATCTATATAATTTTAAAGAAATTAGGTCCCTGGCAACACCGAGTCACCCTGCTAGCAGCATATAATCTTGTACGTTTCTTCAACTCTCTTTAATATTAGCACAGTCTAATCAAGTTTGAGTAAATTTTCAGCGAAATTTTTAATTTTTATAACGTGGATCAACGTTCTTTCCTCTTCTCCTCCTGACGTTTTTATCTTCCTCCAATACTAAATCAACGGTGGCAATAGCAGATCGATATATCTTGTAAGAGCCTATTAAAAAAAGTAGCAGGAACCTTCAAACTTTTTTCTTTTTTTAATATTACCCGATAAAAAATTACTTTGTAATCATTTTTTTTTTTTAAACTTAGTTCACCCCAAACAAGGCAAGCCAAGGCTGCAGCAAAGAAGGTGGGCTCTCTTTACCGTGTTAGTAAACTCCTCACACCTGACAGTATTCTATATCTCTACAAAGCCACCATCCGCCCATGCATGGAGTATTGTTGCCACATCTGGGCTGGTGCATCATCCACTAGTTTCTCTCTCTCTTAGACAAGGTCCAAAAAAAGAGTCGCCAACTTAATAGGTCCCTCACTATCCACCAAGCTCCAGCCCCTATCCCACGACCGCAATGTTGCTTCCTTGTGCCTGTTTTACAAGTACTTCAATGGACTGTGCTCTGATGAACTTTCTGCTCTGGTGCGTCCACGACGCAAATTCACTAAACCAACTCGACAATCTGCCAAATCCCATTCGTTCACTGTGGAGGTCCCCAGATGCCGAAGAGCTTTCTACTCCAAAAGCTTCTTTCCTCGTGCTGCTGGACTCTGGAACTCCCTCCCTGTTCCCTGTTTTCCTAACGGTACTGACATGCAGAAATTTAAAACTAATGTAAACAGACATCTCGCTGCACAGCTATCAATAAACGTAAGGGGCTACTGAGAATTAGAGTGAATGTTTAGGGGGTCATCCTAAATTGGCAGCTGTGCAGCGAGATGCTTGTTCATGTTAATTTTAAATTTCTGCATGTCGGTACAGTCGGAGAAACAGGGAGTAGGGAGGGAGTTCCAAAGGCTGGCAGCTTGAGGAAAGAAGCTATTGGAGTAGAAAGCTCTCCGGCATTTGGGGACCTTCACATTGAATGGATGAGATTTAACTGATTGTTGAGTTGGTCGAGTATATTTACGCTGAGGGGGCACCAGAGCAGGAAGTTCATCGGAGCACATTCCATTGAAGTACCTGTAAAACAAGCACAAGGATGCAACATTGCAGCGATGGGACAGGGGATGGAGCTTGGTGGATTATGAGGGAAATATTAGATTAGACTCTTTTTTTGGGACCTTGTCTAAGAGGGAGAGACTGGTGGATGGTGCACCAGTCCAGATGTGACAATACTCCATGCATGGGCGGATGGTGGCTTTGTAGAGATATAAGGTCAGGTGTGAGAAGTTTTCAAGCACAATAGAGGGATCCCACTTTCTTAGCAGCAGCCTTGGTAATGTCTATGTTTTTGTTCTAATTCATGTTACCTGTGAATGTTAGGCCAAGGTAGGGTGTTATTTGCCATGGCAATCGGTGGTTGAAGAGGTTTCTTGTAGTTGTTGAAGTAAAGGAGCTTTGTCTTAGCAGCATTAAAAGTTACCAACCATTTCTGCCCCCAATCCACTACAGCCTGGAGGTCCCTTTCTAAGGATTCAGCCATTACCTCGGATATGTGCCCATCCGTTTTACCCACATGACGAGAATAGAGTGTGGTGTCGTCAGCAAATATACCCATCTCAGATACAATGTCATCAGAGAGGTCACTTATGAAAATCAGGAACAATAAAGATCCAAGGATGAATCCCTGGGGTACACCTGTATTTATGTCATGTTGTTTGGATGAATGGCCATCGAGGACAATCTGGATATTTTTTTTGGGTTAGGAAGGATCTAATTATATTAAATATTTGTCCAGTTGTCCATATGAATTAATTTTTATGAGAAGACCTATGTATTTGTTCCAAATCTTATAGCGATATTCGATGTGGGTGTGTAAAAATAATGTTGAAAACGGTATTTTTCACATAAGGTTAGAGTACGTAGAGATGCGGAAACTTCAATTAGAAGCTACAAGATTAGAATTAGGGATACATGTCAGGATATGTAGTAGAACTAGAGGTACGTGTACAGGAAGTTGCGTCATGGACAAGAAATCTGAAGTGACACAGCGATGAAGAGAGAAAAGTCTCTCTTTGACAGGTGAGCTGACTGGGTTTTGACCCTATTTTTGAAATTCTATCTTCATAATACCCCACCCCGGCAGGGAGCATGCAATGGGGAGCTCACATAATATCTAAAAGAATAAAACACTTAAGAGCATGACCCCATTGAGCACATATATCATTGACGTTTTTTTTTGTTTTTTTTTTTAATTTATTTATTTTTTTAAATTATTATTCGTTACATTTGTCGCAGATACATTTTCATGGACTATTTTCTTTCTTTGTAAGCTAATGTTTCTACGTCAAATGATTGATCTATTATCCAATGGAAACACTATATGCAGGATGTACTTCCATTGGACTACTTATACAGTTTTCCTGCGCGTCTAAATAATTTAAATTTAAGATGTCAACCCAAGTGGACGTGAAGCGTGCCCCGGCCAACGCACAGCGACTTGGAACCCTTTTGTAACATTTGCCGTCAAATCTTTTCTTAACCTCTTCCTTTTTGTTAAGCGGAAGACGTGAAATAAAGTTGATAAAATACGTTAGAAGAGACTGTCGTAAATTTACCTTCTGACCTAATGTATTTATTCCATACATTATTACAGCTCAAAGGAAAGAGGAAAACACAAAAACTGTGTCTGCTACATCACAACTATGACCACCTTTACAACTAGACGTCACAACCCAATGAGCCATCTAAGTGTCAACAATAGAGACGAACAGCTGTTTCTGTCGACTGCTACATCACCACTATGACCATCTTTACAACTAGACGTTACTACCCTATGTGACGAAAGTGAAAGTGATTAGACAATGTTTAAAGTAAAGAGGGGGGGGGGTCGAACAGCGTACGATGAGAGAGAGAGGGTAAAAGTGATAGAAAGATGGGGCACTTGAGTTATTTGCAAATTATGACTAATTAAAACAATTAAAATTGATTTTCTTTTTAAACATAACTCAATCCCAAAACTGATGAACATTATAGCATGTATTTTGTGTGATCAATTATATATATATATATATATATATATATATATATATATATATAGATATATATATGGAAAAAGATTTAGGAAAACAACCGTTGATTTAGTATAATATATATATATTTATTGTTTGGGGCATTTTTCATTACGTCTAACCATTGTTATTTTTTAATTGAATTCTTTGGTTTTCGTTTATTAAAACAAAAAAACTTGAATTCACGGCCTTGAAAAAACACTCCCATCGCTTTAGAAGCAAAACACTATAACACACAATACGAAGGAAGGGGGGGGGGGTATTCTTTGTCTTGCATTGTAACTACGCTGCATTTGGTTTGCCTTTTTTCATTTTTTTTTTTAAAATACGATTTTGTAGTGGCATTACGGTTTTAATGTGCATCTAGAAAAGATTTTTAGCACTGAAGTCATTTATTTGCCTCCCACTGCTGCATGGTTAGACACGAGTTGAGTTTATTTGGGGGGGGGGGGGGGTAGCTCTGGATAATTATAAAAATAGACACGATCGAACCTGTCGGTATTCCCAACGGATGGGACTCAGGTGACTGACAGTAAACCAATTCCCCTTTCCGAAGGAGGTAACACCTGGGAAGATATTGAATTTAATTACATGGTAACTAAATAATTAAGCGAACCAAATCCTTATAAAAATATAATTAAGATAATGTTTTAACTTCTATTTATCAAATCATCAAGCGTAAACATCCGCTTAAATTGTAAAATTTGAATTGTAAAATTTTCTCTATATATTAATACGATAGCATGTGTGTTCGTGTGTCACGCTTCCGGCAAAAGCTCTGCGCATGCGTGCCGCACCTAGATTTTGAAAAACATTCAACTCACCTAATTTTCGAAACATTTTCAAGTATTTCCCTTTGGCGCAACAATTAGCGACGTAGTATTTTTTACTTCGGCCCGACTGGTTTATAGTTCGATCCCAACCAACCTCTAAGATATTTTTCTACATTTCGAGGGAAGAGAGGGGACGACCGGGAAGACACATATTAATACAATAGCATGTGTGATTTTGTGTGTCATGCTTACATCAAAAGCAACGACCTTCTGAATCTTTGTATGCTACTCATGAATTGACTTGGCCTTTTGGCTAAGATCAAAAGTGTAGTATCTGTTCCGATAGATACTGCACTCCATAGACTGGTATTGTCTTGGCCTTCGAGGCTTGATTTACGCCGGTCTATGGGTCTGTCCTGTGCAGTTCTAGGAGGTCCACCCTCCCAGGCTTCGCCTCCCCTCTTTGGGGAGGAGTAAGTTTATTGCTTACTGCCTCGGGCGTCCCTACCGGGGAATGCCAACGGGGCTGCCCAGGCAATTTTTAATTGCCAGAGTGCTCACCTTTTCGAGCGCTGGCTTTTCAAACCCCACTTTCCCGACCCGACCTTGGGGCACATCTTACTTGTGGGAGTAAGATAAAACTGGCCTTGTGCCTAACTCCTGGAGAGGAATAAATAAATATTCATGAATTGGAGCCAAATTTAATTTAATCGAAAACATTTACAAAGTAAGGTTTAGTCGTCGAAATATTACCTTCACTAGAAATATTGTATATAAAGAAGTTTTGTAAATTGTTTCATGTATTGTTCATTTTTTTTTAAATAAATATACAAGTCCAAATCTTATATTTTATTCAAACATGTATAGGTTAGGAACAAGATAATTAGTATTAAAAACATCATTTTGTGTAATTTACACGGGTCCCGCTAGTAAAAATATAATTAAGATAATGCTATTTATTAAATCATCAAGCGTAAACATTCGCTTAAATTGTAAAATTTGAGTTGTAAATTGTAAAATTTTAAATTGTCAAATGTAAAATTGTAAAATGTAAAATTGTCAAATGTAAAATTGTCAAATGTAAAATTGTCAAATGTAAAATTGTCAAATGTAAAATTGTCAAATGTAAAATTGTCAAATGTAAAATTGTCAAATGTAAAATTAAAATGAATTTTAAATTGTTAAATTAAAATAAATTTTAAATTGTAAATTAAAATTACTTTTAAAGTGTAAATTTTAAAAAATAAAAAAGTTTAAGTCACGTAGAGGCGAGAAACAGACAGTGGTTTAAGTGTGGGAAGCCAGATTTTAGATGAGATAAAAGACTGGAAGTGGACAAGGATAGATGCATTGGTTTGTGTACTTTACGATGTCATACAATTGAACAACACGGTGCACAGACGGGTAATAGTTTTTTTTATGTAGGAGAAACACAGGAACAATACAAAAAAATAATTAATTGAGTTGAGTATGTGTTGACAAGGCGAAATAATCTTTTCCTGAGGTTTGTAGATTCTCTTCCAGGCCGATGGCAGAGAATCGCAAAATCACATCTTGTCTTGTTGGAAAAAGAGCCACGAACTGGAGTGTTCATGTCGACCATGTGATCTGGTTTTAGCGATCGCGCGTGAATCTTGTTACATGCAGACGCGCACCTGTTGAAGAGGCGATGATTACAATGATCGTCAAATTGAATCATAACTTAAATAGATCGACAGAAAATAGTTCATTCATGTAAGCTGCTACAGTGGTAACAGTTTTATTAATGTTATTAATCGATTTTTTTTTTTTTTTTTTAATTTTTACAAGTAATGCTTACATTTACACGCACACACCTAATAATAACTGATCCGCTAATTGTTTTAGAGATAAAAGAAACCAACTTTCCGTCACGTTTCTGTTTTTATTTATACTCAATAAATAAGAAAGAAAAGACTACAATTTAGATATAAACGAACAGTTTCCAATAGTCATCACCAAACAAAAATTTTACTTTTATTATATCTAACAACAAAAAAAAACCATACATAGATTTTTGCAAAACAAACAATGATACCAAATTTATTTTGGTACCTTAATTAGTCTCCAAATTATTACCGTTCAAAGTATGTTTCAAATTAGAAAAAATTTGCTGTCTTGTATGCTAGTGGTTCAAAAGCCAATATTCAGTGTATAACTGAAATGCAGGCTTTGAATAAGTAAAAAAAAAAATCATTATAAATGTAATGTCATCTTGTGATAAATGAAAATTGATCATAATGGAAGCAATAATTATTAAGTCAAGCCAGGCTAAACATTGGGTATAAACCAAGGCGCCCTGGTATAAATTATCTTTAAAAAAAATGTTTAAACCTACAAAACTGAGACAGAAGTGCAACTTTGACTGTTCATATAAGTTTCATTTCATTCGCTAACACATTAAATCTTTATGATTCATAACACAGTAGATATCAAGCTAGATTTTTCTTTCAATGATAAATCAATAAAAAAAATTTAAAAATTTTGGAACAGATTTAGACCATGTAAAAACCGATGGCAACAGAATTTGATAATAGAGCAAACATTTTATTTACTGGTTTTCGACTTGTAATATTTTTGTGAAAGAAAACGTAAAAACCTATATCGAACCACCATATTGATGAGTGGCTCTTTTTTCTTTAAGATGGGACTATTTTTATATGCAGAGACTTATTAAATTATCATATGCATTAAGTTACAAAATATCAACATTGAAAAATGAATCAGCCATCATTGAAAATAGTAACCGAACTTGAAGAGAAAAAAAAGTATGTCACAGAAGAAAGAATCGTATATTTATAAAGAGAAAAGATGAAATTTTTTTTACAACCAAATTTTACCAAAATAAACCTAAAATTAAATGAGTTATCACAAATTGAAATTGAAGGGAGGTTCACTATATTTACCCGGTTTTTTGTACATTAAATTGGCTGGTATGTAAGAAAGTCACATGGAGTAAGATCAGATGAACAGTGAGGTTGTTTCAGTACAGCCATGAGACTAGTAATATAAAAGCAAATTCTTAATTCTCATCTCATTCTACGAACATATCAAAAACACAAAATTAAAAGTCAGCTCCTGGAACAACATTCTACAGAAACCGATCAATTCCAAGTGGGGAGTCACAGCACACACACTCTGATGTACTGTCTCTACCCTGTGATATTCCTCTGTGGAGTACCTGTATCCTTTTTGAGAGAGATCAACCCATGCCAATAAATTAGACCCAGCAGTGAACAACACCTGTCGCTTCATGAGTGGTTGCCTGAAGCCTACCAACTTGAACAACCTGCATCTCCTCACTGGAATTACCCATGCAGATATGTGACTGAAAGTTGTCAGCCGAGTAGAGATAACAAAGGCTACCCGTGATGAACGCCATCTCCTTCATTGATATGACCCAATGACTGAAGTCAATGAGAAACTTCCTCAGTCATGTCGAGCCCCTAACAACATTTCAGGAAGAGACCAAACTGCAACTGTGGACTAGAAGACTAGAGAATGACACCCACCCCTCTCATTCCTTATACTGACATGGGAATCACACCTTCTGAAGCCCTCCCTCCTGGCTCAGAAGCACCCTGGGTCCAGTGGAAGACACCCAACAGCCTGAGAATGGGAAGGTCAAAAGTTGCTATGGCCAGATGGGGTTACAAATATATTTACTCTTCATCATTTCTATTTCCTTCGGTCTTCCGAAGATGATTTTTTTTTCAGTGTCTCTCTCCATCAATCTATAAATATAAGGTGGTTGTTATAAAAGTGGAAAATTTGTCACACGATAATTTATTTTTACTGATGTGAGACGGGAAGTTGCCAGCCAAGCAGAGATCACAAAGGCTATCAGTGATGAACGCCATCTCCTTCATGGACGTGAACCAACAGTCCAACGAGTGAAGTCAAGGAAAAGCTTCCTCAGCCATGTTGAACCTCTAACAACATCTCAGGAAGAGACCAGACTACAGACGTGGACCAGACGGCTAGAGAATGACCGCCCCTTCTACTGATATGAGAATCCCCGGTTTAGAAGCACCAAGAGTCCAGTGGAAAACACTCAACCACCTGAGAACAGGAATGGGGTGATCAAAAGTTGCTATGAGTATATGGGGTTACAAAACCGACCCAACCATCTGTGAATGTGAAAGGGAAGACGATATGATGCAACACTGCTTTGTCCGTTCTCTACTGCCCAACCAGTGCAGCTTGAAAGATCTTGCAGAGTACAATCAATTCAAAGGACTTCGTAAAAAAGTGAGAAACTATCGTCTGACTACATGCTTCAAAGACACGCAAAGAAGATCTAAAAAATTCTGAAACAATATTGAAAAAATTGTTTTGATATCAGGACCATTATTTTTAGACACACCTCGTAGTTATTAATTTTAAAATTTTTTAAATTATATAACTTAGGATATCAATAAAAAAAAAAATCCATTCACATATTCACTATCACTCGTGTAAACTTCATATGTGAAGTGGGCGTATTATTTATCCGCCTATCAAATAACACTACAATGTTCGGCTTTTGCAATGATTTAAACTAATTTGCAAAACTGAAGGTCAGAGTTCATCTTAGTGGTATTATGAGACGTTTACAAATAGTTTTTGTTTTTCTTTTCTTATAAATTCTTGAATGATAAAAGTACAGTCCAAAGTTTAGTATCCATAATAAGCAACTAAAAGGTCATAGGTCTTTAGCGGGGTGAACAGTTTACCCACAAGTTTGAACATGTATCCAAATCTACAAGCATTTACCTATAACTAGCAGGGTTACCCAGGGTTACTCAGCATTGCACGAATAATTAAATTCAAGAGTTCATGTGTAAAATCTATATCATCCTTAATCCTTGTTTTCTTTTTGTTTTTTTCACACACCCTTCCCTTTGACTCCCTCTCAATTCATTGTCCTTGGTTAACACACCCCTTGCTAACTGCTTAAATATCATAGAAAGAAGATATCAGCAGTTGGATCTAAATTTCTATTTTTTTTGGGGGGGGGGGGGTATCTTCCTCCCACAGCGGTAAGATGTGACACAAGGTCGGGAAAGTGGGATTTGTAATAGCCAGCACCCAAGAAGATGAGCCCTCTGACCTACAAAAAATACCTGGGCAGCCCCGTCGGCATTCCCCGGTAGGGGCGCTTCAGGCAGTAAGCGATAAACTTACTCCACCCCAAAGAGGGGAGGCAAAGCCTGGGAGGGTGGACCTCCTAATTGTCATAAACCAATCTTTATTAATTAAATAATTATTTATTTAACTAAAAGTATCAAATTTAGAATTTTTTATCCGTTTGAATAAATTAAATATTTATGGAAAACGTATTTACTTAAAATGCAAAAGAAAACATGCAAATTTGTATTATTCAGACTACTGTCCTCATCTTGGATGTTATTCTCCCAACGTTTTCGCCGATGTAACGTCCAAACTTCTTCAGGTACATCTTGTCAGTCTAGGGAATCTGTACAGAAATTTGAATGGAACCCTTTATTTAATCTACAAGGGTAAAAATATATATATATATATATATATAGTAAATGCATTCTGTAGATGTTAATCCGTTGAAACTCCAGTGTTTATAAAAAGTGCTCAATAACAAGTAGAGCTGTTATTTAGTATAACATTTTTATTTATACAACCATTATTGGTTACATATGTGCATACATGTTTCGGTTGTACTCTTTATAGAGAGTCAACCTCTTCAGACCAAAAACGAGGAATTGAAATCCTCGTTTTTGGTCTGAAGAGGTTGACTCTCTATGAAGAGTACAACCGAAACATGTATGCACATATGTAACCAATAATGGTTGTATAAATAAAAATGTTATACTATATATATATATATATATATATATATATATACGTGTGTGTGTGTTGTAATATATGATAATTAGTAGTAATCGTCTTGTAATGTCTTGGCCTTTTGGCCCAGATCAAAATGTAGTATCTGTTCCGATGGATACTGCACCCTATAGACCGGTATAGTCTTGGCCTTCGGGTCTTGATTCCGCCGGTCTGTGGGTTTGTCCTGTGCAGTTCTAGGAGGTCAACCCTCCCAGGCTTTGCCTCCCCTCTTTGGGGGGGAGTAAGTTTATTGCTTACTGCCTGAGGCGCCTCTACTGGGGAATGCCGACGGGGTTGCCCAGGTAATTTTTAATAGCCAGAGTGCTCACCTTCTCGGGCGCTGGTTTATCAAATCCCACTTTCCCGACCTTGTCACATCTTACCGCTGTGGGAGGTAGATAAATAAAATATTAGTAATCTATATTGATAAGTAGTAAGACTACACATCTAAAACAAGAATAGGTTTAAGGCTCCTAAAATTCCTACTAGAATTGTCTGGAAGGACCCATGACACAACGGATAAAGTGCTAAGTAATAATCAGTTCTGAGTGACAGTACTCCTGGAGGTTTAAGGTTCAATCCTCAGTGGGGGTGATACTAAGAATACAATTACGAATTACTTAAGACTTCTACCTGGTCATGGTTGACGGAACGAGAGCAAGCTAATCCCGTGGATTAAACAAAGAGTTCCGTTTTAAATTATGTAGAGATTCCAGAGTTCGACAAGATGCACCTGAAAAAGTTAGAGGTTACATCGGCTGAAACGTTGTGAGAATCACATCCAAGATGAGAAAATTAGTCTCAATCCAAATAATACAAATTATCAATCCTCATCTCAAAAATTCTGAAACAAAAAATATGTAAATATTTCCATTTTGGTTTACCATAATTTTTAAAATGTGATAAAAAAAAATGATCTTTATATTTTAATCTTAGTAGATTAGCAAAAATATGTGACCAGAGGTCGCATATTTTTGAGAACCCAAGAGGATGGTATCTTGGTGAGCAAACATATACTACACTGACCCCCGAAGGAGGTGGTAACGATCGAGAGAATGGTATGACGAACAAACACTAACATCCCTTACTAAGAAGGAGGAGTTAATGCGTGATGATATAACAACAGAACAGATACAACACTACTCCCCCACCCACAAAAAAGGAGAAGGCAATCCTGGGAGGATGATATCGTGAGGAACGAACATATACTATACTGACCCTCCCCTCATAAGGAGGGGGAAATACCTAGGAGTAATGTATCATGACTAATGAAAATATACGACACTACCTCCCAAAAGGAGGAGGTAAAACCTGGGAAGATTCACCCCACCCACGCACCCACCCACCCCCAAAAAGGTAGTAATGTCTGGGTGGAGGGTGATAAACAAACATATACTAAATTACCCCCCCCCCTCAAAGGAGGAGGTAATGCCTTGTAGGATGGCATCATGACAACAGAACAGATAATACACTACTCCTCCAAAATAGAGGAGGTAATATCTAGGAGGATCTCTCCATAAAGTTAATGCTTGTGAGTATGGTCTCATGAGAACAGAACATATACTATATACACTCTTCTCCCAAAGAAGGATATAATACTTTGGAGGATTATCCCCACCACCTTAAGGAGGAGGTAAATACTGGGAGGACCGTCTGATGACAACAGAACAGGTACTACCCACCCTCATTAAAAGATAATACAATAATAGATTAAAGCAGAGTTGTTTTCATCCATTTAAAAATGCCCAGTCATGAAAACATTATTTTTGTATGGTTCCTTGGCCTTTTTGCTAAGATCATAAATATTATTTTGAAAAATAAAATTTCCAACAAATTTGGAGATATCTTAAGTTGGACGACACTAGAGCAAATGTGGTATTGTGGTGATCGAGATGATTCTAGTTAAGAGTAGGATAGACATTTTTATCACTTTAGATTGGCACGGATAACATTTTGAGCAACTGTGGGTGCATTATGAGATTAGTTTTTGAAAAACTTTATAAAAGTTATTTTTTGTAAACATAAATTACCGGTTGACAAATTTCATCGCTTTTCCACCCTGTATATTTGTGGTGTGTGTCTTTCTTTGTCTGGGGATGCAATTGATAACTAAACCCTATACAAAGAATTTTTAAAAAATAAAACTACTAAAAAATAAAGTTAAATTTTTTTAAACCTGCATATCAACCCATTTCGAATTATTTAATGCGGGAACTCAGTCATTTTAATAATTCTTTTTCTTTTTCAAGTTTTTAATATTTTCAAATATTAATTAATGGAGTTCGCCTTTCTTAGTTCTCCAGGATGATAGTTATGCATGCACCGCTGGTCACAGTTTAATGTTATTTGCAAGACAGATTCTATTGCATCCATAGATGGAACCTTGATAGGTACTACCACTCCGGGCCAGAGCGGACCCGGGAGCAGTGGTAACTAAGAGGTGACCCTACACACCCCAAAGCTCCCATATTGGGGCTTCAAGTTGATTTAGAAGTTAATAATTTTAGAATTTTTTAAATTTTTTTTATAAGCGTTATATTTTATTAAGTTTATAAACAGATACTCAGGGTGATAATCAAGACATGTCTAATGAGTGAGAAAACAGGTTTATTTTATTTGAGACTTGAAATGAAACGTGAAAAAGAAAAAGGAGTGGCAGATATAAACAATCGATTTATTAATGTAAAGTTTTTTAAAAAACCTGTTTAATTCATGAATAGCTTGAACCAGCGTCTCGATGTTAACACACACAAAAAAAATTTTTTTAATTTTAATAAAAATTGTTAAAAAAAAAATAAAAAATAAAAAATTTTAATAAAAATTGTAAAAGAAAAAAAGGCACTCATAAAATCGCTATTAAAATTCACAATCCTTTCTGCAATCCAATCATTTAGTACAAATAACATTCAGTCTATGCCTTACTTGTCCACCATGTTTCAGTCATAAATGTCCAACAGTCTTTGTTTTATTGCTGTTCAATGATAGGAGGGGAGACATTGCTCATCATAAATAAAAGGTGTGATCCTGAATCGGCTTCACACTCACTGGACCCTAACACCTTAAATATTTATCTGTGGGGTCATCTCAAAGAGTCGCTAATCTAATATGTCCCTCACCATCCACCAAGCTCCAGTCCCCATCCCATCGCCACAATGTTGCATCATTATGCTTGTTTTACAAGTACTTCAATGGATTGTGCTCCGATGAACTTGCTGCTCTGGTGCCCCCCCCCCTCGACGTAAATACACTCGATCAACCCGATAATCAGCTAAATCCCATCCATTCACTGTGGAGGTCCCCATACTCATACCTGACTCGTGTGTACGCAACTTGTACCCTCCTTTAATTGATTTCTATGAAATGGATTCTCTATCACATTTAATTTTAATCTTCAGCTGATGCTTGAAGAATAACACACACACTTTGATCCTAGCACAAATGCCAGCCAAATAACAATTCTAATTGAAATGAAAGCAACAGAAGTGTGTCGAAAAAAAACGAAGTTGAGAATAATAACATTTTTTTAAAGCAGAAATTAAATAAATAAATCAAAATCATCATCATCTAGTTGTGGTAGTATCATGGATCTAGCTCTCTCACACCATCATTGAATATCAGTAAAAAAAAAAATAAAAAAATAATATGATGTTATGAGCATAGTGAAAAAAGGACAGTGTTCTTCATTCAATCCCGAGCAACGTCGGGTCTTCCTGCTAGCATTAAATAAAAAAAACTAAAATGTTTATAAGTATACAGGTGCAACAACAATTTTCTGGCACCTTTGGTTCCGAAGCCTGGCCGGACTATCTGATTTCACCTTAATAATAATAATAATTCATCAACCTGCCTCTAACTCACTAGGTATACACCTACCATGTCTCTAAACCACCAGGTGTTAAATCTACGTGAATAAATGGAATTAAATTAATTTCTAAATGATTACGAAACCGTTTTGATTACTACGAGACATTATTTTAATTTTTTTTTTTAATTTTTAATTAAAAAATAAAATTTTATTAAAAAAGTTCTTAATTATTGAACAGGAAATCCAACAACAAATACGAAAAAAAAAATCTATCTCGAAATAAGTATTAATCTTTGAGTTATTTTATTTTAAATCTGCATTGACAAGGCTCTCAAAACATTACCTTTTGACTCAATGCTTCTAAACTAAAGATGGTAATTATTTTTTTTACATAATTTGTATCTATTATAACAAAATGGAGTTAATTAACGTTTGTGTCTCTCAGGCTTGTTTTCCTATAATTTTAATCACACAAAATACATGCTGAAATATTCCTTAGTTTTGGGGATTGAGTTATGTTTGGAAAAAATCTACCATCTTAATTGTTCTAATTAGCTTTAATTCGCAAATAACTCACCAAGTGACCCATCCTTTACTAACATTATCACTTTCATCCTCTCTGTTTGACATCCCCCCCCCCGCTCTTCTTCGTTTATGTCGTTTATTATTCTCACTTCTGCCTTCGCCTCCCCCCCTCTCTGTTTAAAAGTTGAAGATAATAAAAAAGGAAAGAAAAATATTGAAATAATCTATAATAAACAAAAAGAGAATATCACCGCAAATAGTAATATTATTTACCCCGTAGCTGTAGATGGAGAGAGAGAGAGAAATATAGTTGTGAACATGTATGTATGCGTGTTTGTTCGTGCATTCACTGCACTGGCTGTAATCGTCTCTACACGTTGTGCCGGTCCAAAGGTTATTGTGCGATCTCGATGCTGATGCCAAGCAGAATCACAACTCCAGTTTATAAACAAGTAACAAATTTATTTGTTAGAGGTTGCAATCGAAACTCGTGTTCCACAGTTGAATGGCAAAGTTTCAAAAATGAGATCTCTCTAACCTGGTGAAATGGAAACAAGTCCTCCACAGTCCTTTGGCTAAGAGACCCAAATGGGCCATCCTGTCTCGAAGGGCACCCAGCTTCAATTGATCCGCCAGCTATTCCAGCAAACTTCCTGTCATGCCAAGTGGCCAGGTCTCACCACTCCCATCTTTTGGTGTCCTTTGTCCCTGGTCAGTACTGGACCATCCAAGCTCTCATCGCTTTAAGATTTAAACTTGAGATAACCTGTCAGACAGTCTACCAAGGGTGGCTTTATCATGGAGACATCTGAACATCACTTTTGTGTTTCAACATCATTGTCTGTTTTTACGAGATACTTAATTCACCTCAAAAGGGAAACAGACTTCTGGGGTAGCCCAAATAAAACCAAATATATTTTCACTTTATTTTGTGCCCCCCTCCCCTCCTTCCTCTGGTCGAGCATCTAACACTTGCAATGTCCGCCATTCCTATACATCACTATGTAAAAATGCAGCCTACTGCATTTTTACATAGTGAGCAGAAAAAAACACTAATTATGGATTTTGTCTTTTTTTTTTCTTTTTTTTTTTTTAATATCTAACTGGTTTTGCAAACTCATTCTTTCCTAATTTAAACGATCTGGGTGAACCAAACAGGTCAAGGTTTTTCTCTAATATTCTTTTAAATTTAGACTTGATTTAAACTATAAAAAAAACATACAAAAGAAAAAAAGATTTTTGTCAGACGTCAGGAAAAGAATTAAGACATCAAATAATTTGACAAGTGAATCAAAGCTACAACTAATAATAATCCATTTGATATGGAAAGTGCCATCAGATGATTTTCTCACTATTCTCATAACTAATCGCTAATCCATCAACTACTAATCCACCTTTAATCCATTTAGCACAAGTCTTCTTTAATAGGAACATTTGATGTTTTGAAGGGTAAGTCGTTTACAAGAGTTTAAAAAAAAAAAAAAAAAAAAAAAAAATGGCGTATGTAGATGACGTGTCCCTCTGCCTATCTTAGAAATTGGAATTTTTTTTTTCCTTTTTTTTTTTTTTTTTTTTTTAAATGGAAATCGCTCCAGACAAGGCACGAAACCACTTGATGTAAGGAGCTTTATAAAAAAAAAAATTTTTTTAAATGATTATCGCAAAGACAGGAGATACCTATCGGCCTTAGTCTTGAAAAGACCAAGGCTATATAGATAGGAGGAAAAACAGTCAGCGGAAAGAGTTCCACAAGCCTGCAGTTCTTGGAAGGAGCTACGTGAATAGGAAGAGGTATAAAAAAAACAGCAAATTTCTGAAGACCACTCGACAAACAAGTCAAACGAGCTGGAATAAAGAAAGCAGGGAATAGATCAAACAATCCTGAAGAATAAATGCCATAATAGTATAGAAAAGACTGAGACTAGCAACATTACGTCTGAAAGAGAGAGAGAGTTCAGAGAAGATGAAAGCGTGGGGCCAATTAAATTTCAAATACGCTCCTGCACCTTATCAAGAAGCCTCAAATGGGACAGATATTCACCAGCCCAAATATGACAACGGTACTCCATACAGTCTGCTAGTAGATTTGTAGAGATAGAGAATAGCCTCAGGTGAGAAAGTGTTTGGAGCGATAGACATAACAGAAGCAGAAAGCAGAAAGAGCAATCAACTCTTTTTTTATATTATTTGGATTATTCGGGCTACTATTCTCATTTTGGATGTTATTCTCTCAACGTTTCACCGACGTAACCAAATCTTTATTTCAAAACTCGGGAATCTACATGGAATTTCGAACTGAACCCTTTATTTAATAAACGGGTGTGGGATCAGTTTCAGCATTTGCACCATACATTCATGAAAAGGAAATGTCTTACTAAATTTTATTTTTAACTTGAAAATTATGGCAATTAAAAAATAACAGACATGATAATATAGGGTTCAGGGCTTGGAGCAGCAGTGCACATTCAACCCTAGGAAACGACAGGTGTGCCTCAGAGAGGCTAAAAACTATTTACCAAAGATTATTTATTTCACTCTTCCACTCACTCAATGCAAAGTACATAATTGATTGGTTGTGTTATTTTACGGCATATCAACTCTTTTCTGGTTATTTAATGCCAAATCCACTCATTTCGCAAACGTTGAGTTGAGTGAATAAGAAAATATAATCAAAATGAAATAATACCTACTTAAATCGAACTTCATACTTGTGAGATTTAGGTAAACCATGAAGATCAGCCTGAGAGTCTTATATCTTTGGAGACACGAGAGGCAAGAAATCCCTTTTCGTCCAATTTTCTAGGCTTTTTGAAACTTGGTTTCGACGGGTATTATGGAATCACGCAGTTCTACTGGACGTAGTTGTATAAATTTAGCTGCTTCTCCAAGTTTACTCATCATTTTAGTAATCATGATGGTTTGAAATGACGATACAAGAACCTTCATCAGAATTCGTAATCAGAAGACATTTATCGTGCCGAAGTGATTAAATAACAGTCGTGTTCACTTAAATTTAAAGTACGAAATATAAGTATCTGCATATGAATGAGCTAAGTCAATAAAAACAACTCGGTTAATTAAAGAAAATAAATGCACAGAAGGTAAGCTCCCTTTACCATGCTAGAAAACTTCTCACGCCTACCAGTATCCTATATCTCTACACAGCTACCATTCACCCATCCATGCCACATCTGGGCTGGTGCATCTACCACTATTAGACAAGGTCTGAAAAAAAAAGTCTCTAATCTAATAGGTCCCGAACTGTCTCCTAAGCTCCAACCCATCCCATCGCCGCAATGTTGCATCCGTGTGCTTGTTTGACAAGTACTTTAATGGAATCTGCTGACGAACTCATATCACTTGTGCCCCGTTCAACACAAATACCCCCAGACTAACCCGTCAAGCAGCAAAATCCCACCCCTTCACTGTAGAGGTTCCCAGACGCCGGAAAGATTTCTACTCTAGTAGTTTCTTCCCTCGGACTTCTAGACTTTGGAATTCCCTCCCTGTTTTCCTGACTGTGCTAACATAATGCGAATAGACATCTCGCTGCTCAACTCCCTACTTAGAGTGTCTTTGTAGACATGGTCCTTAATAATAGCCCCTTGCAATGTCCCTTTTTTGTTTGGGGTGAATAAGAGTAAAAAAAAAAGTAGTAGCTTATTTTATCTACTGCATCTTACAAACGGCAGGCCTGCAATGGGAACATATTTTAGCTAAGAGAAGAGACTACCTAAGGAATTGGCTACACTCTGTAAAAAAATAATCGCTACTTGAAAACAGAGGTTTATGTTGAGAAAGCAGACCACTTGAAATTCTACAGATAATAGACACCCTTGTCAGAGAGGTTTTATGTACATAGATTAAACAGCCGATAATTCTCAAGTAATCTTGCTCTGTAGCCTATCCCAAAAAACAGGATATATATATATATATATATATATACTTTTTCATTCATTAAGCCAACGACTCTGCTGACGAAGGTCTGAATTTCTCAGATCTGAAACCGATGGTACGGATGTTGTTCTAACTTACTGTATCATATATATATATATATATATATATATATATTCCAGCACAACGGTCAGAGAGGTTGATTCCAAATCTGCGATTAGTTTGCCTCTTAGATCAACCCTATAACTGATGCCGCGACATATATTCTCGGAAATCCGGTAAACGGTTAACATGCACATATTATTTTCTTTTGTAAACTTTACCATTTAAGAGGTGCACCCACTCAAACACTAACTCGCCACCCAAAATCTTTTAATCTCCTAAAATAATGAACTAATAATAATGAATTTTGGAATATATATTCTAAAAAAAATACGGTTAGCAATATGACCACATTATTTTGTGAGTGTTACCATTTAGCGGGTGCATATATGAAAACTATATATTTTTTTATGAACCGATAATTATGAATATTACAATATACATTCTCAACAACCCGTTAAGTAACATGATCACATTTTTGTCTCTGTTGGTCTGATAGACAGAGGGGTTTTTGAGAATCTCAAGTAAAGGGACTTTTTATGTTTGGTCGGAAACGATGTTTGTTCCGATTGCAAGTCTCATTAGATAGAGAAACCAAGTATCATTGTAACATTTCAAAATAAAATATTGTTACTCGTTTTAAACTAGAGTTGTGATTTTATTTGGAAGGAAAAACCATTTTGTTACAGCAGTGACTGAAATCACATGATCAACATGATAGCTAATGTCAAAATCGAGTATCGAATTTGGATGAAGACAACAAGCAGACAATTATGATCAACACGATAGCTAATGTCAAAATCGAGTCCCGAATTTGGATGAAGACAACAAGCAGACAATTATGATCAACACGATAGCTAATGTCAAAATCGAGTCCCGAATTTGGATGAAGACAACAAGCAGACAATTATGATCAACACGATAGCTAATGTCAAAATCGAGTATCGAATTTGGATGAAGACAACAAGCAGACAATTATGATCAACACGATAGCTAATGTCAAAATCGAGTCCCGAATTTGGATGAAGACAACAAGCAGACAATTATGATCAACACGATAGCTAATGTCAAAATCGAGTATCGAATTTGGATGAAGACAACAAGCAGACAATTATGATCAACATGATAGCTAATGTCAAAATCGAGTCCCGAATTTGGATGAAGACAACAAGCAGACAATTATGATCAACACGATAGCTAATGTCAAAATCGAGTATCGAATTTGGATGAAGACAACAAGCAGACAATTATGATCAACACGATAGCTAATGTCAAAATCGAGTCCCGAATTTGGATGAAGACAACAAGCAGACAATTATGATCAACACGATAGCTAATGTCAAAATCGAGTCCCGAATTTGGATGAAGACAACAAGCAGACAATTATGATCAACACGATAGCTAATGTCAAAATCGAGTATCGAATTTGGATGAAGACAACAAGCAGACAATTATGATCAACACGATAGCTAATGTCAAAATCGAGTCCCGAATTTGGATGAAGACAACAAGCAGACAATTATGATCAACACGATAGCTAATGTCAAAATCGAGTATCGAATTTGGATGAAGACAACAAGCAGACAATTATGATCAACATGATAGCTAATGTCAAAATCGAGTATCGAATTTGGATGAAGACAACAAGCAGACAATTATGATCAACACGATAGCTAATGTCAAAATCGAGTCCCGAATTTGGATGAAGACAACAAGCAGACAATTATGATCAACACGATAGCTAATGTCAAAATCGAGTATCGAATTTGGATGAAGACAACAAGCAGACAATTATGATCAACACGATAGCTAATGTCAAAATCGAGTCCCGAATTTGGATGAAGACAACAAGCAGACAATTATGATCAACACGATAGCTAATGTCAAAATCGAGTATCGAATTTGGATGAAGACAACAAGCAGACAATTATGATCAACACGATAGCAAATGTCAAAATCGAGTCCCGAATTTGGATGAAGACAACAAGCAGACAATTATGATCAACACGATAGCTAATGTCAAAATCGAGTATCGAATTTGGATGAAGACAACAAGCAGACAATTATGATCAACATGATAGCTAATGTCAAAATCGAGTATCGAATTTGGATGAAGACAACAAGCAGACAATTATGATCAACACGATAGCTAATGTCAAAATCGAGTCCCGAATTTGGATGAAGACAACAAGCAGACAATTATGATCAACACGATAGCTAATGTCAAAATCGAGTATCGAATTTGGATGAAGACAACAAGCAGACAATTATGATCAACACGATAGCTAATGTCAAAATCGAGTCCCGAATTTGGATGAAGACAACAAGCAGACAATTATGATCAACACGATAGCTAATGTCAAAATCGAGTATCGAATTTGGATGAAGACAACAAGCAGACAATTATGATCAACACGATAGCTAATGTCAAAATCGAGTCCCGAATTTGGATGAAGACAACAAGCAGACAATTATGATCAACACGATAGCTAATGTCAAAATCGAGTATCGAATTTGGATGAAGACAACAAGCAGACAATTATGATCAACACGATAGCTAATGTCAAAATCGAGTCCCGAATTTGGATGAAGACAACAAGCAGACAATTATGATCAACACGATAGCTAATGTCAAAATCGAGTATCGAATTTGGATGAAGACAACAAGCAGACAATTATGATCAACACGATAGCTAATGTCAAAATCGAGTCCCGAATTTGGATGAAGACAACAAGCAGACAATTATGATCAACACGATAGCTAATGTCAAAATCGAGTCCCGAATTTGGATGAAGACAACAAGCAGACAATTATGATCAACACGATAGCTAATGTCAAAATCGAGTATCGAATTTGGATGAAGACAACAAGCAGACAATTATGATCAACACGATAGCTAATGTCAAAATCGAGTCCCGAATTTGGATGAAGACAACAAGCAGACAATTATGATCAACACGATAGCTAATGTCAAAATCGAGTATCGAATTTGGATGAAGACAACAAGCAGACAATTATGATCAACATGATAGCTAATGTCAAAATCGAGTATCGAATTTGGATGAAGACAACAAGCAGACAATTATGATCAACACGATAGCTAATGTCAAAATCGAGTCCCGAATTTGGATGAAGACAACAAGCAGACAATTATGATCAACACGATAGCTAATGTCAAAATCGAGTATCGAATTTGGATGAAGACAACAAGCAGACAATTATGATCAACACGATAGCTAATGTCAAAATCGAGTCCCGAATTTGGATGAAGACAACAAGCAGACAATTATGATCAACACGATAGCTAATGTCAAAATCGAGTATCGAATTTGGATGAAGACAACAAGCAGACAATTATGATCAACACGATAGCAAATGTCAAAATCGAGTCCCGAATTTGGATGAAGACAACAAGCAGACAATTATGATCAACACGATAGCTAATGTCAAAATCGAGTATCGAATTTGGATGAAGACAACAAGCAGACAATTATGATCAACATGATAGCTAATGTCAAAATCGAGTATCGAATTTGGATGAAGACAACAAGCAGACAATTATGATCAACACGATAGCTAATGTCAAAATCGAGTCCCGAATTTGGATGAAGACAACAAGCAGACAATTATGATCAACACGATAGCTAATGTCAAAATCGAGTATCGAATTTGGATGAAGACAACAAGCAGACAATTATGATCAACACGATAGCTAATGTCAAAATCGAGTCCCGAATTTGGATGAAGACAACAAGCAGACAATTATGATCAACACGATAGCTAATGTCAAAATCGAGTATCGAATTTGGATGAAGACAACAAGCAGACAATTATGATCAACACGATAGCTAATGTCAAAATCGAGTCCCGAATTTGGATGAAGACAACAAGCAGACAATTATGATCAACACGATAGCTAATGTCAAAATCGAGTATCGAATTTGGATGAAGACAACAAGCAGACAATTATGATCAACATGATAGCTAATGTCAAAATCGAGTATCGAATTTGGATGAAGACAACAAGCAGACAATTATGATCAACACGATAGCTAATGTCAAAATCGAGTCCCGAATTTGGATGAAGACAACAAGCAGACAATTATGATCAACACGATAGCTAATGTCAAAATCGAGTATCGAATTTGGATGAAGACAACAAGCAGACAATTATGATCAACACGATAGCTAATGTCAAAATCGAGTCCCGAATTTGGATGAAGACAACAAGCAGACAATTATGATCAACACGATAGCTAATGTCAAAATCGAGTCCCTAATTAAGATGATGACAACAAGCGGACAATTATGATCAACACGATAGCTAATGTCAAAATCGAGTCCCGAATTTGGATGAAGACAACAAGCAGACAATTATGATCAACACGATAGCTAATGTCAAAATCGAGTCCTGAATTTGGATGAAGACAACAAGCGGACAATTATGATCAACACGATAGCAAATGTCAAAATCGAGTCCTGAATTTGGATGAAGACAACAAGCAGACAATTATGATCAACACGATAGCTAATGTCAAAATCAAGTACTGAATTTGGATGAAGACAACAAGCGGACAATTATGATCAACACGATAGCTAATGCCAAAATCGAGTCCTGAATTTGGATGAAGACAACAAGCAGACAATTATGATCAACACGATAGCTAATGTCAAAATCAAGTCCTGAATTTGGATGAAGACAACAAGCGGACAATTATGATCAACACGATAGCAAATGTCAAAATCGAGTCCTGAATTTGGATGAAGACAACAAGCAGACAATTATGATCAACACGATAGCTAATGTCAAAATCAAGTCCTGAATTTGGATGAAGACAACAAACGGACAATTATGATCAACACGATAGCTAATGTCAAAATCAAGTCCTGAATTTGGATGAAGACAACAAGCAGACAATTATGATCAACACGATAGCAAATGTCAAAATCAAGTTCTGAATTTGGATGAAGACAACAAACGGACAATTATGATCAACACGATAGCTAATGTCAAAATCAAGTCCTGAATTTGGATGAAGACAACAAGCAGACAATTATGATCAACACGATAGCTAATGTCAAAATCGAGTCCTGAATTTGGATGAAGACAACAAGCAGACAATTATGATCAACATGATAGCTAATGTCAAAATCAAGTCCTGAATTTGGATGAAGACAACAAGCGGACAATTATGATCTGTGCAGTTAACATACAGTTAAAATACATTGTGTAGATTACTCTGTAAACATAGTTGTGATATCGTCCGTCTCTCTCACTCAATTCCTCTCCTCTGCTTTTTTCCTATATAACATGTAAATTATAAGAAAGCCTACAAACCACCAATTGCCATGGCCAATAAAACTCTTCTGAAGAGTACTACGTTCAGACTCCTTGGCCTAACATTCTCAGGCAACATGAATTGGAATAAGTACATTGTAGATACTGCTAAGTCTGTTGCAAAGAATGTCGGCTCCCTGTATTGGGATAGAAAACTTCTCACACCTGCCAGTATCTTCTACATCTATAAAGCCATGATGATGTTAATGTCTGTCTGTCTGTCTTGTTAAATTTGGAAGTTTGTTCGATTACAAAGATATTGAAGAATATTTTTTAAGGAAAACACTGTCGAAAAATGTTATTTTTAAAAATGGTTGCCAACCAAAAAGGAAATCCTAGCCAGATAAAGTACTTTTTTGAAGGAAATAAAGCGAATGCCACTTTTCTGTTCTTAACAGCATGTTGCACCAATAAGCCAGACAAACTGACGGATCAGAATAAAAGAATAAAATAGATCTTTTAGGTTTTAAACTATCGATGACAAAAGTCAAGACCTCAACAAGATAGTTTTATATATTAGATAAATTTTTAAATCCCATTAGAAATTCCCACTTACTATGAAATTTCAGAGTTAAAAAATCCGGACAGAACTTATGGGATGACCTACAATGGCTGCTGTTAACTGCTACTGAACACTGCAGTGATGCTGCTGTTGCTATAGAAACCAACTAATGCATAACTTAGAATGGATGGATGAGATGTACGCGTATTAATATATAAATAGTTTAAGATTAAATTGCCTTAGTGGTCGTCCTTCCATGAAGTGTTCAGACACCATATAGTTAACCCTCGCTTCGATGCGGGCAGCATCGGACGAGGAGCATTTCTTTTATCTTCTTTTTCAATGCATCATTTAATGATTTAATGGGGTGTATGGGATTGGCTCTTGAGAGAAAAAAAATCAATTCTGGGAAGCGTTTCAAGAGAAGCATAAATATAAAGAATTTTTAACCAAAAGTTTTGCATTGTGAACGATCCGTGTCAGGTTGGGATGGGACGGGTGAACTAAGAGAGATAACAAAGTGCAGGATGTCTCTTTCGAACCAGAGAGGGGGGGGGGGGTAAATTTTATCCTTTATTTTTACTAATGAGTCACTACTTATAAAGGCTGCAAAGCCACTCGAGGATAAGGATTAATGAGATGGATAGATTAACAGTTGAATAATGATGAATACGATGAGCAAAATTGAAAATCTCCACATAATAACAGCCGAGCTAGAAAACGGCAATTCTTCCACCTTTGTCAGAACTCTCGCTCACTGAAATGTGAGGACTAAAAAGGGCAAAGTAGGGGGAAGCCGAAAGTAAGAGACAAAATGCCATCAATACGAGACAGTCGGTCATTCAACTTCGGGATATCAAATAATTAAGTCTGAGAACTCCTGTATTTATCTACCTCCCACACGTGTAAGATGTGACACAAGGTCGGGAAAGTGAGATTTGAAAAGCCAGGACCCAAGAAGGTGAGCACGCTGGCCTACAAAAAATGCCTGGGCAACCCCGTCGGTATTCCCCGGTAGGGGCGCCTCACACCATTAGCAATAAACTAACCCCTTCTCAAAGGGTTAGAAGGCAAAGCCTGGGAGGGTGGACCTCTTAGAACTGCACAGGACAATGCTGTATCCATCAGAACAGATACTGCATTTTGATCTTGGCCAAAATGCCAAGAACTCCTATTTAAGTTGGTATTTACCTACCTGCTACTGTGGGAAGATGTGACAAGTTTGGGAGTTGGAGATTGAAAAGCCAACTCACAAAAGGCACGTGCACTCTGGTCCACAAAAAAATTCCTAAGCAAGCCCATCAACAAACCCCGGTAAGGGCACCTCAGGTGATTAGCAACAAACTAGCCCCTTCCAAAGAGATGGTAAAGCCTGGGAGGGTGGACCTCCTAGAAGTGCACAGAACCATACCTCAGTCCGATAGAAGCAAGGTCACCAACTCAAAAGTGGACCAGACTGTTGAGGACGAATCCTTGATTGGTATGAAAAATACCAACTCAGTTGACCCTTTCCCTATTCGAGTTTAGAAGTTTTATTTCTGATTGGAGGGAGGAGGGGGGGGGGATCAAAATAAAATTAAGATACTTTTTTTTCCCTTGTTTCTCCCAAATGTAAATACAAAGCATGTTACCAGTTTGTTTTTGTTTCTCTTTAGCGTTCGCTTAACAATTGAAAGTTGGCAACCACATCTCTTGAAGAAATTCTGTCCTCATTCGTTCATTTTTTTTTTTTATAATGGATTTTTAACTCTAATAGGCTAATGAAATTGTTAGACGCTCAGAACTATACTACATTTGTGGTAGGCTTGTCATGGCCAATCGCACCCTTCCTGAGAGTCGAATGGTTAAACTTCTTGGCCTGACATTTTCAGGAAACATGAAGTAGACTAAGTATATAGACGATGCTGCCACGTAGTGTTGCATCCCCGTGCTTGTTTACCAAGTACTTCCACGGAATGTGCTCCGATGAACTTACTGCACTTGTAAACTCGTTCACTGTGGAGGTCCCCAGATACGGGAAGATTTTCTACTTTGATAGCTTCTTTCCTCGGACCGCTTGCCTTTGGAATTTCCTCTCTGCTCCCCGTTTCCTCCACGATCGTACCAACATGTAGAAATTTAAATGTAATGTGAATAAACATCTTGCTGGTCAACTCCCCATCTCGTTTTCCTCCCACCCCTATAAAAAAAAAAATTTTTTAAAAAGAAAAAAAAAAAAAAAAAGGTTCCTATCAAAGTAGACCCTTACGCCTTGTTTGGGGGGGTGGGAGGGACAAAATAACATCACATTTTTGCAAGATTCGTCACATTTCTTGGATGTGTTTCTACCAGTATTCTGTTTACTTTTCGATTTTTGCACGATTATCAGGGGTCCACGTGCATTGTTTATTGATGCCATCTTTCTTTTCATTCTAACTGAACAGAATGTTCATTTTTTAACAATAAAAAAAACAAAAAAAAACACTTTAAAATAAGTTAAAACACAAACAAACGTATCCAGGTAGGTAGAAGAGTAACTTATCTTGCCTTTGGTAACATTTAGTTGTTGCACATTTGTTTTTTACCTCTTTTTTTGTTCTGTTAATTACACTGGAAAATGTCCCAATCCCATTAGCCCAGAAATCCACCCTCTACCCAAGTAGAGAAGGTCTTCTTATAAATAAGACTCTCGTTATCAACGTCCGATCAGCAATCATCGTCAGTGCTCATTTCTCATTCAGCCTCCAACAATCTATTCATCCGTTTATCATTCTTAACCAAAACAAAAAGACACTTAGCATTATTACTGCATTTATTTATTTGATAAAATATACAAGGTTTTCTTTTTTTTTTTTTTAGATTTGTATAAATGAAGGTTGCTTAGTTGTCAGCGTCATTCATTCATTCAAGCAGTTTCTAATCTTATTTGCTGACAAACAGACAGAAAAAGATTAGACACGGAAAGATTAGAGCCGCCAAAAGTTCATAATTAAAACAAAAAAAAATCGGCAATTTACTTGTTTGAGATCAGTATTTTTTAGTGATAGGGTGCCAGCATTATTCCCAAGCAACTTATTTGGGTTTTTTTCTGATAAAAATCACGGAATCAAATTGCTGCACCACTACCCCTCAAGAAAAAAAAAAACGATAGGTCACGTGATTTTTTTTTTTTTTTTTTTTTTTTTCTTTTGCTGCAGTGTGACGAAAAATCATACCTTCCCATGAAATTAACCGTGTGCTCTTTTGATGAGCTTTTTGGTGAAATTTTTTTTTTTTTCAAGATTAGAGTTAATAATAGGAAATATGCTTTCCCATTTCCTGTTAGATACATATCTTAAAAATCCAATTTTTAATACCTCCAAAACCCTGTGGTATCATGCGCTGAACCCTGTATAAGTGCACAAGTGAAAGTACAAGATCTGAATGGATTTGAACTCTGCTTGCCGATTTTAGAGTCTGAAGTTATCTGTAACCATTCTTTCATTACCAATCCTGTACTAGAGATGTAAAATAGACCTCAGATTTTTGAATCAGCATTTTTTTTTTCTTCTTTAATGTTTCATTAAATTTGGAACACAATTATGACACAGTATGGCGGAGGAGGGGGGGGGGGGTAGGAACTAAATATTGCTGGATTTAAAACTGGTAAGGAGGAGAAGAATAAAGTGGAGGAGGAAATAAAGAGAAAAAATAAAAATAAGGATTGCCAAACAGTAATAAAGAACTAAGTTACAACTCATTTTTTACACACAAACACAGAGAATTTGAATGCCTACTAGACACAATCCTCAAGTGTCTAAGGTCTCTCTGTACAGGGGTTTGTCAGGACGACCTGGCATGAGGATACTTCCCCCTACAAGTAAATCCAGACCAAATATTAAAAATAACATAGTATTCAAGCCCAAATAAGATCCCCTTGGTATGGCTACACACTGACTCATGCGCGGAATGGTGCACCTTCTTCAAGTGATGTTGCCTCTAGTAACATCACTAAGCTGGATACTTCACCAGACTGGATGAATTCTTGTCTTGGAATCCGGTAAGACCAAAAGACCACAAGAAAGATATACTACAACATAATGAACTGGTCAATTGGGGAGAGGAAAATTAATGTTCTTCACTTCTTTACTAACTCAACGTTTGAGAGATAAAGGAGAACTTTAATGGAACAATCGGATATCTATGTATCTCATATAGAGATCAAGTGTTAGCCCCAGGAAGGGGGGCCCCCTTGATTTCAGTAAAACCAAAGAAAATAAAATGGTGTTATGAGTATAGTGAAAAGTTATCCTTATTCAATCCCGAGCAACGTCAGGTCTCCCTGTTAGTTGATTATATAAAATGCAATAAATACAACCCCTTCCTTCCCTATTGGGCTCTTGAAGGGTTTACCTTTCAGCTGTTGTTGTTGGGGTCTCTTTAAAGCTTGGTTTGTCTAATAATGGACAGATCCTTGGTAGAGAGCAAGGGCATAGTGCTTTTCTGGTTGGTACTTTCCTCGGGTGATAGGAGTAGCTCCTTGAGAGGCTTCCTCACCAGCACATGCCATGTTGTGCATGAATACGTGTCCCTTGTGGTATTTTTTTTTTTATGGAAATCGCTCAAGACAAGGCATGAAGCCACTTAATGTAGATAGCTAAAAGAAAAAATGTTTTTTTTAAATACTACTTTAAGGTCAAAAACTAGCCAACAATAAGTGTTAGATGGATAGATTCCAACCCAGAAAACAGCAATTCTTCCCCATTTGTCACAAATATCGCTCATGAAATGTGAAGACTAACTGACAAAATTTCCGGCCGTAATGACTGGGTCCGTCACTGCCATGCTAATGTTTCAGCTTTAGGTTTGATTTATTTTTCTTAATTCATCACTGTCAGTTAAAAGACTACCTTGTTTTTTAAACGATTCTAGCTTCCTCTCCCTTTTTGTTATTATGCAACTTAATCATTTTTCGGTCATTTAGCGTCTTACATGAAGTGACTTCATGCCTTGTCTGGAGCGACTTCAATAAAAAATAAAAGAAAGAAAAATAAAAGAACGAAATAAAAAGAATGAAAAAGAACGAAATAAAAAGAATGAAAAAGAACGAAATAAAAAGAATGAAAAAGAACGAAATAAAAAGAATGAAAAAGAACGAAATAAAAAAGAAAAAGAAATAAAAAGAAAAAAGATAGAAAAAAGAAAAAGAAAGAAAAAGAAAAGAAATAAAAAGAAAGAAAAAGAAAGAAAAGAAATAAAAAAAAAAGAAAGAAAAAGAAAAAAGAAAAGAAAGAAAAAGAAAGAAAAAGAAAGAAAAGAAAAAGAAAGAAAAGAAAGAAGAAAGAAGAAAGAAAAGAAAGAAGAAGAAAGAAGAAAAAGAAAAAGAAAAAGAAAGAAAAAGAAAAGGAAAAAAAGAAAGAAAAAGAAAAGAAAGAAAAGAAAGAAAAGAGCTATGGTGTTTTGAGCTGGAATGCAAAATCACATAGGATTCTTCATTCAATCCCGAGTCTCGCTGTTAGTGTTTACGCATGCACGCACACGCACGTACATATCCTAAATAATGAAGACTGCTCTCAGAGGGTCTTGGTCGAGATATTGATTATTTTCCTCTTCTGATGAATTAGACAATCACTTGGTTAACAGTAGAAAGTGGAATCCTGAGGTTTGCAGTAATGTTTTTTTTTTTTTATGGAAATCACTCCAGACAAGGCATAAAACCACTTGGTGTAAGGAGCTAACAAGAATAAAAGATGATTAACGCAAAGACAGGAGATGCCTATTGGCCTTAGTCTTGAAAAGACCAAAGCTATAGATAGGAGGAAAACAGTCAGCAGGAAAAGAGTTTCACAAGCCTGCAGTTATTGGAAAGAAGCTACTGGAATAGGAAGCTGTATTACAATAAGGTATCAAAACAGCAAATTGATGGAGACCAGAAGCCCAATGAGTCAAACAAGCTGGAAAAGCTGATTTGACACTGATATTGATCAATAATATGTCTTTTCTGAAATTCAGACAATTCTAATGCTTCTTTGGCCTGTATCATACTTAAAATGGTAATCAAGGGAGGCGCGAGAGCACGCTATCCCTTAATAGACTCCACGAATGGCCTATGCTGGAAATCTCATTTCTTTGATCAATCATAACTCAAAAACCAATAAACAAAATTAGTTAAAACTTTGCACAAAATTTTTTTTTGATAGGTTCTATAAGTGTATAGAATTTCAGCATCATTAGTCAAGGCAACCCAAAGATCCAGAAAGTTCAATCATGAAATCATGTTATCTGTGTGTACGTACGTGCCACCCTGTATCTCATCAGCTATTTGATGGATTCAGCTGATTTTTGGCAGAGAGAGTTTCTAGGGTCTAGTTGATGGCATTTTAATTTCAGTTTACCATATACCTTAGTTTTCCAGAAAATTCCAAAAAACCTGATGAGAAGGCATTGTATTGAGGCATAGCCTTTACAAAAGTAGTGACATTCCATGAAAAATGCCAGTATACTGAAATCATATGCCCTTAATAGGGTTAAGATGAAAATTCATATACACTAAATGTACAAAAGCAAGGAAACTCCCAAATTTTTACACTTTTATTGTCATTAAGGGTATGACTACATATCAACCAAACCATTTCATTATCACATCACTACAGTATAAATCTCTATGCATGAGTGGATGAAGTGTGTGAGGTGCGCTGAAGAAAAATTCCTACCAGTAAAATACACAGCCCTGTTGTGCTCGCATACCCTTAATGACAATAAAAGTGTAAAAATTTGGGAATTTCTTTGCTTTTGTACATTTAGTGTATATGAATTTTCATCTTAACCCTATTAAGGGCATATGATTTCAGTATACTGGCATTTTTCATGGAATGATATATTTATATTTATGATTTATATATTTATATAGTGAAACACACAAACAGTTAATTAGTATAAAATATAGATATTTCAAACTTTTACTGCTGCTTAGTAAGGCTCAGAGTGCTGGCCGTCAACAAAGTAGAAAGACTATCGGTTATGGAGACAAAGATGTTGCATTGGACTTTCGGTCTGACCAGACACAACCATGTCCAAAGTTACGCCAATTTCAGAAAAAATCAGGGAAAATTGTCTGCACTGATATGGACATGCAATGCACACAAAAAACAACACCATCACGAAAATAAGATTATGGATGGTCGAAACAAAAAGTTTGTTGGATACCCACAATAAAATCCCAAGACGGCCGGACTTCATCCTGACCAAACCTTCAACAGTGTATGGTGGAGGAAGATATCAAGTTGAGACTTCGTCATAGAAAATGATCAAAGTTTGAAATTTTAAATATGTATGAATTATATTTTTTGGAGATTATATATATATATATATATATATATATATATATATATATATATACACACACACACACACACACACACACGACCTATGCTGCCCAGGAAAATTGAGGAATTTGATAATCGCCCCCCCCCCCTCCCAATAGTAAATTGACCGGAAAGGACTGTAAATACTATTTTCACCCAAAACGCTAAGTTTCTATCTATGATATAAGAAATACAACTATAAAACGAAAACAATCATTGAATTAAAAAAATTACAAAAACGAAGTGAATTAAGATGTCCTTTTGCAAAGCAACATGCTCTTATTCTAATTTGAATATTATGGCATTTTAATCACATTGTCAGTGTGATTAATGGCTCAATTTTATAAATAGATTATATATATGTATATATATATATATATAATGTGTGTGTTTCTGTTAAAAATGAATTTCTTCACATTTGATGAAGAAAAAATAGCGTTATGCAAAACGTAAAACATGTAAATTATAGGCGTTATTCAAATTAATACTTTGAGCAATCCTCTGCTATTTATTTTTTTAATACAAATTGAATGAATATGAAATCATGATGAAAAACTGAACATTTTCAACTTTGTGAAGTGTTCATTTTTTGTCGCGGCATACAAGTGAGTCCAAAGTCTTCCCACCGAAAGGCAAATAAAAAATTTTTAAGTTAACATACGCATTTTCATCTTATCGTGAATTACGAATATAGGAATATAATATAACAGCAAATAATTCCTTCAGCCAACGAAGTTTTATTTGAAAAAAGAAATCCTTGTCAGTCTGTAAAAAAAAACTTATGTTAAAAAACTTATGTTAAAAAACTTATGTTAAAAAACTTATGTTAAAAAACTTATGTTAAAAAACTTATGTTAAAAAACTTATGTTAAAAAACTTATGTTAAAAAACTTATGTTAAAAAACTTATGTTAAAAAACTTATGTTAAAAAACTTATGTTAAAAAACTTATGTTAAAAAACTTATGTTAAAAAACTTATGTTAAAAACTCCCACATCAGAGATCCGACCTGATTTGCATGCGTTTAGTTTTCAAAACCATTTTGTTTCTTTTTGTTTGCCTGCATACGTGGATAGAAATTTGGTATTTATTAAAATACATTTGATGTCATGTAGTGTATGGTATGGTTGGTTAAAATATTTGCCTATTTGGGAGCAAGGTTTGTTTGGCCTAATAAGTTTGTGGTTATTAAATTGAAAAGGTAATTTTGTCTTACCTATGTATCCACTATTTGGACATCTTGTGCAAAAGATATAATATATAACATTGGGGCTATCAGAGGTACGATGCGGCGAGTGTATTTGGAACTGGAAGGAGAATCTGTCGCTAAATGTTGAGAAACTGAGGAGCCATTAAAAAGAAATTAGTTTTGTTTTTGAATCTCCTAAAACAGTTTTTCATGATTCCCTACAAAAATATTAATATTATAGTTTTGTGTGAAGACCGGCGTAAAGTGCAAGGAATTGACTGACTTACAAAACAAGGAAATTTTTGGAGCAAGACTACAATAAGGACCCCAGTTCATTAACACAATACGCGGAACATGTTCCGGAAGTCACCGGCGTCTTCCGGTTGACCTCGCAATACAAGTGGTCGCTATTTACAAAACAACTTGTAAATAAACCTTTTATTTCGGAATTTTTTTTTCTTTTAACATGTTAATATTTATTTTAAGGCAGAGGGTCCATAAATAAAACAAATAAAATATTAACATGTTTTTTTTTAAAAGATGTTTTGTCACATGTTTTTGTGTCACTATTTACTTGCCTCCCCACGAAGGCAGAAATGGGCTGTATGAAATATTTATCGCCGGACTTACATAATCTTCCGTTTTGTAGGGAAAAATCAAGCTTCCCTAAAAGGGGTACTCTGGATCTTACCTCAGTTTAGAAGGATTTTTCCATACTACACTTTGCTCCTAGCCCGAGGAGGCAAAACGGAAGATTACGCAAGTTATTTTAATAAATAAACGAAATATATACGCTTTTTTAAAAATCGGCTGACTTGTAATCTTTCGTTAAACGATCGCGACGGATTCTAAAATTTTCAAATGAAAAGTAGAATCCGCCCGATGTAAGATAGTGAACCACTCTATTTTATACTTATTGGCGCAGCATGCATTGTCAGCTAAATGCTGGCCAATAGACGATTCCAAAGCCGAGGTAGAGGTATGGCACAAGAAACCAGATCTACCCTGTCTAATTTTGGATGGGATATGCTGGTCTCTAAATGTAATTTTGTCCGCCCAATATACTCAGCATCACACTGGCATTTAAATTTATAAATAATATTACTATTTTTTAAATAAGGCAGACTAACATATTTATATATATATATATATATATATATATAAATATTAATTATTTTTTATTACCTACAGATATCGATGTTTCACGCTTACGCAATCTTCAGTGCAGGAAGTTAATTTCCGATGGTCGGCGGGCGCGAACTCTGATCACAAATCGCCACTGATTCGCAGCCAAGAGCGTTTCCCGTTGGCCACCAGAAATTAGCTTAGAATTAAGGAGGAATTTAACTTTGTAAATACCAAGTCGGCGGGTATTTTACAACGAGCAGCGAATAGTGATCTACAACAACACATGGTGTTGGATCTCGCAATGAAGCTAGTAGTACTGCTTGTTATTAAACTCACTCAGAGTGCCCGGTCTTAGTAAAGGGGGCTTTTAATAATATTTATAAATAAATATTAATTATTTATTACCTATTCATACAAATACACATTGGTCTTTATTATAGAGTGGAGGATAAGACAGATTATTAAAACATTCATAAACGAAAAATATTAACTCCTAGTTTAACAGCAAAATGTTTAGTATGTTTTGATAATAGTATGTTTTAATAAAATAAAAAACATTTTAATCTTAAGTCATAAAATTTATAAACATTATCAAGTCATAGGGGAGGGGTGTAGGGGGGGTCATCCTCAGACAAGCAATCATCCAGTTCCGCCTGTCAATATTTACACATATTTACAGAAAAAGGAATTTTTATATAAAACATTTCAAATTACAAACTTAGAAATGTAAATATATCAATGTTTTTTGTTGTTTTGTTTTTATTTTATTTTTTAACCAAATAAACGTGCGATGAAAACAATTATTCATTGAATAACAATGTTTTTGATAATGAAATTATTTTAAAAATGTAAGCAGTATAATTATTGACTAACTGTACCAACTCGGTATTGCTCAGGGGTCTACATTCATTTTAGTTTGTTTTTTTTAGTTAGTATTTTTTCTTACTATATTATTTTTTTCTTCTTAAATATGATTTTGAAAGTTAAATTTAATTATTACAGTATCGTTTTGTCATTAAATTATTAATTGAACGAAATGTTTGTTTGTTTTTTGAATAATAAAATGTATTAAAAGTTGTTTAGCATTTTTTTTTTTTTTTTTTTTTTTAATTGAACGAAATTGTTATAAAACAAAAAAAAATTGTTAAAGTAATGTTGTTTTAATCTGTATAAGGGAGGTGACGGTGGCTAACGAGACAGACTGACAACCTGGGTGTTCCAAGTTCGAATCCAGTTTGTTCCACAGAAACATTTTCACTTAGGATGTTGGCAACTTTCACGTGAATTCTAACTAGAAATATATCGGGGAACCCAATGCCAACAATAGAATCATTTGATTCATACGAAATGAATGAATCTCTATAAATTTATTCCAAATCTTTGAATCACGAAGATTTGCTAAGAATTTTGAAGCCAGAAATGACTTTCTATTTGACAGTTCGAATTCCTTTCAAATTTCGAACGGTCACAAATTCATTCTTATTAGAAAAATTGCAAATTTGAGATATCTGTTACTTAACAACACTGTTTCCCAGGCATTCACATTTCTATAAACTGGCAGAGATACTGTGAACCTCGGCCTTTTGGCTGAGATCAAAGTGTAGTATCTATTCCGATGGATGCTACACCCCTTAGACCAGTACCGTCTTGGCCTTCAGGCCTTGATTCCAGAGATCCACCCTCCCAGGTTTTACCTTCTCACCCTTTGAGAAATGGTTAGTTTATTTCTAATTGCCTGAGGGGAATGCCGACAGGGCTGCACAGGCATTTTTTGTAGGCCAGAGTGCTCATCCTCTAGGGTGCTGGCTTTTCAATTCTACTTTCCGACCTTGTGGAAGAGAGATTAAAAAAAAAAATTTTTTAAACAATTTAATGGTGTTTTGGGGGGGGAATCACTAAAAGTAAAAATGAAAAAACATGAAAATTTTGTTATGTTTTTTATTTCTCAGTTTTTGAACTTCCATAACTGCTTATTACCAACTTAAAACAATTTATATTATTAAAGTACACAAAAAGATTATTTTAATAAAGGAATTAAAATCTATATGTAAATAGATTTCTGTTATTTAAAAATGTCTCAAAATAAAAAAATTCTTAATTACTCCAGGGCTCAAAAAATCAACGTGGGACAATTCAAAAATATTTCAAACCTATAAACACTTAGAAAAATCTCTTTAATGCTGAATCCAATCATTTGGGTAAAAGTTTATGATTCCAGTTCTCAATATCTTCAAATTCATGGTATAAATTTTGGTTTGGTTTGGCTGTTGGGTTTTATGGCATACCAACCCCGTTTTTAAATAATAGATATCCCAAACCAAAATTTTATTTTCATTATATCTAAACACTTTTAATGAGGAAACATAGATCTTTGAAAAACAAGCAAATTCATTTTGGTAGCTCAATTAGCCACAGAATTATAACGGTTCAAAATTTGTTGGAAATTAGAAAATTTGCTGTGGAGTAGGCTATTGGTCCAATAACATTTTTAACTTAGATTTTGTTTGTAAAAGACAATTTTAAAAAGGAACACTTGGTGGACTTAATATGGGGTTTTAAGTTGTTGTTTTTTACAAACAAAAAAAAAAAATGCAAATTGGAAAACTTCAGTGAATTAAATTTTTGCTCTATTCTGAAATTGTGTTTCCGTGGTTCAAATCTGAATTGTTTTCTTTTATTGGTTTACTATTAAAAGAAAGATCTAGCTTAATCGCTACTGTGCTATGAATCATTATGAATCTTATATGAACAATCAAAGTTGTGCTTTCATGTAATTTTTGTACTTTTTTTTTTCAAGAAGTGATGGAATTTTGCCCAATGTTTTGGCTCATTATATCCTGAAGACTTGCGATCAGAGTTAAATGCTGTAGTGAAATTAATGAAACAACAGTCGCCTGCTGATAGGACCTACGCAATTCCCAAATCTGATCAGTGCCACCCCCCCACCGGATTGGTTTGGTTCGAAGGTTTCTTTGGGTTGGACAAACTAGGAATGATTGACAGGTCCGAGGTTAAAATACAACCAAGGAAAAAATGGAAGTTAAAATCCGACATCATTTCGCTAGAAAGAGTTTGTGGTGTCTTGTTCCAGTCAGACTTCAAAGCGAGCAGACATGAGGCGGCAATCACTCGTCCCAGCCCCAATGAGAGTCATGAATTAAGATTTGTATCTTAGCCAAGTGTATAGCTATGTATGTCTATTTACTTGCCTCCCCACAAGGGCAGAGTTAGATGCAAGGTCGAATTTTAATGTGGGGAAAGCCCAGCTCCCCAAAAGGGGGCACTCTGGGTTGGAAAAAAAAATTAAATTGCCTCAGTCTAGAAGGACTCCTATTCATTAACCGAGGACAGAAAAGATGAAGTGTATTATCAGAAAAGATACTATACTCTGCTCTTAGCGAAAAATGTAAATGACGTCTGAATAGGATAGATGAAAGTGACAATTTTCAAAAAACCCTGAAAATATTTTGTATTGATATTAAAGTGGTGATATATGGGGAAATTTATTAGGAGGGTCCGAGGGTATATGGAAAAAAAAATTGACATAAAATTGAAGGCTGTGGTGAGTTCTGGTGATATCTGAGCTTACAAATTATACATAAATTTTAATTGTAAAAACATTTTTTTTTTAGTAATAAAACTATATTTTCTGTGAAATCAGTGCATATAATAAACTTTAAAAAATAAATGTATGCTAAAACTATAAAATAAGTTACTTTATTTTTAATATTTTTAAGAAAAACTATTGACTTATTTTTTTTTAAACTTCTTGAGCTAGTATATAGTTGATAGTTTTCACTTTTGCTGTTTCATCATTTGTGCTAGTTGGTGAATTGTTATTTTAGTTGACTTTGTGGAGGTCTGTTTTATCTCCAAATCTTCTGCTTCTTTTCTCTTTCAATTTGAAGCCTTCGATTATATCTCCCATATGCTAAAATCTGAAACCATAGAACAATTTCATCACTGAAGTATATTTATCATGCAAATAAAACCTCTGTTCAAAAAGAAGATCTGTGTCTTCGATCAAATGACAGGACAAAGACGACATGCGTGGGTTCCAGTAACAGAGTGTATAATCAGCTTATACACACCTCAGACGATATCACAACTTTGCATTGTTCTATGTGGCTGTCGGTAGCGATTCTATTTCTCTTAACAAATGCAATTGCAAAATGCATCATGTATATGTGTTATATAATGAACGCCTGAAATGGTGCGTTAGTCAAATGGACAAACTAGGAATGATTGATTATTGTGGGGTTAAAAGTGTGACCTCGGTGAATAAACGGAAAGTAAGATCTGATGTAATTTACCCCCCCCCCCCCCGAAGTTGTTTGTAGTCTCTTGTTCCCATCAAACTTCAGAGCAAGTAGAAGTTAGAAATCACTCGTCTCACCCCATTGGGATTGGGATGGAACGAGTGACGCAACGATCTAACATAATTGCGAAAAATTCCCGCCACCTCTCTCTCTTAGCCAAGTGTGTATAACTATATATTTCTATCTTGATTTCAGTAAATGATGTCTGAGTGTTTCTAATGTGAATAAAGCCTCTATCCGAAAAGAAGGCCAGTGTCCTGTAATTCGGTTGAAAAAAAACAAAAAAAAAAAAAACGATGATGACACTCGTAGGTTCCAGCAACAGAGTGTATACTGAGATTCTACACACCTCAGACGACATCACAACGCACCAATCCCGTTACATTTCAACCACACCTTGTATATATTGTTTAACGCTTAACCAGCAGCGCAACTAATGAATCATAGGAGAAAACATTTTAATGTGTGGTCTTTAATAAAGCTGCTGCAAACATCATGGATTATGTAATCAATGAGGGAATAGGTGACAAGCAAATATCTACACCTTTTTGCAACAGATGTTTGTTTAAAACTTCGATTAGATAGATATCACAACCTGCCTAGTTTAAAATGTGAAAGTGTTGTAAAAATAGTGAAATCTTATTCAATTTCGACTTGCGATATCTCGTTTATTTTAGGGGTTTATTTTGATAAAATTTGGATGCAAACAAAAATTTAACCTTTGCTCTATAAATGTAGAATTCTTTCTAAAATGTATAATATCTAATATACAAAGTAATCTTGTCGGATTTTCCATGTTGGACCTAAATAGCAATACATCTGACAAATTAATATTTGATTCTAGTTAGTGATTTCTTCCTTTCTCATTCTTGCAGCATGTTCTTTTGCACTAAAAAAAAAAAGTGAAATTCACTCCAGTTTCTTTCTGAAAATAATTGTTCTGGCAAGGACGATTATTGTAATGGAGAAAAATTTTAAATAATGACCTAAAAGGGAGATTATTCAGCTTAAAGGTAAAAGTAGGTCCTATCAGCAGGCGACTGTTGTGTTTCATTAATTTCACTACAGTATTTAACTCTGATCGCGAGTATTATTATTATTTGGTATATAATGAGCCATGAGAGATTTTTTTATTAAAAAAAAAAAATATTTTTACATGATTTTATTTTGTTTACAAAAAAAAACAAAAAAAAACGTAATTCCGCTAAAAAATTGGAGATCTCACATCTCTGATGAACAGAGAGAGAGAGAAAGGAACAGAAGTTAAAATAGTAAACACTGTTTAAAATAATAGGGTACGCTTATAGAGACGCACCGCGTTTACGTGACTTTGCATTGTCAACGTTCGGGCAGGTCTCGGAAGTGCCCGCGCGTTGACACGGCGAAAACTGAAAAACAATAAATTGTAGACTGGCAGCCGATAAATTCAGACCTTAAAAAATAAAAGTAAAATACATATATAAAAATAAAGGACGAACAACCCACAGCTAAACAACTGCTATTAATTATGTTTATTTTTTTTGTCAAACCATTGTTAATCAAATGTTTTTCAATGAAATTTTTTTTGTGCACCGAAAAGTTTCAAAAAGATGATATTTTTTTTATATAACAAAACCACTGTTTTTAACCAATTTCTTGTTTGTTTTTTGGGGTTTTTTTTAATTTTATTTTTCAATATTTTTTTTCTTTTCAACATTTTCTGGGTTAGGGTTCAGGGGTTAGTCTTTCGTTAGAAGTGTCAATTGTTGACAGAACTCAATGAGTCCTTCGGGAGATTCAGCGTGCTGCAGATCGTAGAAATTAATTTCTTCCAAAAGTTATCGTCTGCTTGCTTTGAACCTGATTGGTTAATAGTTTTGTCAACTCTCGGACGCTTCCGAGACCTGCCCGAACGTTGACGCCGCGAAGTCACAGAAACGCGGTGCGTTCTCTAAAAGAATATTAATAATAGCGATGGGGGGGGGGAGGGGGGAGTAAACAACAGCAAGAGAGATCGAGTGTAATAAACCAAAATGTATTAAGAGATGGGTGACAGGAAGTCATTTGCATATTTCAGCTAATTAGAACAATTAAAATGGATTTTATTTTAAACATAATTCAATCACAAAATCAGGAATATTTTTACATCAATTTTGAGTGCTTAAAGTATATAGGGGAATAAAGGCCTTAGGGAAACAAACGTTGATTAACTCAGCTTTAGTATAATAGTGGTTACAAGGTATGAAAGATTGTATGTAGTTCATTGTTCATTTCGTGTTCAGACAGTTAAATTGGTTTTCTTTTTAAAATGGAGAAAAATGAGTGAGTCTGTATAAGAAGTGTATGCATATGTTCGCCTTATTTTGTCAATGTGTGAAGACGAAGGAAATATGGACTGCGAGTTGCAATGCAGGATGGGAAAAGTCTCAGCAGCATTTAATCAGCTTTGCAAGATCTGGCAAAACAAAAAAATTTCACTCTCAGATCTAAATTAAGTTTTTATATCAGCAACGTTTTGTCCACGCTGCTATATGGAAGTAAAACTTAGCATCTCAAAATCAGCCGAGAGAGGAAATTAGACGCGTTTGATTCCAAATGTCTTAGAAAGATTCTTGGGAATAAAATGGAGCGATCGAACTACCGACAAAGAAGTCAGAGATTGCACTAACCAACAGGTGGCATCGTCAGTAATCTGCAAACGACGTCTAGGCTTGCTCGGACATGCCCTAAGATTGGCCCCAGAGAGATTTGCAAACCAAGTGCATCAGTGGACCCCTGACGGGAAAAGAAAAAGACGAAGACCAAAAATGAACCGGGAGCAAACAATCAACAGAGATTTGATCATAACAAGAAGTTGGAGGGACGCTGTGGATCTGGCTTCAGACTGAATACGATGGTTCACTTTGACTGCCTCATGCATCGCACGACGCGGGAGTTTCTAAGTCTAAGTAAGTAAGATGCAAGGAACTGATAGCAATTTTCTTTCCCCCCCAGCTCTTAGCAAAATTAAGTAAGACTCCCGGAATCTAAATTTTTTCTTAAGATCTCTTAAGCTTAAACCTTAAATCTTAGATATTTTCTCGAATCAAAATCTTGTATGGATTTTGATCAAAATTGGAATAAGGATTCTAGACATAAGGTTTAGTAACATAATATTTTTATTTTAATCTTTGTAAGGAGACATAAAAGTGGTGCAAAACTGTTCTGTTCGTGGAGTTAATTTTACCCATTCTGGGACGGGTATTTTTCTAGTTTTTATAATTGTCTTTTTTTCCATTATGAGAGCCACTGTTTTTACATAACTTATTGTTTTACCTTTGAAGCGCGTCTCATTTGCTTTCACGCTATTGGTTAAGAAATATACGATTTAAAAGATACGTATGTCCTATAATTGCCAGATAGCAAAGGAGGTGTTTTGATGAAAGAGTTTGAGTGACACCTAAAGGTCAGAGGTGACCTAAAAGTGGAAGTCGATGAAACCATGTAAGGGCGGGGGCGGGGGCGGGGATCTTGTCTTTTTGGGGCTGATAATTGAAGAAGCAAGAGGATGCGAAACATGGCCGTTCCCCCCAGTGTTTGTGTCTGTGGGGGGGGGGGGGGGGGGGGGTTATTTGCATACAATGTAGCGAATCGGTCTCTCTCTCTCTCACACACACACATAAGTAAATCTGTTTTCTGTTTTAAATAAAAGAAGAGTTCCAATGGTGTAAGGGGCAGATAACTCTTTATTGAAGAAAATAGAATTTGGGAAAATCAACAGTATATTTTTTCATTTCAAAACCAGCAAAATAAACAGTTCTATTGTTTGGATTAACAGATTTTTGATTTTTTATATAGTTTAAAATATTAAATTATCACAGATATTTTTTTTATTATTGGGATTAATGTGGTAGTATCTCTGGACGGGACCGTCACTAAAAAACCCGATTTAGTGTCCTTTTCATAGCCACCAAAAACCCAAAGTTGTCGTGGAATACGGCCGGTATTATATTTACGGCGTGAAATTATATACTTAAAGAGAGTTGTGTGCCCCTTCTTACACCATTGGAACTCTTCTAAAATAAATTTTGCCTTTGTACCCGCTCTATACAAGAGCCAAAATGAATATTGGCATCCACATGTTTTTATCAACAGCCAAAAAGCAACCTAAGTTTCACAGCAACGACGACAGCGACAACGAGAGGATTACCCACAAGCGTTTTATCAACAATCTGAGTTCACAACAAAACACGGGTGTACAAGGGACGTATACACCCATGGTAAGAAATAATGTAACATAATGCCCACCCCCCTTGATTGATAAATGTTGAAAATGTTCTCACTTTTCTTTCATTTTACTTCAATCGAAGTTCTCAGAAATCAAGGTTGCCACCTTCATGGGGCTAACACTTGATCGCTATACGAGACACAGATATTCGAATATTCCATTAAAGTTCTCCTTTATTTCTCAAATGTTGAGTTAGTATTATTTACCTCCTCTTCAGGAGGTTAGGCACATGGCCATTTTCATCTTACTCCCACAAGGTAAGATGTGACCCAAGGTCGGGTCGGGAAAGTGGGGTTTGAAAAGCCAGCGCCCGAAAAGGTGAGCACTCTGGCTATTAAAAATTGCCTGGGCAGCCCCGTCGGCATTCCCCGGTAGGGGCGCCTCAGGCAGTAAGCAATAAACTTACTCCTCTCCAAAGAGGAGAGGCAAAGTCTGGGAGGGTGGACCTCCTAGAACTACACAGGACAAACCCACAGACCGGCGTAAATCAAGCCCCGAAGGCCAAGACAATACCAGTCTATGGGGTGCAGTATCCATCGGAACAGATACTACACTTTGATCCCGGCAAAAAGGCCGAGAGTTAAAAACATTTATTTTTCTTCTCCCCAATTAACCAGTTGACTATGTTATAGTATATCTTTGTTGTGGTCTCTTGGTCTTAGTGGATTCTTGGACAAGAATTCATCTAGTCTGGTGGAGTATCCCAGTTAAGTGCTGTTACTTGAAGTAACATTACTTGGAGAAGGTGCACCATTCATCGTATATGAGCCAGTGTATAGCTGTGTTGAGGGGATCTTATTTATGCTTTGAATACTATGTAATTTTTAATATTTGATCAGGGTTGATTTGTAGGGGGAAGTATCCTCATGTCAGGTGGGCCTGACAAATCCTTGTACAGAGAGATTAAAGACATTCGAGGATGATGTCTAGTAGGTAATTCAAAGAGGAACAAATCCTTTGTGGATAAAGTGTAACATCAGAACAGATACAACACTTTGATCTTAGCCAAAAAGGGCAAGAACACAGTCTCTATTTACTTGTCTTCTCACAAGGGCAAAATTAGACACAAGGTCGTTTTTTTTTTTAAGTGGAGAAAATCTAGCTCCTCAAAAAGGGGGCACTCTGGATTGTGACAAATATAATTGCCTCAGTCTAGAAGGATTTCTCCTTCACTGGCCGAGGACAGAAGAGATGAAGTGTATTATCAGAACAGATACTACACTTTGCACCTAAGTGTTAGTAAACATATCACGCCATTTTACGCACACACTTCGAACACGAAATACAAAGAGTGCAAGATGAAGTGGAATCACACGCATCCCAAGATCAGCATCCAACGAGTATAAATAGCAGAAACCTGGTGTTGAAAATGTCAATAGATACAGTTCTGCGTGCAATTGTAACTTAAACAGCACCAGATGCAACAGTGCAAACCTCACGGTGAAACAAAAACAAAGAAATAAAGAACATAAAACAAAAGAAATTTGAAATATCTTTTGTTTGTTTGTTTTATCAAGGCTGCCATGAAAAGGTCGAATACGATAGACCTTATGGATGGCCTTAAAAATAAGGAGGGAAGAAAAAAAAAAAGGAATGAAATTTATTAAAAAAAGCGAAATAAAAAATTAAGATAAAGGGACTTTCGTGCAACTCGAGGTATGCAGAGCCAGTTTACAAAAGAAAAAAAAGAAAAAAACTGAAGAAGGCTGATGAGGAGGACAAGTTGAAAGGTTATGTTTATAACGAGAGGAATATGTGTTCCAGCAATGGTAAAATTAATTTGGTGCTTCTATAACAAAAAGTTGAAAAAAAGTTTTACTTGTCTTTTAGTGTTGGAGAGGTAAATAAGGGGCAGGTAACTCTTACAACGAATTTTAAACACGATTTTCCAGTAATCAAAACTGATGGCTTTAATTGGCGCTGCACATTTGGCTACTGTGCAAGGAGAACGTCGATATGACATAAAAGGGTTAGGGTTTAGGGTTAGAAAAATATTGTTCGAAGTTAGAGCTGTTGTGAAGAGTTACCTGCCCCTTATTTACCTCTCCAACACTAAAAGACAAGAAAAACTTTTTTTCGTTTTTTTTTTATTATAGAAGCACCATTAATTTCACGAAAACAATTGTATAATTTTGGTCATTCAGGCTACATTTCTCACCTTGAGCGTTATCATAACGTTTCGGCCGCTGTAACCTCCGGCCTTCTTCAGGTGTATCTTTTTGAACTCGGAAATATTTCTGTCGAACTCGGGAATCTGGATGGAATTTCCAACGGAATCTTTTATTTAATCCACGGGGGTAGCATGCACTTGTTCCGTCAGATTCTCGAGTTCGACGAGATACACCTGAAGAAGGCCGGAGGTTACAGCGGCCGAAACGTTGTGATGAGAAAACTCAATATGAGAAATGTAGTCCGAATAACCAAAATTACACAAATTATCAATCCTCATCTCAAAAATTCAGAAATATAACGAAAAGAAAACTTTTGCACAACATTTATGTCCCCTTACGAAGATTAAAATCAAGATGTAATCCTACTGACCTTATGTCTAGAATCCTTATTCCAATTTTGATCAAAATCAATTACATTATTTTGAATCTAGCAAATATCTAAAATATATGGCTTAAGGGGTCACGAGAAGAAATTGAAATTCAGACAATCTTGCTTAACTGCTGTCTAATGACTATGGATGAAATGTAATGCAAATCTGAAATATTTGCATTTTCAAATGAGAGATAGTGTCCATATTGTGCCCCCCCCCCCAAGAACTCGAAAAGAATCAAAAGAAACTGAAATTCAGGGAATATTTATTAACTGATGTTTAATACCAATCGTTACAGTTCCACAAAAATTGGATATATCCGAATTTCCACAAAGGGCTTCCACCCCTTCTTGCATAAAACTAAGTTAAACTAAACATAACCCACATTACCCACCCTTACGCCTATCAGTTGTGTTCTAAAATTCATAATGATTGGTTAATAAGTTTAGGAGTGAATCTTGTACATATAAATATATAAACATATACACATAATGATCAGTTAATTAGTTTAGGAGTGAATCCTGTACATATAAATATATATACACATACGTAACTTTCATAAATTAAGTAAAATAACTTATCAGGAATGTTGTATATGTTATGACATTTGACAAGGTTACCACTTTATCAGTTGATGTTATTGTTTTGATGTTTGCTTTGTTTTTGTTTATCATTTAATGCTGAAACAATATTGCAAACTATTAATGGTTGGTTTGTAGGGTTTTATGGCATGTCAACTGTTTCTGGGTCAATTTATGCCAAAACCATACATGTTTCGCAAACAATCGGTTTGTATGTGTATATTTTGTAGACAAATAGCCGGTAAATTATAGTTTTTATTTGACCCATAACCCTGACAGGTACTACCACTTCACATAAGACCCTGTGAGTGGAGATAAAAGGGGGAGTCAAAAGTTCCCAGATTGGGGACTTTCAGCCGATGGTGGTTGTGAGACTGCTGCTATTGCCCGATGCAAGTCTGCCTGGAGGGGTTTTAGAGAACTCCGGCCCATCTTGACAAATAAGCATCTAGCGATCACAACTAGAGGACAGACCAGCTGCGTGAGGAGCGTTATGCTTTATGGCTCTGAAACATGGGCTGCATCGGCAAGCACTATCAAGAGACTGCAGCGTAACGAAAGAGCCATGATTAGATGGATATGTCATGTCAGACCAGAAGTCGACACTCTCTTCGAGACTCTTCTCTCTAGGCTTGGTATACAGGAAATAACTGATGTCCTTAAGCTGGGCAGTATGAGATGGCTTGGCCATGTTGAGCGAAGCTCCAGCTGGATCTCCCGGGTCAGAAACATGTTCATCGCATCAAGTCGGCAGACTAGAAGACCGAAGCTTTCTTGGGATGAGCTGTGTAAACGTGACTGTGCAGTGCTGGGGATTACAAACTTAGATCCTCGCGACCACCGAGCCTGGAATGGAAGACTTCGATCAAGACTGACAGGCAGGCCCCACCCTTTTATAGAGGATGAATCAAAGGCCTGTTCAAAAATAAATCAGATGAAAAAGTAACATGTGCAATGTTGCATTTTTAGTGGGTTGAATAGTTGCAATACATGTGAATAACAGACTTGCTGCAAGTGAGAAATATTAAGAGATTAAAAACTAGCCAATAAATGGGAAATATGTCTGGTTTGGGTTTGACCACCCAGAATTTGATTTCTCCTTAGAAGCCCTTGAAAAAGTAATGTACCTTACCATACAAGGTTCTCTGCTGTGATTATGACCCAGTTGAGATGTTTCAAAAGTTAAGATCATCCCAGATGGTGGCATCTGCTGATCAATGGGTTTTTTATGTCCATAGATTAACAGCTGATTATCTCTAACCGGGACTTTATTTATCGCTCATCACCCCCTCCCATTGTTCCTTGGCCTTCACCTGCTACCTCAGCTGTTCTACATCTACTCCCACAAGAACTCATCAATTCTTTCAACATGGTCATAGAATCAAAGTTTCATGTTCTGCACACATCTCTATACAGTTCAGATGTGTACAGAACACGAAAACTTTGATGGTATGGCAACATTAAAAGAATGAATGAGGGTTCTTGGGTTCGTAGATGTAGAACAGTTGGGGTAGCAGGGGGTCCAAGGAAAATAATCGGGGGAATTGATAAGAACAGCCTAGAGAGAAAGAGGGATAAATAAAAACCTGGTCAGAGATAGGTTTGTTTGGAAGTCAATTTCTAAAAGCCATCCAACACATGCTGAAATGGGGTTCTGCTTTTTTGTTCTTTCATTTATTTTGAGTGTGTGTGTGATGATCCTAAAGAAACCATCATTTATAAAAGCCAAAATAAATAAATAGATAGATAGATAGATAACTGGGGACCCTCTGTAAACATGTGCAATGCTGCATGCTTAGTGGGTTGCATAGTTGCAACGCATGCAAATAACAGACTTGCTTCAAGTGAGAAATGTTTAACTAAAAGAAGAGAAACCAGCCAAGAGATGGGAAATATGTCTGGTTTGGGTTTGACCACCCAGAATTTGATTTCTCCTTAGAAAAGTTAATATCTCTTGAAACTGAGGTTCATGCTGAGAGATGAAGCCCATGAAAAAGTACTGTTTCTACAGATATGAGGTTCCCTGCTGTGGTTATGACCCACTTGAGATGTTCCAAAAATAATGGCCGGCCAGATATGAAACCCCAAGGCATTAGGTTTCTGATTTCAATAGATTGACAGCAGATTAGCCTTTTCAAGTGGATAGCTGGATTATCTTCTTGGTGTAGTTCCAGTGATATATATATATATATATATATATATATATCTATATATATCTATATATATATATTCCAAGGTCAGTTGGTTTTCATTAGTCCTCGGAAACAGATGGTCTGTGTTCTGTTGGACTTGTGTTTTGATTTGGTCGGAACAAGAATTTTCATTTGCAAGTTCAGTAGAAGAAAGTGAGTATCAATGTAACCCCCCAAAAAATAAACCATTGTTATTCGTTTTGAACTGGAGTTGTAATTTTATTTGGAGGAAGAATTCTTCTGTTGCAACACTGACCGAGACCACGCAATTGACACTGCGACTGGTGTCAGAATCGAGCAACGACTTTGGATCAGCATAACTCGTTTTGTTACCACAACGTAAAAAAAAACAAAAAAACTTTCCTCTCTTCCTCAACATGCCTAGTGTCAGGTGAAATTTCTACAAACAGAGCTTCTTTGCATGGGCTTGCCTGCGAGACTGATATCCTGCAGACTACAACATGGTAGTCTTCAAATCCAGTGTCAACAGATTCCGATTATGAACCGTTTGCACAAATATTCGAACTTGGTCCATCCCAGCAATTATTCTCAATCCTCTCCTAAGGTTCTCTCAACTGACAATCATTCCCATCTCATTAACCCTTATCCTCAGGTGGCGTTTGGCCTTAATAAATGGTGATCCATAAGAAAAAAAAGGGGGGTGGCAAAAAAAAAAAAATGTAGAAAGGACGAGGAAAGATGGATTTTAAAGTAATTAGATAGGGGAGAAGTGGATACCTTGCCCAAGGGTGTCTGAGGCAGTTTAATCTTGTGGTCAGAACAAATTCTATTTTACTCCAAGATTGTGTCCTGACAAGTACTACCACCTCAGGTTAGAGTGGACCATGCAACAATAGTAACTTAAGGATAATATACAGCATCATCACTTTGTCACACCCATCCTCGTTAGATCACCAAAGTTAAGCAACGTCCAGTCTAGTCAGTACCAGATGGGTGACCATTTGGGAATACCAGGCGCTGTATGTGGGAGGACGTCGATAGCTCCCTTCAAAAACTAACATTGTTAAAATAATCTTACCTAATCGGGATACACATGCAACTGGGGACTGTGAATTTGATATTCACTGGAAGCTTCATCCTTCGGAGGAAGCCGACTGAACCCGTCCAGAGTACATGCCACACCAGGAGGAAGAAGGGTAACTTTGCATTCCCCCAAACTCCCAAATTGGGGTCTCACTACTGAATACACTTTGAGGTCATACGCACTATTAATTGAATGCAAGTCACTATTTTACCCATAGCTGGAGGGAGCAGATTAAGATTTTGAACTCAGTGTAACCAATTCCATAGTCCATTTTAGAGAATAGAAAATGGACCGCAGGTTTACTTTCAGTCGCCTCGTAACTCATTTCCCTCTGATTTTATAACTTCAGTCCTCATTTAACGAGCAATGTTTCGGATGTATGAGGGATGGTTTGATTTGGGGTTTTCTTTTACGGCATATCAAACATCTCCATCTATGGGTTATTTAATGCCGAATAAAGTTGTCAAATATAATTCTATAGGTAGGATAATCATTTATATTCCAAGAATACATTGCTCCTCGAAAATACCCGTGGGGAAAAGATTCAGACAATCCCCCAAACCAGACCGATAACATTAGTTTTGTGTGGTTTGGTTTGTTTTACGGCATATCAACCATCTACGGGTGATTTAATGCCGAATAAAATTGTAAAATATAATTTATAGGTAGGATAATTATTTATATTCTTAGATTACATTGCTTGTAGAAAGCAATTTCACAGTGAAAGTCGGAACATTACTCTTAGAAGGGGATTCTACTGAGAAAGAGAAGCATTACTTTCAAAAAACACCGCTTCCAGAGAAACATTACTCTTTGGCATTGGTAATCTTGATCCTCAACCACCTCCTTCCAGTATCTATTTGGGGAGAAATATAAAAAGTAAGGTTTTGATTTTTTGAGGAATCAAATAGAACATTATGGTTGGGGATGAACTTATAGATACTAGGGCATGACGTGACCAGCCAATTGCTCAGATCGAGCCGCTCCGACCTTCCGTCTAGCCAAAGTAAGGGCCGAAGTGGACAAATGCCACCAGGATCCTGTCCTACGGCACCATGGATCGCCATCCACGGCATACAGGTGCCCTCATTTCCAAGGGGGGGGGGGGGCATATTAACCTCTCTGCATGAGGTTGCAGTCAGCGAATTTGTGGCCCCGTCAACAGAGCGAATGACACAGGAGAAAGAATTGCTGTTTTCTGGGTTGGCGTTTTTGAGAGGGTTGTATGTGGAGATTTTCAATCCTCTCAAAGTATTCATCATCATTTAACTGTCAATCTATCCATCTCATTAACCGCTATCCTCAAGTGTTTTTTAGCCTTGATAAACAGACTTACTAGTATATAAAAAAAAATGTGTGAAAGAGATTATGCTGGCAGGTTAAGGAAAGTTAAGATATACATTCTTAATTACTATCAGCCATGTGCCATCAGTGTGAAAAAAAAAGATATAAAAATAAGTAAAATAATAGCACGTGACCAATAGAGCGCATACCTCCACCAAAGTATAATAACCGAGTCTCCTTTGATTAAGTTAATCCCATCCAAAAACGTGCTCCGCACTGTCTTCTAAGCTCCAGCTCCCGTCACATTGCCGCAGTGTTGCATACCTGTGCTTGTAAAACAAGTACTTGCATAAAATATGCTCCGATGAACTTACTGCACATATAGCCTCCCTTGACAGGACACTAGTCTGTCATAATCAGTAAATTATTACTAATAGTTTGAATAGAACACATGATGCTGCACTAAGTCCATTTACAATTGTCCATAAGTTTAATAAGGGTTATTGACGAGAGATAAAGAACTGATAAGATTAAAATAAATTGGATTAAGTATTGCTGAGGTTAGGGTTAGGGTTAAGGAATTGAGGTTAGGGTTAGGGTTAAGGAATTAAGGTTAGATACCAAAACATCTATGATCAAGTTTTAGCCATGACACAATTTTTATTAACTTTTCAAGTAGATTATTCTTATAAAGTATTTGAATAGAATCTCATTCAATGTGTTGCTCCACTTGTCGAACTTAGAGCAGTGGTATCAATAAAATAATACATTCTTCTGTGCGACAAACCATATGGCTCGATTTTTAGACCTCTAACATTTCTTTTTGTGGTCGCTGCACATGGTAGAGATAGGGGGTCAGGACCCTTTATTTTATCAAGGCCTGATGACTGTCACTGGTTGGTCTCTGTCATCTGGAGACCACTTTTTTTTCTTAAGATATTTGACCCCAAACAAGGCAGGCCGCTACTGTAGACGTAAGGGCTACTGAGAATTAGGTTTTGGGTGTCATCCTAAGTTAGGAGCTGTGTAGCGAGATGTCTGTTTACATTAGTTTTAAACCTCTGCATGTCGGTACAGTCGGGGAAACAGGGAGCAGGGAGGAAGTTCCAGAAGCCGGCAGCACGAGGAAAGAAGCTATTGGAGTAGAAGGCTCTCCGGCATCTGGGGACCTCCACAGTGAATGGATGGGATTTAGCTGATTGTCGAGTTGGTCTAGTGTATTTACGTTGTGTCAGGAAGGTTCACACTCTTGCTTACCGCTTCCCGCCTGGTATGTAAACGGGTTGTGAGTCCTTTTTATCCTGGCTACCAGCCTGCCAGTATAGAGCAACCATCGGGCCATGTTGGATGGTACACCATTATTTTTCTTTTTAATTGGTTGGTGTTTACTTCATATGGGAAGTATCTGTCAGAATAGCCTGACACACCATTGTAAAGAATGACTGAAGACACCCGAGGATGGTGTCTAGTAGGCATTCAATTTCTATTTTGTTTTCATTTTACTTCAGTGAATTCTCAAAAATCAAGAAGCCCCATTCTTGAGCTAACACTTCGTTTCTATATGCAATACATAGATATCCGAATGTTCAATCAAGATTCTCCTCTACCTCTCAAACGTCGAGTTAGTAAAGAAGTGAAGAACATTAACTTTCCTTTCGCAACATGACCAGTTAACTGTTATAGTATATCTTTCTTTTGGTCTTCCCGGATTCCAAAATTTCATCTGGTCTGGTGGAGTATCCAGCTAAGTGCTGCTACGTGAGGTAACATCACTAGGAGAAGGTGCCCTATTCCTTGTATGAGCCGGTTTATAGCCGTGTCAAGATCTTATTTGGGCTTTGAATACTATGTTTTTTTTTTATATTTGGTCAGGGTTTACTTGCAGGGTGAAGTATCCTCATCTAAGGTTGTCCTGACAAACCCTTGTACAGAGAGACCTTGCTTACCGCCCGGTATGTAAACGGGTTGAGGGTCCTTTTTATCTTGGATACCAGCCTGCCAGTATAGAGCAATCCGGGGAGGGGGGGGGGGAGATGTTGGATGGCACACCATTTTTTTTTTAATTGGTTGGTGTTTACTTCATATGGGAAGTATTTGTCAAGATCTTATTTGGGCTTTGAATACTATGTTTTTTTTATATTTGGTCAGGGTTTACTTGTAGAGTGAAGTATCCTCATCTAAGGTTGTCCTGACAAACCCTGGTACAGAGAGACCGACGACATTCTTAGATGGTGTCAAGTAGGTAATTCAAACTGTGTATGTGTTTGTAAAAATAGGAATTAGTGTAATTTGTCAAAATTTTAAAATAAAAATCAATTAATCTATGTACTTATTAAAAAGTTATGTTTTGAGAGTTTATCTGTCCGTACACAAATAGAGACATGTGATTGCCTATTCCTTTTTTGTTAACCAATATACACATTACTAAGGCAATAGTTTTTTTATGGTGTCAATACCAGAGTTCAAATCTCATGTAAGTCTCAGTAAAGTAGTCGACCATAGTCAAGGGCAACCCAAAGGTTCGCATCTCATTAGATCCTACACTGAGGTGTAGGAGAGGATGCCACTCCTTCCCCAGGATTACTCCATTTACCCTTGATCCTCGCCTTATAATAATAAGTGTTTAACAAGGGAGCATCAAATAACATTTTTTGGTGCTTATCTAGAAGTATGGAGACATTTTTTAAAAAAAAAACAAAAAAACTTAGCAATATCTGTGTGATGTACGTACCTGTCATGGGCTGGAGATATCCTATACTAAAAATCACACAAATGAATAAAGTAGTTTTTTTTTTCTGGAGATATCCTATACTAAAAATCACACAAATGAATAAAGTAGTTTTTTTTTTCTGGAGATATCCTATACTAAAAATCACACAAATTAATAAAGTAGTTTTTTTTTTCTGGAGATATCCTATACTAAAAATCACACAAATTAATAAAGTAGTTTTTTTTCTGGAGATATCCTATACTAAAAACCACACAAATTAATAAAGTAGTTTTTTTTCTGGAGATATCCTATACTAAAAACCACACAAATTAATAAAGTAGTTTTTTTTTCTGGAGATATCCTATACTAAAAATCACACAAATTAATAAAGTAGTTTTTTTTTTCTGGAGATATCCTATACTAAAAATCACACAAATTAATAAAGTAGTTTTTTTTTTCTGGAGATATCCTATACTAAAAATCACACAAATTAATAAAGTAGTTTTTTTTTTCTGGAGATATCCTATACTAAAAATCACACAAATTAATAAAGTAGTTTTTTTTTCTGGAGATATCCTATACTAAAAATCACAAATTAATAAAGTAGTTTTTTTTTTCTGGAGATATCCTATACTAAAAACCACACAAATTAATAAAGTATTTTTTTTTTTCTGGAGATATCCTATACTAAAAACCACACAAATTAATAAAGTAGTTTTTTTTTTCTGGAGATATCCTATACGAAAAATCACAAATTAATAAAGTAGTTTTTTTTTTTCTGGAGATATCCTATACGAAAAACCACACAAATTAATAAAGTAGTTTTTTTTTTCTGGAGATATCCTATACGAAAAACCACACAAATTAATAAAGTAGTTTTTTTTTTCTGGAGATATCCTATACGAAAAACCACACAAATTAATAAAGTAGTTTTTTTTTTCTGGAGATATCCTATACGAAAAACCACACAAATTAATAAAGTAGTTTTTTTTTTCTGGAGATATCCTATACTAAAAATCACACAAATTAATAAAGTAGTTTTTTTTTCTGGAGATATCCTATACTAAAAATCACACAAATTAATAAAGTAGTTTTTTTTTTCTGGAGATATCCTATACTAAAAATCACACAAATTAATAAAGTAGTTTTTTTTCTGGAGATATCCTATACTAAAAATCACACAAATTAATAAAGTAGTTTTTTTTTCTGGAGATATCCTATACTAAAAACCACACAAATTAATAAAGTAGTTTTTTTTCTGAAGATATCCTATACTAAAAACCACACAAATTAATAAAGTAGTTTTTTTTCTGGAGATATCCTATACTAAAAACCACACAAATTAATAAAGTAGTTTTTTTTCTGGAGATATCCTATACTAAAAACCACACAAATTAATAAAGTAGTTTTTTTTTCTGGAGATATCCTATACTAAAAACCACACAAATTAATAAAGTAGTTTTTTTTTCTGGAGATATCCTATACTAAAAATCACACAAATTAATAAAGTAGTTTTTTTTTCTGGAGATATCCTATACTAAAAATCACACAAATTAATAAAGTAGTTTTTTTTCTGGAGATATCCTATACTAAAAACCACACAAATTAATAAAGTAGTTTTTTTTTTCTGGAGATATCCTATACTAAAAATCACACAAATGAATAAAGTAGTTTTTTTTTTCTGGAGATATCCTATACTAAAAATCACACAAATTAATAAAGTAGTTTTTTTTCTGGAGATATCCTATACTAAAAACCACACAAATTAATAAAGTAGTTTTTTTTCTGGAGATATCCTATACTAAAAATCACACAAATTAATAAAGTAGTTTTATTTTTTTTCTGGAGATATCCTATACTAAAAATCACACAAATTAATAAAGTAGTTTTTTTTTTCTGGAGATATCCTATACTAAAAATCACACAAATTAATAAAGTAGTTTTTTTTTTCTGGAGATATCCTATACTAAAAATCACACAAATTAATAAAGTAGTTTTTTTTTTCTGGAGATATCCTATACTAAAAATCACACAAATTAATAAAGTAGTTTTTTTTCTGGAGATATCCTATACTAAAAATCACACAAATTAATAAAGTAGTTTTTTTTTCTGGAGATATCCTATACTAAAAACCACACAAATTAATAAAGTAGTTTTTTTTCTGGAGATATCCTATACTAAAAACCACACAAATTAATAAAGTAGTTTTATTTTTTTTCTGGAGATATCCTATACTAAAAATCACACAAATTAATAAAGTAGTTTTTTTTTTCTGGAGATATCCTATACTAAAAATCACACAAATTAATAAAGTAGTTTTTTTTCTGGAGATATCCTATACTAAAAATCACACAAATTAATGAAGTAGTTTTTTTTTCTGGAGATATCCTATACTAAAAACCACACAAATTAATAAAGTAGTTTTTTTTCTGGAGATATCCTATACTAAAAATCACACAAATTAATAAAGTAGTTTTTTTTCTGGAGATATCCTATACTAAAAACCACACAAATTAATAAAGTAGTTTTTTTTCTGGAGATATCCTATACTAAAAATCACACAAATTAATAAAGTAGTTTTTTTTCTGGAGATATCCTATACTAAAAACCACACAAATTAATAAAGTAGTTTTATTTTTTTTTCTGGAGATATCCTATACTAAAAACCACACAAATTAATAAAGTAGTTTTATTTTTTTTCTGGAGATATCCTATACTAAAAATCACACAAATTAATAAAGTAGTTTTTTTTTTCTGGAGATATCCTATACTAAAAATCACACAAATTAATAAAGTAGTTTTTTTTTCTGGAGATATCCTATACTAAAAACCACACAAATTAATAAAGTAGTTTTATTTTTTTTCTGGAGATATCCTATACTAAAAACCACACAAATTAATAAAGTAGTTTTATTTTTTTTCTGGAGATATCCTATACAAAAAATCACACAAATTAATAAAGTAGTTTTTTTTTTTTCTGGAGATATCCTATACTAAAAATCACACAAATTAATAAAGTAGTTTTTTTTTTCTGGAGATATCCTATACTAAAAACCACACAAATTAATAAAGTAGTTTTTTTTCTGGAGATATCCTATACTAAAAACCACACAAATTAATGAAGTAGTTTTATTTTTTTCTGGAGATATCCTATACTAAAAATCACACAAATTAATAAAGTAGTTTTTTTTCTGGAGATATCCTATACTAAAAATCACACAAATTAATAAAGTAGTTTTTTTTTTTCTGGAGATATCCTATACTAAAAATCACACAAATTAATAAAGTAGGTTTTTTTTCTGGAGATATCCTATACTAAAAACCACACAAATTAATAAAGTAGTTTTTTTTCTGGAGATATCCTATACTAAAAACCACACAAATTAATAAAGTAGTTTTATTTTTTTTCTGGAGATATCCTATACTAAAAATCACACAAATTAATAAAGTAGTTTGTTTTTTTTCTGGAGATATCCTATACTAAAAATCACACAAATTAATAAAGTAGTTTTTTTCTGGAGATATCCTATACTAAAAACCACACAAATTAATAAAGTAGTTTTTTTTCTGGAGATATCCTATACTAAAAATCACACAAATTAATAAAGTAGTTTTTTTTCTGGAGATATCCTATACTAAAAACCACACAAATTAATAAAGTAGTTTTTTTTCTGGAGATATCCTATACTAAAAATCACACAAATTAATAAAGTAGTTTTTTTTCTGGAGATATCCTATACTAAAAATCACACAAATTAATAAAGTAGTTTTTTTTCTGGAGATATCCTATACTAAAAACCACACAAATTAATAAAGTAGTTTGTTTTTTTTCTGGAGATATCCTATACTAAAATCCACACAAATTAATAAAGTAGTTTTATTTTTTTTCTGGAGATATCCTATACTAAAAATCACACAAATTAATAAAGTAGTTTTTTTTCTGGAGATATCCTATACTAAAAATCACACAAATTAATAAAGTAGTTTTTTTTTCTGGAGATATCCTATACTAAAAAACACACAAATTAATAAAGTAGTTTTTTTTCTGGAGATATCCTATACTAAAAATCACACAAATTAATAAAGTAGTTTTTTTTTCTGGAGATATCCTATACTAAAAACCACAAATTAATAAAGTAGTTTTTTTTCTGGAGATATCCTATACTAAAAACCACACAAATTAATAAAGTAGTTTTATTTTTTTTTCTGGAGATATCCTATACTAAAAATCACACAAATTAATAAAGTAGTTTTTTTTTCTGGAGATATCCTATACTAAAAATCACACAAATTAATAAAGTAGTTGTTTTTTTTCTGGAGATATCCTATACTAAAAACCACACAAATTAATAAAGTAGTTTTTTTTCTGGAGATATCCTATACTAAAAACCACACAAATTAATAAAGTAGTTTTTTTTCTGGAGATATCCTATACTAAAAACCACACAAATTAATAAAGTAGTTTTATTTTTTTCTGGAGATATCCTATACTAAAAATCACACAAATTAATAAAGTAGTTTTTTTTCTGGAGATATCCTATACTAAAAATCACACAAATTAATAAAGTAGTTTTTTTTTTCTGGAGATATCCTATACTAAAAATCACACAAATTAATAAAGTAGTTTTTTTTTCTGGAGATATCCTATACTAAAAACCACACAAATTAATAAAGTAGTTTTTTTTCTGGAGATATCCTATACTAAAAACCACACAAATTAATAAAGTAGTTTTTTTTCTGGAGATATCCTATACTAAAAATCACACAAATTAATAAAGTAGTTTTTCTTTTATAAAAGAAAAACTAATTTCATCGATAAACAAATAAGGGTGAAATATCGCCTCAATGTTGAGCATATTCAAGGGAGATAATAGAAACCTTTGTGAAATAGAGAAATAAAGTCTTGAATTTTGGGTGTTATCTCCCTTGAATAAAACCAAAAATGCTGCCGATATATCAACATACCCGTTTATCGGTAAAATTTAATTTTTTTTAATAAAATAAAAACTACTTGATTTATTTACGTGATTTTTGGTATACGATATATTTATTCCGTGACAGATACGCACATCAAACAGATATTTCTATTTGTTTTTTTTTTTGTTTTTTTCCGAATGTCTCCGTACTTCTGGATAGGCACTCATTTTAAAAATCTTTGATATGACTCAAGTAAGGATTGAACCCTGGTCTCTCGGTCCATTATCAAACACTCTTACCATTATGCCAAAAAGAACTTTTTTTTTTTTAAACTGGATACATGGTTTATAAATCTAAAGAAATTAACATAACAAAAAAAAACATTACAAATATTTTTTTTAAACTAAGTGACTGCAAAAAATGTAGACATAAAGGGTATTTGACATTAGTTCAAATCGAATTATTTTTGTTTAAAAACAATTTCTAACGTTTTTTGTCAATAAAAACAATAAATACATTCATTGTAGTTACTTACTCTCTCATGCAAATAAAAATTGGCGTATATGTTCCACTAAATTTCACAAATATTTTTAGTCATACTAGCTATAAAGCGGTAGGAGCTAAGATGGAAACTGACATGAACTAGTTTATTTAAAATATTTAATTAAAATGAAAAATTGTAACATTAATTTGTTTCAAAATCCTATTTTAAAAAATTATTTAAATTAAAAAAAAACACCTCTAACTCTTACCTACCCACATATTACTAAAACTAACCCTAACCTACCCATATATTACTAAAACTAACCCTAACCTACCCATATATTACTAAAACTAACCCTAACCTACCCATATATTACTAAAACTAACCCTAACCTACTCATATATTACTAAAACTAACCCTAACCTACCCATATATTACTAAAACTAACCCTTACCTACCCATATATTACTAAAACTAACCCTTACCTACCCATATATTACTAAAACTAACCCTTACCTACCCATATATTACTAAAACTAACCCTTACCTACCCATATATTACTAAAACTAACCCTTACCTACTCATATATTACTAAAACTAACCCTAACCCTTTATCTACCCATATATTACTAAAACTAACCCTTTATCTACCCATATATTACTAAAACTAACCCTAACCCTTTATCTACCCATATATTACTAACCCTAACCCTTTATCTACCCATATATTACTAAAACTAACCCTAACCCTTTATCTACCCATATATTACTAAAACTAACCCTTACCTACTCATATATTACTAAAACTAACCCTAACCCTTTATCTACCCATATATTACTAACCCTAACCCTTTATCTACCCATATATTACTAAAACTAACCCTAACCCTTTATCTACCCATATATTACTAACCCTAACCCTTTATCTACCCATATATTACTAAAACTAACCCTAACCCTTTATCTACCCATATATTACTAAAACTAACCCTAACCCTTATCTACCTATATATTACTAAAACTCTGGATGTTGTCTTATTTTGTTGGTCTCCCCCTTCCCAACGGGTAACACTTAATGATGTCATCCATTAAAACAGATGTAGGATAACTGGGCACAGAGGATGATGTCATCCACCAAATAAGAGAGAAAGAGAGGGGGGGGGGTATCCCTGGGGTCTTGTATACTACTAAAACTCAGCAGATCTTGTTTGTTAGTCCCCGCTGGTTGATGTCATCGTTTTGTGACACCATCCATTAAGGGGGATGAAAGAAATCGGACAGATCTTTTACAATTTCGGAAATGATAAAGTAACAAAAGAATGACAGAGAACATAGACGAGCCATGACCCAGGCGCCTAAAGGATGACGCCAGCCATCAACCCAGAGAGTAAGAGTTACTTTGACATGTTCATGGGTTGTCAAATTTTTTTTTTAAATAATTCAAAAACTCAAGAGTCGATCCTACCCAAATGTTAGAAAAATATTCAGGGATATCAGACACACTGATACCATAAATCTTGACCATGTAGATAAAATAAAATAAAAATTAAGTGTCACAGACAGACCAAAAAAGAAAAGTCTTATATATAGATGCGCAGATGTAGCAGTCATAAATTAGATTTACTTTGTATTGCGTATCAGTGTCCCTGAGAGCTGGTTTGGCCAATCAGCTCACAGGGCGCATTGATATCATTAGTTCCCTAAGGGACTACTTGAGCTCCCAGTGTCCCTGAGAGCTGGTTTGGCCAATCAGCTCGCAGGGCGCATTGATATCATTAGTTCCCTAAGGAACTACTTGAGCTCCCAGTGTCCCTGTGAGCTGGTTTGGCCAATCAGCTCGCAGGGCGTATTTATATCATTAGTTCCCTAAGGAACTACTTGAGCTCCCAGTGTCCCTGTGAGCTGGTTTGGCCAATCAGATCGCAGGGCGCATTGATATCATTAGTTCCCTAAGGAACTACTTGAGCTCCCAGTGTCCCTGAGAGCTGGTTTGGCCAATCAGCTCGCAGGGCGTATTTATATCATTAGTTCCCTAAGGAACTACTTGAGCTCCCAGTGTCCCTGTGAGCTGGTTTGGCCAATCAGATCGCAGGGCGCATTGATATCATTAGTTCCCTAAGGGACTACTTGAGCTCCCAGTGTCTCTGTGAGCTGGTTTGGCCAATCAGCTCGCAGGGCGCATTGATATCATTAGTTCCCTAAGGGACTACTTGAGCTCCCAGTGTCCCTGTGAGCTGGTTTGCCCAATCAGCTCACAGGGCGCATTGATATCATTAGTTCCCTAAGGGACTACTTGAGCTTCTTTGGGATATTCCAGAGGATGAAGATGAGCAGACGGTACCCTGGCACCAGCCATTAAGGATCATCTCAGCCTCTCTCCTGCCTCCTTGTCCACTAGACGCTCACAGCGCCTGCTATCTTCGCCTGAAGATATTTGAACTTCTTTCGGACACTGTCCTAAGTTTATTCCACCTATACCTAAAAGGTATAGGTAACCTTAAATATACGAATAAACCCCTTTCGTTTGTTGTTGTAAAAAAGGTTTCGTTTGAATCCTCTATTCTTACACAGACACCTCTATAAATATATGATCACAAATCATATTTGAATTGTTTTAAATGTGTTTTTTAACATAAACAAGTTCTATCAAAACTTATTCATAGTTGCAAAGAGACACTTTTCCAAGAGCAACTAGCGCACCTTATAGTGGCGCTTGACTCAGCACCATTCCATCAACATTATTGAGAAACTTTAGACAAAGACTGGGATTCCATTTATGTCATCCACATCGATGCCACTGTGGTCTAACTTTTGACTAATTTGTCTTGCACTCCCTCTTCTTTTAATGCAACACCAGCTGCCTGCCTTGTCACTCGATACTCAATGACAGTCAAAGGAGGTCTCAATTCTGCCAAGTTCGCATCAATTCTGAAGAAAGTCACCCTAGATAGAGGATATGGTCACAGACACGACAGCCTGACACTTTGCTTTGCGAGCTAAAAAGCCACCGATATGGGACGCTATTTTCTTTGACGCTGTCCCGCCATCAAAAATTGGGGAATTTGTTGTCGCAACTTAGCTGAAACCAGAATAAATGACAAATACCGCTCCCTAACGGCTCGTTTCATTTTTCAGCCTTAGTCAAAATTTCCCAATACCGTCAGAGTTTTACAAGACATTAAAAAGATGATAGCCCCGAGAGACCACTTGGATGTTCCAATGCATTTCCCTAGCTATCATCCAAGACCACACTATGTCCATTATGACATGGCCCGACTACATCTACGTCTAGTATTTGTTTATGTCTGCATTTAGCTAATAATAATAAAAAAAAATATTTCAGAAGAACATAAGACTACATACGTTGTCTGATAACATAAGGATGGGGCAACGTCTTATCTGGACCTTACTTCTCCATATTGTATGAAGAGTTATCAAATCAAATTTATTATCAAAAAATAGTGCAACAAGCCATGTAAACAGCTTGTGAATTTTTTGTCCCAGGTAACTTCAATCTTAGATACAATAAATATCACGATCTCTGGCATGTCATGGAAATGTTGATAACCATCTGATCAGGCTGAAGTTGTGCATGATGGTTACTGTTAGCAGATCCATACATCAAAGTTGGAAAAATCGGAAGTTAAAATTCCGTAAGATGTGGGACTTCATTGGTTACAATATGGGCCAAGCACAGAGTCTCTACAATGAACAGAACCCAAGTTATCGTCCAAAGTGCGACTTTCTCCCTGTCTATAGACTTTGATCTACATATCCCAAAATTAAATCAGTTCCATATTAGACCATGACCAACATTTTGACCAAGTTGGGTGACGATTGGGCGAGCAATGTGGACGCTAGGCTATACACAGACAAACAAGCAGTGACAAACTCGACCTAAACATAACCTCCGTCTCGGCGGAATTAATAAATCGTGTTTCTCATACACATTTCTAGATAATTTAATTTCATATTTTTTTGCTATGTTATCCGAAGGTATTTTAATAACCTGAATGGCCCAGCATACATATATAAAAGGGTTTATTACTACTATAGGTAAACAATGCATTAGGTAGTTACAAGTTGTATAACTCATGTAATGTATACGGGGAACGGTTCGTCTACTCGTGTTACCATTAACGAGAAGAATAGATTGACAGTTGAATAATGAATACTATGAGAAGATTGGAAATCTCTACATACAGTTTACTCAAGAACAGCCAACCCAGTAAACACCATTTTTTCCTCTATGTCAGAAACGTTGCTCATGGAATTTGAGGACAAAAGGCCAAAATAGAAAGGAAACAAGATTTACGAGGCTGCCAAACGTAAACCCATGGTCCACTTTCTACTCTTCAAAATGGACTATGAATCGGTTACGTTGATTTCAAATACTAATCCCCCGCTCCAGCTATGGGTAAAATAGTGACTGTAGACAATTAATAGTGAGTATGACCTTAAAATGTACCCAGTAGTGAGGTCCCAATTTGGGAGCTATGGGGAGTGTGGTGTTATGCATAAGTTATTTTTAGTGCATGGTCCACTGACCCGAAGTAGTAATACCTGTCAGGGCCCCATCTATGGGTTAAACAGAATGTGTCTCGGGAGACAATGCTAAACTATCTTGGATACCCTTGAGCAAGATCTTTGCCTCTACTTCACCCAAATTCATCTTTCCAAGCCCCTTCTTTTTTTCTGCCTACCCTATTTCCCAACCCTATCAACTACTTAATCCCTATCCCACTTTGCTGACTCCACCCTTTGGGCCTCACCACTGCATTTTGTTTAAGGTCATAACCAGACCGATATCTCTATATTAATTAAATTATGAGACAACTTCACGTGTGTGTTTCTTGTGTCAAAGTAACTTGGATAATTGATTAGACACTGAATTATTTTCATTCTTTACTAATTCAATAGTATTTAATATTTATTGAAATCATTGATGAAATAGCATCAAATAAAACGAAATTTTAAAAAAGGTTGATTAACTTCCCTGAAACGCTAGAATGGACCGGAAATGGGGTATCATTTTACGTTAAATGTATATGCAAAAGTGTTCCCTTACTGTAACTTCTAAAATAATTGGTTGTTTTGTTTTTTTTTTAGTGGGGGGGGGGCTGCTTTTCGCCAAGCTTTTCAGGGTGTTCACATGTAATCGCCTTAAAAAAATAAAATAATCTTTTTTGGTAAAATTGTCGATTCCCAACCAAAATGGCGGACAATAAATCGTCTGCAGTTTTCGATCTTACAAATGAGTAAGTAAACCGAAATAAATTGTTTTTGAGTAATTTAAAATTTACCTTAAATTATTTTAAAAGAAAATACAGTTGGGAAATTAGTCCAAGATCAAAGTGTAGTATCTGTTCCGATGGATACTGCACCCCATAGACTGGTATTGTCTTGGCCTTCGGGGCTTGATTTACGCCAGTCTATGGGTCTGTCCTGTGCAGTTCTAGGAGGTCCACCCTCCCAGGCTTCGCCTCCCCTCTTTGGGGAGGAGTAAGTTTATTGCTTACTGCCTGAGGCGCCCCTACCGGGGAATGCCGACGGGGCTCCCCAGGCAATTTCTAAACCCCACTTTCCCGACCCGACTTTGGATCACATCTTACTTGTGGGAGTAAGATAAAAACTGGCCTTGTGCCTAACTCCTGGAGAGGAGTAAATCAATACTCATTTGTGAGGTCGGAAAAAAAAATCAGAAAACTGCAGACGATGTATTGTTCGCCATTTTGGTTGGGAATCGACAATTTTACCTCTTTTTTATGAGAGGTAGCTGAGAGAGTTAATCTACAATAATATCACAAAAATAATAATTTTCAGTCACAACAACCTTAACAAAATATAGAATAAATGTTGATATTATTAATTTACTTAATCTTTAAAAACATTAAAACGAAAATCACTGATTCGTGTATTTCGTTACGTTTTACACATTCATTCATAAAAAAATATTTTTTATGAGTAAAAAAAAAAAAAAGAAATGTCTCAAATTGTTCGTTTTTTTTTTTAATGATTTTTATTTTCAATTATTTTAGGCGTTTTATAATTCGAGTTTCGACAAAATTATAAATGACACGCAGATATTAAATCGTAATTTAGATTTAGAGTATTTCGTTGCTAGAGTCGTTTTATATTGGAAAGACTTTCAACATTAAAATTTATCAATGGTAAAAAAATAAAATTCGGTTACGTGGTCAGATTTCAATGATACAACAGGGGCGCGGTCGAAAAATGACATTTCTTTCCTTCGTTTCGAACCATAATACTAGGATTTTTTTTTTACCTATAAACTTTCATTTTAGCTAGAGATTGCTAATATAGATTTATAAAAAAAAAATTTAATCACTTTAGAGTTCAGATCGGTCACGGTGAAATAAATAAATTGGCCATTTAAAAACCAAAAAAATAATGGCCGCATATGTTTATTTTGTGACTGAAATAAAAGTGATTTTGAAGCCTTTAAACTATCAGAAAGTAAACTATATGGTGCTTGTCCAGTGCAAAGGCCGTACGAAAAAATTATTTATTCATGAAAACAATATCATGTACTTACTCAGTGCTATTTTATTGTTCAATGTTGAAAAAAGTAGAAAAGATTATCGACTAGAACTTTAATTACAACTTAAAATCTATTTAGTATTACGCATGTAATCAAGAAAAACACGTTTAAAATGCTACAATAATCGAGATTTTAACAAAATGGAGTCTTACAGCACCGGAAGTGTTGGTGTATTGCTTATGGAGCAATGTTGTTTGTTTGTTTTTTGTATAGCTCAAGACGAAAAAAATGTTATAACGTTTTTTACCCCTATTACTACGTAATACTAAATTGATTTTAACTCCAAAACTTTCTTAATATCGCCACCACATTCGAATTTTTGAAGAAATTGTTTGAACGTCGATCTCATCATTTACCGAAATTTTTATTTATCTTTCGGGGGATTGCCACCCGGACTTATCGTTAGTGGTAGGGTTAAGGAAGGGAATGTGTTTGATACTTTCACAGATTAGGACCCACGCTAACTTTGACCCTAACCCCCACCTTGACGACGGGGTCAAAGTTAACGTGGGTCCTAATCTGTGAAAGCACCGTTTGTTTTATGACTTCACACCGACATCTTGACGTGAATTTGAAGTCGATTTAAACAAGAATAAAATTTTAACTAAAAAAAACATTAAAAACACGTATTTCCTTAATCCTAAGTCCGGGTGATAATACGAAAAATTGTGTGACAGGATAGTTAAAAGTGCTGTTGTAGTCTACGGCAGTATTCTATAAAAAAAATACCCATTTTTTATTAGATGGTTGCGAATTCTTTGTGGACCACAGGAAATTCTACATGGACTACCGCTGAGCACCACTTGTCTACGCGATTCTTAAAGCTAAATTTCGTTCGTTCAAAAACGAAACAGGAGAGATATTTCAACAGTCCCTATAGTAAAATTGAACCCCCTCCTTCTCCTCCCAAAAAAACATATTCTTACCTGTTGTTTTGCATCCGGGCTGTAATAAACCATTATGAGGGTGGTGAATATGTTGAGGGCCAACCCGGTGGCCGTGATGGCATTGGGGGCCCACCATCGGGGCACGTGCTCCACCAACCACTGCCAAAACCTCTGCATGACCGGCTCAAAAAGGGAGCTCCCCTCGGCCTTGTACTGGTGCTCCAACAATCGCCGCAACTGACCAGTGGTCAACACGTCCTTATTCCGGTTCACCATGGTTAGAGTGGACCCGGGGGGTCGGACGGGTAATTTCTCTCTTGACTAAAAAAGAAAAGAGATTGGGTTTCGTATTCTTCTTCCGGTGTATGCCAGCTGGATATATATATTGGATTAAAGCCCTGCTTTTTTTCTTCTTTTTTTTGGTGCAATTAATATAGTCAAGGCGGGTCGTTAATATTTTCTCTTTTTTTTTTAAGAGGAGGGGGGGGTCTGTTTTGCTTAGATTTCTCCTCTTGAGTACATTAAACAACACTAGGTCTTGTAATCCTTATTAGACGTGAAGAACAGATCTGTCCAGGGGCAAGAAGAGGAGACAATATTTGTAATTGTTTTCTTTCGTTTTTGTATCATTAAATTTTCAGTAATAAAACCTTTCCTGTGCTATTTCCGGATTTTTGTATTTTTTCAGACCTAAAAATTACGAGCAAAAGAGAATGGCCTATAGGATCTCCGTAATTTTGTGTTGATGTACTTTTCTCAGTAGCTTTTAGAGTTTTAAAAAAAAAAAAGTTTTTTTGTTGTTGTTATTTGTTATTATTTAACCTTTTTAAATAAACATGTAGTAGGCATATAAGTCGTCGGTCAAAATAGTTCAAAGGACGATCTATTTTCCGGTAACCTGTGACAAGTCTATTTGTTATTTTGTTGTTTTTTTTTTAATCTCTCACCTTGCTTCAACCTCGGAATTTGTTGTTAATATTAATGTAATGACCGGCCGAGTTTCTTAGGGTAACGGTCACCTCTCCTTTTTTTCTTTTTTTTCCAGACATACTCTTAAGGCGTTTTGAAAATTTTTTTAAATAAAACAAACAAAAAAAAAAAACAAGGTGGTCGAGATTTTAGTATTTCTTCCCTCTTTTCCTAATTTTTTTTTTTTCTAAATAAAAAAAATATAAAACTTAAATTAAAAAAAAAAAAAGGTTTTGCTATTGCTCCTGGAGGATTAGGTCCAGATCTTCCTCTCACTCGGTCCGTCTTTTGCCCTTTTCAAACGGTTCCACGCACACCATATGCGTGTGCGTGTGTTGCTTCTCTATATCTTCAGAGTATGCGTGTGTGTCTTTTGTCTTTCAATAAATACCGGTGAAGAAGGTATTAAAAAAAAAAAAGGAAACAACTTCCTCCGTAAATGAGTTCCGCTCGTCTCTCACTATTTACATGACTTTCTCTGATAAAAAGTTATATGGAGTTATCTTTTCTTGATCAAAATTCACCGATTATCTCCCTTGGACACTCTTCATTGTTCGGGGAGACAACTCTGTTTTTAGTTTAATTATATTTTTGCACACACCCGGTAAGGATAAAATTGTACCTTTTGCCCCCACGCTGTCAATTAGAAAAATAAAAATGTGATTCTAATTTTTGGCGTTAGATTACACGTCAACACCTTTAAAATACCTCAAATTATTATTTTAACTAAATAAATCAAAATATTTCAGACTTTAGAAAGGTGTTCACTTTACTTTAGAAATTTAACGTAAAATGATCACCCAGTTCTTGACCACATAGCATAGCAGAAAACGAGCACCCATTCTTTTTTTACGGTCCTAAGGATTGCTTTTAAAATGCATCCGGTTGTCAGGCCCCAATTTGGGAACTTTGGGGAGTGTGAAATAACCTTAGTTATAATTTCCTCAAAATCTCGTCTAATCCGGAGTGGTAGTGCATGCCAGGGTCTCATTTATGGGTTGAATAGAATTTGTCTCTGCAATGTTTCTAAGCTGTGTTTGACACCCTTCAGCAAAGTGTTCGTCTTTTCTCCATCTTACCACTCTAAAACCCACTTTTCCAAACCCTTTTTATATTTTTTCGGCCTACTCTATTTCCCAACCCAACCCTATCGACTACTCAAGCTCCCCACCCCCCATAAGAGTCTTGGGCATGACACGAAAGTGTATTCGATAGTGAGAACTTTAATTTGAGAGCTTTGGGGAGCATAGAGTGTAGGAACATTGTCCCTTGAATTGTTATAAAAACGTTAGAAACACAGTAAAGGCAGATAAAAACATAAAAGTTGAATGAAAGAAGAAAACAGTATTTGAAGAACACAAGATTTTAGTTATGAGAGAAACCTTTTAGAGTTTGTAGTTTAAATCATGAAGAAAATCAGAATTACAAACTTACTTGGAAGAGTAATACGTCTGGCCGAATCTGACTGAAATAGAAATGTTACATAAGCAAAAGGGATCACCATTCTTCCATGAAATATATAATGGCTCCACAACTAAATAGATATGAACTTTTATTTATAGGAACGCAGGAACAAAATGAAGATGGTAAAATGGGCTGATTCATGCCGGTTAGACGAAATAGTATTATCCTGGAGTTAAATATCTTGTTCGCTCAGGGTTTAGTCCGGTGGAGAACGGGTAAAGGTACGTCCTGTCGCCTAGATGAACACTTGCAAACTAAAGATTCATGTCTGCTTGTGTTCGCACTGAAACGATTCATGGTGTACAAATCTCGTTGCATGTAGGCGTGTTATTCGCCCATGCGGTGAAGAGGCGATGATTACATAATCGCCAAGCCAAATTACATCTCACCGCCGATCACATAGATCAATATAAAATAGTTCACTCATGCAACTGTACGAGATATTTATATATATACAAAATTACAAGACATTTTATCTAAGTAATAAATTGTATGTATTTATGCCTCTAATTTATGAGTATGTATGTATATGCGTGCGACAGTGTCGACGTTTGTGTGATGCTTTTCATGAGAACGCGTAAGTGTACGAATGTGTGTGTGTGCTGTCTTTTGTCAGAGTGCATAAGTGTAAGTAAGATTCTGTGTGTGTGTGTGTGCGTAAGTTGAGAATGGATTTGGTATCCCTCGACCACTTTGGGACAGTGTAGGCATTTGTGTATGTGCCACTTTTTGTCAGCAGGGTGCGTAAGCATGTGTGTGTTAGTTGAAAATGAATAGTAGCAGCCTCCCAAGCTCAAGAGGGCGAGGGAAGTAGAAATGTTGTTCTCTTGTAAACCGTGGGCTGACCTTTTTCCAACTTATTTTCTCGACAAAAAATCTGACCTTAAAGAATATTTCAATCGGCTCCAGGAAGCACCTTTTGAGTTTGGGCACAAAAGGGGGATTTTAATCACCAAAGTGCCGCTGACATAGTTGAAAGCATATCACGTGACAGCCATTTTTGTTTTGCTGTTAAATATGATTCTGGGAGTTGGTTTTTGTAAGAAAAATCTCATTTATGTTTTAGATGGGTTTTTTTGGGGGGGAGGGGCTTCTGTATTTTCACTCACGTTGTTGGTCAATTAATATTATAGGATTGGGATACCTTATAGAAAAAGAGACGTAGTCCATTTCTATTATTTATAACAACTTAATTAGTCTTCGTTCACATAAAATAAAATGAGAAATGAAAGAGAAGGGTGTTAGTCAAGGAATACGTCCATGAGTACAGATGAAGAGGAAAGGTTATGAGTTCACGTGGGATTAAATAAATGTCCCGTTAGTAGGGTAGAGGAAATAGTTCATATAGGAATAGGATGAATGCGTTTTATGATAAAGTCCATACACAGGTGTGGAAGTCTGGTCATGTGTAAGTATGTAGTTATGTGTATGTTACATGAAGTCCACATGTTTGGCAGTAACCATTCCTTGGGTCTTCTTGTCGAAGTAGAACCCAGTGCCAAAGGTCTGGGAATGTTTCTGTTGCGTCCCAAGAGAAGAGTTTGGGGGCTGGTCCGAGCAAAGTGAATGTTGTTGTCAGTCCCTGCACGTGGGAAAGAAAAGAGAGAGAGTTCCTTCTTTGTTAACCCTTTTCATAATCTCTCATCACGTGGTCAGCTCACATGAGAGATCGCCCCTGATTGGGCAAGCCGGAAAGAAGGTTAAATGCTTGCACTAATCAGCACCTAGCTTACAACGTCAATTCTATAGGAGTAACCCCTTAGTTACCACTACTCCAAGGTCTATTCTGACCCAAGTGATAATATCTGTTGGGGCCCATAGTTAAATCAAAATAAATTGTTTTGGGCCATTAAAATAATTTCTAACACTATTTATAATGTTTAAACATTCATTTATTTATATTTTATTATCGCTTATGTTTGAATTCATATTTTGAAACATGACATAAATCATAAATATATGACGTCACGCCAAAGCTATAATTATTTTGTTAAGGGATTGTTTTAATATTTATGTATAAGAAAGTGCAAATAGCTCGGTTAGTAGAACGTCAGACTGAAAATCTCAAGGTTTCAGTTTCGATTTCCAGTAATACACTATTTTCCATTTCTAAAGGTAGTTAAGATATTCGTTTTAAAAAATCGGACAGACAGACAACACTAACCCTAAGTCCTGGGGTGGCAAGATGAGAAAATAAATCTAAAATATACTAGTAGTACTGAATAAAAACAACGTTTTAAAACAGCGGTCATTTTGGAAATCAAACAAAGAAATGGTTGGTTGTTGGGTTACTCATTCTGTGCTACTCTATGTGATCAAGTACTGGGTTATCAATAAAAGTTTCAGTGCTTCTTTATTTTCACAACGACATGTTAGGCCTCTCTTCAAAAAATAGCTAAAGAAATGTATAAACTTTGTTATGTACTTACGTGGTAGCTCAAAAGAAGACTGTACACCAAAAATTATGCAAATTTATCCAGTATTTATTAAATTAAAAATAAAAACGATTTTATCTATCCGTCGCCATTTTGAGTTTTTCCAAAAACAAAATTTGAGTTATCTCCCTTGCCTAATAAGTAAGTATAAATGTCTACATATACGTAAGATCGTTTTTTTTTTCTTTTTCTTATAATTTAATAAATACTGGATGAATTTTCATAATTCTTTCTGTACAATCTTATTTTCAGCTAACATGTAAGTACATAACAAAGTTTATACATTTCTTTAAATATTTTCATGTCGTAGTGAAAGTAAAGAAGCACCAAAGTTTCTGCTTATATATATATATATATATATATATGCATTGTCGCTTAGCAAATAAAATGAGATATGTGTGGACGTTGTATAAATAAATTTTTTGTATTTCTTAATTGTCCTTTCAACTGCACGCTACCTTTTATGTTTTTGGTTGTAATTGGCGAGGGTTTTGTTTTTGTCCATTTCAAACGCTTTCTTTCTTCACGATCATCGTCATAAGTTTCATCTGATAGTTCAGAGTCAAGAAGACAATTAAAAACAATGCAAAAAAAGGAAGACTCTGTTGTTCTTAATGATATTTGCTTCGATAATGATTTGCTGCAATATATATATATATATATATATATATATATATATATATATATATATACAGAGAGAGAGAGAGAGAGAGAGAGAGAGAGAGAGAAAGATGATACTTTAAAGATATAAATAATATCTTTAACCAGTAGACTATCAGGATAAAAACAAAGCTCAATATAGTGTATAGAGCAATAATATTAATTGAATGACATAATAAAATGAGAAATTAATAAGATTTTATTAAAGTTCAAAAACAAGGAGTGATACTGCGTCCTTAACTCAAGAGACATAGTCCATTTGAAACCTTTGAAAACTCATGAGTTAAGGACGCAGTACCACTCCTTGTTTTTGAACTTTAATAAAATCTGATTAATTTCTTATTTTATTATATCATTCAATTAATATATATATATATATATATATATATATATATATATATATATATATATATATATAAGAAGATTTAATGAATTAAAAGATTCCAATTGTTCAAAGAATTAGAACAACAAGTCTAATATGGCGTACAGTACAAGCAAATGTTAAAAAAATATCAATTCTTTATTTGTTCAAAGTCTTAATATCAACATCTTTCAGCCAATCAGAAGCACAGACAATATATGCCTCCACCATATTTAAAAAAAAAGCCTTTTTAATATTTTGCACTTTCATATAAAAACCAAATGCATCAGCTTTCAGTCTCAGTCTCTGCTTTTTCTTTTTTTTTTCTTTTCAGATCGACCACAAGGGAGCCCAAACAAAAACTCTCGCCCTAATGACTGCCATGGGCAAATGCAACAAGAAACTATGACAAGTTGTGAATACACAAACTCACACAGCGACAGCAGACAAAATGATTTACTCCAATGTTTGAACACGCAACGTTTCAACAGACAACTCCAACTAAAAATGGTCCTTACAATAGAACACAAATTGGTGATGTCACACTCAACAAACAGAAAAAAATGAACTTTGGACAACAAATTTAAAAGCAAAATTGAATAAGTCAAAACATATTAGTCAATAATATAATAATAGCAATTGTCAAAAATAAATGGCCATCACTAAGAAAAATGTTGAATAGGAATTCAAATCTGTACACATTAAAGATCAAAGTACAATTTTATTTTAGGACAAGCACAATTTAAGATCAACAATCAATCTGATTTCAAACTAGCTGTATTTACCCATTAACTTGTAGGAAACAAAAGGCTTGATCACTGCTTCATGGTACTCTACCAGCTTACATGAACTAATTATTTTCTATTGATCTATGTAAGTTGTGATTCAGTTCGACGATTATTGTAATCATCGCCTCTTCAACATATGCGTGTCTGCATGTAATGAGATTCACGTGCGATCGCTAAAGCCAGATCACATGATCGATATGAACATTTCAGTTCCAGCCTGTATCCCAAACTGACCAGATGTAAATTCTGCGTTCTCTACCGGGCCGCGGGTAGATGAATCGAGGGACCCGAGAATAAAGATCATTTCATATTGTCTGCATTCACTCAAATCAATGTATTATCTTTTGTAGTGTTCCTGTGTTTCTCCTACATAAAACTATTACCCGTCTTTTCAATTGTATTACGTCTCTTAGAAAAGTTACACGAACCAATGTACATATCTTTGTGTAGTTTTCGCCTTTATCTCATCTAAAATTTGTCTTCTACGAACTAAAAAGTTTTTTTAAAAGAACATTATACCTATATTTAAAAATAGACGAGCACATTCATCTAATCTCCCCCCCCCCCCCAAAAAAAAATGAAATTCTACTTTTTTAGGCGATTACGTGTGAACACCCTGAAAAACCTGGGGGGGGAAGAAAAAACAATTAATTTAGAATTTAGAATAGGAGATTAGTTTCACATATAAATTCAACATAAAATGATCATCCATTTCCGAGCCAATGTCTAACCAAATAGCGTTTTAAGGGCATATAAACAGCATTTTTTTTGGGGGGGGGGGTAAGGGAGATAAATATTGTGTTTTTGGGGTGGAGGGGATTAAAAATAACAACTCTACCTTTACCATACCAATAATCTTAAATCCGGGTGACAACAGAGCACTCCGACTAAAAAAAAAAACCTACTATTAACCCTAAGTCCGAGTGCCCCCACAAAAAAGTCCTCCCTTAACACTTTCTCTGAATTCATCCAACCTCATCTTAAACTGGTCCACGCTATTGCTGTTCTTAATCTGATCTGGCAACTTATTCCAAAAACATATTACTCTGTGAGCAAAAAAAATTAACTGGTTAACAGATCTAGTTTTTGAAAACTGCCTTGACAATAACCTTCCAGATCTAAGAGAAATACTAAAAAGATGCCCACCATAGTTAGAAATGCCATTTATTATCTTGAAAGTCTCAATCATATCACCTATCATTCTTCTCTCCGGCAAAGTAGTCAATCCCAATTTGTCCAATCTCTCCCTGTAACTGCACTCCTTTACTTTACTTATTAGTTTTGTCACCCTTCTTTGTACGCCTTCCAGAAAATAACTTGGACATCTCCATTCCTTTATTTTTTCACATATCGATTTTGGGAGTCCATCCAAACCGACACACTTAGGATGGTACCATTTCTTGCAACTCGTGACTCAAAACTGTACTTAGTGTGAGTGTACTGGCTGTGTATCCCTTTCTCAACCAAGGCGTTTGAAATTCCTCCTTGGTATATTCCCAACAGAAGCTGGACTCTGTGGTGGGTGGCAGAACAAGAACCAGTGCATAATTATACTTTTTTTTATAGAAAAATAAATAAAAAACAAAACATGAAAAATGGGCATCCAGCCTATAAAAATCTCACCTCAAATAAAGAAATGACTTCCTAAGAAATTCGGTTGCATTTCAGACTATGTAGTTTAAATGTTGGAAGCTGATGAGATTGTTGAGTTTCTTGAGAGAAAATGTGTTGACTTGTGTTGTGTCCAAGAAACATGTTGAAGAGGTAAATCTGCTCGTATTTTTATTGCAGAAATAAATTGGTAGATAAAGTGATTGAAGTTAATCATGTACGTGAGGGAATCATGAATGATTGAAGTTAATCTGATGAAGTTGATGGTTGGTGAGAAAATTTTCACAGCTATATCTGTTTATGCACCACAACGTAGCTTGAGTGAAGATGAGTTTTATTACACGTTTATTAAAGTGATTGAAGTTAATCATGTACGTGAGCGAATCATGAATGATTGAAGTTAATCTGATGAAGTTGATGGTTGGTGAGAAAATTTTCACAGCTATATCTGTTTATGCACCACAACGTAGCTTGAGTGAAGATGAGTTTTATTACACGTTTATTAAAGTGATTGAAGTTAATCATGTACGTGAGCGAATCATGAATGATTGAAGTTAATCTGATGAAGTTGATGGTTGGTGAGAAAATTTTCACAGCTATATCTGTTTATGCACCACAACGTAGCTTGAGTGAAGATGAGTTTTATTACACGTTTATTAAAGTGATTGAAGTTAATCATGTACGTGAGCGAATCATGAATGATTGAAGTTAATCTGATGAAGTTGATGGTTGGTGAGAAAATTTTCACAGCTATATCTGTTTATGCACCACAACGTAGCTTGAGTGAAGATGAGTTTTATTACACGTTTATTAAAGTGATTGAAGTTAATCATGTACGTGAGCGAATCATGAATGATTGAAGTTAATCTGATGAAGTTGATGGTTGGTGAGAAAATTTTCACAGCTATATCTGTTTATGCACCACAACGTAGCTTGAGTGAAGATGAGTTTTATTACACGCTTATTAAAGTGATTGAAGTTAATCATGTACGTGAGCGAATCATGAATGATTGAAGTTAATCTGATGAAGTTGATGGTTGGTGAGAAAATTTTCACAGCTATATCTGTTTATGCACCACAACGTAGCTTGAGTGAAGATGAGTTTTATTACACGCTTATTAAAGTGATTGAAGTTAATCATGTACGTGAGCGAATCATGAATGATTGAAGTTAATCTGATGAAGTTGATGGTGAGAAAATATCTGTTTATGCACCAAAAGATGAGTTTTATTACATGCTTATTGCAGTAACTAGTAAGGTTGATGAGAAGGAGTACACACTGTGACAGGAAATTTGAATGGTCATTTTGGAAAGATCCCTTGTGATTTTGACGGTTTGCATAAAGGAAATGGATATGGTGAAAGAAATACAGAAGGAGAAAGAATTTTAGAATTTGGTTTTGCAATAGAAATGTTGGTTGCAAACACCCTTTTTAGGAAAAGTGAAATACATCTCGTTACATATGAATTTGGTACAGCAAAGATTCAAGTAGATTATCTGCTCATTCGGAAAAAGGACAAAAAGCTCTCATGTGATGTGGAAGCAATCCCTGGTGAAGAAAATACTGACACAGCACAAACCGAAAACTCATCAGGTAAAAAGAAAGTTTATTTCCAGGAGAAAGATGTGGAGGTTGAATGAAGAACATGTGAAACGCGAGTTTGGGGGACAAGTGATGGAGCAGATCCACTAGAGGAAGTGTGGAAGAACAGTGGAAGATGCTGAAGGACACATTGTTAGATGTAACAGACCAGACTTGTGGGTAGACGGAAGGGCCCCCAAGGCATAGGATGACATGGTGGTGGAATGATGAAGTTGAGAAGTGTATCAAAGAAAAGCGTTAGTGTAGGATTCAACAGATAAACGGTTTAGTAAATAAGAATGTTTATCTAGAGGCAAAGATGGAAGCAAAAAGAGCAATATACAAAGCCAAGAAGGAGGCTGAGAAAGCCTAGTTTCCAGATATTCTGCGAAGGAATAACCAAAAGAACGAAGTATTCAGGATAGCTGAACAGATGGCAGAGACAAATACGGATATTGTCGGACAGAAATCCATTCGAAATGACAATGGAATGTTAGTAATAAATTAAAAGGACAAGATGTTTGCTTGAAAATGCCACTGTGAGAAATTGTTGAATACTGAGTTTCAATGGAACCGTGAAAATCTAGAAGTTTCTGAAGTAGTATCCGGTCCAGCTATAAGAATTGAGAATGAAATGGAACAGGAAGCTGTTAGATGAAGAAGTGTACAGGCTACATGCTCCTCTAGTGTTGTTGTAGAAATGTTGATGACTGCGGGTGGAACGGGCATCGAGATGATCACAAACTTAACAAATCAGATCATAAAAGAAGAGGTTATTCCAAAAGACTAGGACGTTCGTACAAAAGGGGAAGCACTAAATAGAGGTAATTACAGAGGTTTAAAGTTGATGGATCAAGTTGATGGATCAAGTTGATGGATCAAGTTGATGGATCAGTTCCTGAAAGTGATTGAGAGAATACTCAAGCAGCAAATAAAAAGTCAGATACGCATAGATGAAATGCAGTTTGGTTTTATGCCTGAGCAAAGTACCACGGATGCTATATTTATCCTGAGACAAATGCAAGAGAAGTACCTTAATAATAATAAGAACCTGTATTTTGCGTTTATAGATCTAAAGAAAGCTAAAATATAGGTTGTCTGGTGGAGGAACCAGAGATTGAAGCCTAGTCAAGCACTTTCCATGGAAATAAAAAATAGAGCAGAGAAAGACTAGCAACATATTTTCTGAGAGAAAAGGTGAGTAAAGAACAGAAGAGATCACCCCTCCCCCTTCACTAGATTGTGAAGTTGATTTTGAACTCTGTCCAGGCAAGAAAGTGTGTTCTGCGTAGCACCTCCTCAAATATGGCAGCAGTAGTCCATCTATTTTATTATGTACTAACGAGTCATCGCTTATGAAGGCCTAAACGCTACTCGAGGATAAGCGTTCATGAGTTTGTCAGGTGGACGGTGAGACAACACCGTAAGGATTGGTACTGATAATTGAAACTGGTCAGAATTTGATTATTTAAAAGGACGGCTCAACAAGAATTTGTTGGCCTTTTAGCTTAGAGCAAGGTGTAGTATCTGTTCTGATGCTTCACTTGGTTAGTAAAGGAGAGGTCCTTCTAGACTGAGACAATTTTAAATTTTGTCCCAATCCAGAGTGCCCCGTTTTGGGGAGCTGGATTTTCTCCACATTAAAAACCGACCTCGTGTCTAACTTTGCCCTTGTGGGAAGGCAAGTAAATAGGAACATTGAACTTAAAAACGACCATGTTGTAGTCAGCTGAGAAGCAGCCCCATGGTATTGTGTTCCACAGACGGGTAGTTCTTGGAAAGAAACTTTGCTCATGGAAGTTTTGTTTAGTTTAAAACTAACACACAGTACATAAAGGAAAATTATTTACAATGGTTGTAGCTAGACGAGTTTCTTTTGTGAATGTTTTACAAGGGGAAACCATAGATTCTAGCTTAGTCAACCATCACAATAACGATAGAGTAAAAACAGACTAGCAACCTCTCTTTTGTGAGAAAGATGCTGTAGGGAAGAGAAAAAGATATCCCCCACTAGATTTCGAAATCGTTTATGTACTCTGTCAAGGCAAGAAAGGGAGCTCTGAATGACACCTCATGGCAAACCAGAAGAGTACCCGACTCAAAGTCAGCATCAAACGGTGTTCAGTCAGATTTAGTTCCTGATATTAAACTTCATCTGTAATATAACTTCCGGCGAGAATTTTAGTTTTCCAAATTTATTCATTTATTTATTACATTGTTAGGTGAAAGTACAGAATAGTTAACAAAGGCCCCTCCTCCCCATGTTAAGAATAGCTTTCTAAATAATAACGTTATTATTTCAGCACGGTCCGTAAACTGCAGACTATAATTTAGAAAGACATTCTTAAAATGGGGAGCGGGGGGGGGGGGGCTTTGTTAACTATTCTGTACCTTCATCTAACAATTTAATAAATAAAAATGAGTACAAAACTTGGAAAACCAGAAGGGTAAGCGACCAAAAAGAGGAAGTCTTTAATAGCAAGAACTAAATCTAACCCAACTTTCTGGTTTTTCTACCTCTCAAAGTCAATATCAACAGATTCCTATTTAGAACAGTTCCCACAAGTATTCGAACTTGGTCGTAACAATCATTCCGTCTAATAAACCCTTATCCTCGAGTAACCTCTGGCCTTGATAAGTGATGACCATTTAGTAAAGGAGGGGTGTCAGGTCTTGTTAAAGATATCCAACAATAAGACACTATGAAAATACGTGAATTTTCTTTTTATACATGAAAATATAAGTCAAAGACAAGAGTATAAGTTTTACGATGTACACAGTGTAGTACATACATCATTTATTGCTCTCCAAATAATGTTTTACGCTTTCCAATTCGTAGTTTAGATACGCCATGAAACTACATTTCCGCTATTTTTCTATGTATATATAGACAGATACTTTGTTACGGTGGCATTGATTATCAGAGAAAAAACTCATATAAACGTTTTAAAAACATACATAACCCTAAAAAGCATATTTAAAGGAGATTTTAAGAAAATCCAAAAGTATGGATTGAAAAAAATAAAATACCTTCCATTTATATCATCGTCCGTAATAGAGACATTTTGTTCTACATAAATGATTCCTAATTAGTCAGAAATCCGTTTTGGCAACGTGTTCAAAATGAATCTTCACAGGTCAGGCATCATTCTGTGATCATAGATGTCAGGAGTGATATCTGATTCTTATATAGGTAGAGGATTGTATAAGGAGTCAGAATCTGTCTATAGTGGTAGAATGATCCGACCATTCTTCCAGCAACTTTAGCAACAGATTGAATACAAGTCTTCCATTTTAGATCTGGAATGAAAGTCAGTCCTAAAAGCTTATCAAAACAACGGGGGCTTCATTAATGAGAGAGCAAATAGGAGGAAAACAAACGAATCTCGTTGAGCTTGGCATAAAAAAAAGTCACACAGAGCATGATCTGGTGAATGTGGAGGTTGTTTCAGTATGGCAATGTTCTTTTTATTCGTTGCTCGGTGTTCATCATTTGTTGTTTGGTGCTCATAGCTGAACAACCTGAAAAAACAATATTGAAATTCTTCTCTGACCGCAACACATCTGGACAGTGTGCCTTGTAGACAGTTGCGTTTCGTGTATATGTCTGGTTTTCGTAGTAGTGATTCAGGAGTCGTAGAAGTGGTTATGGTGTAGAGATCGTCTGCCTCTCTTTTTCCATCTTCTTTTATAGCAGCTGTCTCTCTCACTGTAATCTTCACAGTAGTTGTTTTACTTGAATAACAAAAAATTCGTTTTTATATTCTTTGTTTCATTGTTTCCTTAACTTACCCTACAGAGGATTATAAATTAATAATAAATGATAAAGGTGGGAGAAGTGCTCCCAAAACACATCCGCTCATTCTGCAGACGAAAAAACAAAGAGGTTAGATCAAACTTTGTTATTTGTCACGTATCACTCAAGACTTCCTCTGACGTCATTTCCTTAAACATGTTAGCTAAATTTCTAATGGAAATTTACTCTTCTACCTCATCCAACGTTAAATATCGCTATAAAAAAACATGTGAAAAAAGTATAATGTATGCATAAATCTTACTTATATACAGGGTGTTTAAGATAAATGTGATAATTTTTGTATATTCTTTCATTTCAAACCATTTTGAAATATTTAATAGCGGTAAAGTGGAATGGATAGTTGTTTCTGTGTACTATTTATGGGTTAGAGAGGATGGATGACTGGAAAGCATCGGAATATTGGGAAAGAGTGACCGATATAATGATGATTCGCACTGGATTTAAAAGTCTTAGCTGCAGCTCAATACATTTTGAATACCTTGAAGGCTGTGAGATGTGAGCTGGAGAATTGCGACGAAGATCTGGAATCAGTGGCTAGCAGGAAGGATCATAGCAGGCGGTCTGTCTGCACAACAAAATTCATCAATAAGCCGCAAAAAAATGTGCAGCAAGATCCAGGCAAGGTAATGCTGACCTTGGTGAGAAAGATAGATGTCAGAATGCTAACTATGAAGAAAACGTTAACCGAGGATCTTCACTACTCTTCATACAAGAATTGCAAGGACTAACTGTGGATTAAGAGTTATCTCTCTTGGACCATTTTAGAGATAAAAGTTATCTCCCTTGATTCGTGTTTGAACTATATAGACTGAGCTGATAAGAAGTGGAACTCTTCGGTCTCTAAGACGAAAAGAGATTGTGTTGTAGATATAGACAAACATGGCAAGCTTTGACAATTGGTAGCAGGGCGAGACCCAGTGTGGGATATTTAATATTGTTTTGTGTTCTACACCATTGTACAGTCCGTACAAAATGTGACACAATGAGGCAGTTTACTGGTGCAATATTGTGTGGTTAATTAAGTTTTATAGAGGCAAGTAAATATAATCACTTAAAGGAGTCGAAGTGTTATGAACCTGCCATAGAGTGCTTATTCAGAAGACTTGTTTCTATTATTTGATTCTGATGCATATTAATTACGTATCGTAGAAGTCTGCACTTGTGCTACCAAATCAGAAAAGTAGAAAGCTTTTCTGACGACAATCTTCATGATAGATTTTTGTTCTTTATTTGTTTGTTGATATGAACGGCTGATTTTCTGTGTCAGGTGGGCAGTACAACAAAATGTTTTAAAAAAGATGTTTTAATATCATTCATATTTACAAAGTTATTAAATGGGTGATGTTTATACTGAGACACCGTGTATAAAACTCTGATAATGTGACACAATGAGGCATTTTACTGGTGCAATGTTGTGTGGTTAATTTAGTTTTATAGAGGTAAGTAAATAGAAACACTTAAGGAGCCAAAGTCCTATTCAGAAGACTTGATTCTGATGCTTATTAATTACGTATCTGAGAAGTCCAATGATAATGCCATTTTCTTGGATGCTTTTCAAGCATTATTCTATTTTCTATTAACTCTGAAAAGTACAGAATATCATTTAAAATTACCTGAATCTAGAAGGATTACTAAATTGACCGAGAACAACAAAAAAAATGAAGTGTCGTCTCAGAACACATACTACACTGTGTTCCTAGCCAAAAGGCACGGTCTCCACAATATCATTCTCAAATCAGAACTCTCCAATTATGCCATGTTTTGAGATAGCGACTCACGCGGTGAACTCCATTGGCCTTTTGGTTAGGAACAAAGTGTAGTATCTGTTCTGATACTACACTTCACTTTTCTGTCCTCGGTCAGTGAAGGAAAATTTCTTCTAGACTTGGGCAATTGCTATTTTTGTCCTAATCCAGAGTGCCCTTTTTTTTGGGACAGCTGGATTTTCCCAACACTGTGTCTAACTCTGCTCTCATGGGTAGGCAAGTAAGTAGGGACTCACACGATGAACCTCATGGTGAATGTGGAGAGGAAGACCATACAATGCAACACTGCCTTGTCTGCCTTCTGCTGCCCAACTGGTGCAGCTTGAAAGATCTTGCAGAGTACAACAATAATGCAAAGGACTGCGTAAAAAAGTGTGAAACCGTTGTTTGACCACATGCTTCAAAGATACGCAAAAAAAAGAAGATAAAGAAAATAGAGCTTCATCATGGCGTCTAACTCTGTCTTTGTGAAGAGGCAAATAGGGACTCACACGGTGCAATGGCCTCTGAAAGACTTCATCTGACACTTGAGATTCCCAGAAAACAGAATTCTTGTTGACTTGATAAAGAGAAGTCGGCTTCATCATTGAAACATACATTTGGAGGTCAATAACTCCATTAATATTAATGATAATGAAATCTTCTTGAATGATTTTGAAATGGTATTCTATTTTTTATCAACTCCAAAAAAGTACGAAATAATATTATTAATTTTTAAATTATATTTAAAAACAGTTGAAAACCAGATAAACAATGCAAATTTTTTTTAATAAATTACTTATTTTAAAACTTGAATTTTCAACGTAAGATGTCTTCATCAGAAATAGTACATATTTTTTCTTTTCTTTTTTGAGTGACATATTAGTCACTTAATAGTAGTAAATTCGCTTGATGGTGTTAACAGTCATAGTTCAAAATGTCGATATTGTTTGGTTTGGTTTGTTTTACGGCATATCAACCAACTATGGGTTATTTAATGTTGAATACAGTTGTCAAATGGAATCCCAATGTAGGGTAATTATTTGGTCCCCTGATTTATAAAATCGGGAGACCTATGTTTTGAGGCATTTCCGTCTGTCCGTCCGGATTTTTCTCCGCAACCATCTATTGAATTTCTCTGAAATTTTGCATGAAGTTGTAACTTTGATCAGGTTAGAAAGTGACATTCTCCGATTTTTGAAAAAAAATCTGGTTAGCCCCCCAGGGGGTCAAAAGGCCCCGAAACTTTTCATCCATCCATTCAATTTTTCTGAAACTTGACCAAAATGTGGAAGCAATTGTTCCTAATAGAAAATAAGTATCGCTGACCTTGGAAAAAATCTGGTTCGCGCCCCCAGGGGGGTCAAAAGCCTCCAAAATGGCAAAAAATGACCCTTTTCTCTCATAAAGTTTGATCCATCCATTCAATGTTTCTGAAACTTGGCCAAAATGTAGAGGCAATTGTTCTGGATATAAAATGAGCATCCTTGACCTCAGAAAAATTCTGGTTCTCGCCCCCAGGGGGTCAAAAATGCCCCAAATTGCCCAAATTTATTGCATTTTACACTCACCACATCGAGTCACATACAGAGGGGGACCACGCATGCGCGGCTTGTTTATATTGTTTTGAAAAACGAAATAAAAAATTTGAAATTAAATTTTTTGAAACAGTCCAACTTCTTGGATGAAGTCTAAGATTTTGATCGGATTTGTATCTTTAAACAGGTCCTTTAGATTTTCGAGTTGTAGTATTTTCTTCGGCTTTGTTGCAGATCCTGACAATCAATTAATATATGTTTCACTGTAAAAGGTTCTTGACATGATATACACATTGGAGACTTCATCTTCCAATAAATGTTTGTGGATAATATATGTATGTCCTATACAAAGTCTGGCTACTACAACCTCTTCTCTTCTTGCCTGGCTGTAGTGTAAGGGCCACTCATCAATAGTTGGACAAATCTCGTAGATGTTGTAAGGTTATACGTGGCAATACATATTGAGATAAGAAAATACAGTCCCACTATGTCACTAAAAAAAACGAAGAAAAAATGTCTATTATTTCTGATGATGACGTCTTACGTCGAAAATTCAAGTTTTAAAATAGATAAATAATTTATTTTAAAAAAATTGCATTATTTGTTTTGCTTTCAACCGTTTTTAAATAGAATTCAAATATCTGCTTCAGTATTTTCTTCTTCTTAATATTGTTGGAGTTATTAACCTCCACATGGATTACGTTTATACAGAGACATCCTGATTAAGTTTTAAAACAGAATACAAACATACAAGTTGCAGAGTACATCAGCAGAATAGCAAACGTACTTGAAGGCCAAGTGATCACATTCGTGCATATGTGAGGAATAAAGAAAGAGAAAATAATAAAAGTAGAGTCAGCCTCTTTTCTCTCTGATTTTAGACAGATTGGACATCAAATCATGGCTCGGGCACAGACGAACAAAAAGAAACATAAAAATGCAACAAAAATATATCAATTTATTTTTATAATACATAGTTTGAGTAATTCTTTCATCTTACACAGGAAACAAATTAAGCTAGTCATGAGATTCAATTGTGTGTATATATATATATATATATATATATATATATATATATATATATATATATATATATATATATGTATATGTAGAGTAGGTGGAGATAAATAAAATTAGCACATTATTTTTATTTTTAAATTATATATATATATATATATATATGTATAGCGCTGTAACGTCTAAGCTATGTAAGGGGGGATTGGTTTTTATTTTTACAAATAATCCGCTACTTACAATCGTAGTGGGGGTCACACAAAACAGAGAAAATTCTATTTTGTTTGATTAAAAACTGATAAATCCTATTTAATCACCTAAATTACTTACAGGGTTCTTTTCAACTTCTTTCTTTTACAAATTAATACTTGAATACTTATATATATCTCCTGCGCAACGCCAGGACACATGTTCTGCAATATTATATAATACGTTATTTGCCTCTTTAAGGTGACTTATGTAGTTTACGGACCGGGCTTACTTGCCTCCACACGAGAGCACAGTTAGACAAAAGGTCGGTTTTTAATGTGGGGAAAAATTCATCTCCCCAAATAGGGACACCCCGGATTCTGACTAAAATTAAAATTGCCGCAATCTAGAAGGATTACTCTCAATGGCAAGATTATAACAACTAACCATGGCAAGAGTGTTATTACTCAACATATTGCATTAATTGTTTCAGCTGCTGTTTTACATTAACATCGTGGGGTCTTCGTTCGCGCTGGTCAGTCATAAGCACCAACTAATTTAATAGTTACAGATTTTGCAAGGAATTTCTGGAGTTATTCGACTTACTGGGTAGCGCCGGGGCACAGATCAACTAGTATAAAATATAGTTATCCATGGAAACGTGTTTCGCCATCTACGCTCATCAGCATAGCTAGACCTAGTGAGATTCAACACGGGGACCTCAGTCACTTCTTCCTGCATTTCACTTATTTTAAATGAAATGTGGGGAGAGAACAGTTTGGAGGGTTAACGGTGGTTAAATTTGATTGGAGATAAAAGTCCACTGCGGAAGCCTTTTGAAAAAATATTTTGAATTTATTATTTATCAAAAATGAATGTGTGCTTTGAAATGGACCGATACAATAGTATGAATAAAAATGTTTTTTTAAAAAGTAAACTTGGAGAATTTATAAAATTATTGTATATTTTGAGCTCTCAATCCATTTTTTGTGTGATTTAAAGGAATTTGATAATATATATATATAGTCTCGGAAGTTTCTCAACCAATAAAACTATATTAAAAAAAAACAAAAACAAAAACAAACTTATATATATATCGTGTGTAGTGTTATTTTTGTTCATAGGAGTTAAACCTATGAAAGTGTTTATAAGATAGTGCTCAATAATAAGTAGAGCTATATTTTAGTATACATTTTTATTTATACACACATTTTGGCTAAATGTTTGTATAAATGATATATATATATATATATATATATATATATATATATATATATATATATAAATAAACAATCGATAGATCCAAGTGGAATGAATTAGGATAATCAATCAGACTGTTTCGTTTGATAAGTGCTTTAAGCTGAGATTGAAACCTGACTGTTTTGTCAACAGTAGGACTTCTTACTATGCCATCACCCCCCCCCCCCCCAATAAAAAAAAATCTTAATGCTTATATATATGCATTAACAACTTCCTATATGTATGAATATATAAAAAAAATACGAGAGAATATATGAAAGTTCCGTATTTTACAAAAAGGTGTTTGGTTTTCCTCTCGTGTCTTTTCACACATAAAAACTCTTGCAGAACCCCAACTTTCTCAGCACCACCCAGGGGACCAAACACCATTATGATATTTGGGGTTTGCTTCTGGATTTCCTTCTGGATAACGAGCTGGCACCATAGAGCGTTTGTATTCGTGAAGCCGGGCTTTCAGTTTTTCCTTGATATGAGGATACTTTTTAGCCAGATCAAAATGCTCGGTTGGATCCACTGAAAATAAACGAAACAGATTTATATTTATCGAGTATGTAAAATTATGTTTAATTATGTTGGCAATATGGCCACCAATTGCATCATTAGCTGTTATGTAAAAAGTTTCATAAATATTTAATAATATATATAACAAATACCAATGCACCATTGTATTAAGATGGAGAACATAGCCAGGTGGGTTCTCTACCTTATCAGGATATCTTTTCTCAACCAAACGGTACACACTTATTGTCCTTCACACATAACTCTGGTATGGCTTATTCTTGAGTATGCCATCCAAGCAACAGATCCTTATCTACAAAAGATATCCTACACCTGGAGCGTGTTCAACAATTGGCAATCAGGATAGTGACGGGACTCCATGCTTAGCTATAATAAAAAAACACTCCAAAGACTAAATCTGTTCTCACTTGAGCAGTGGAGGATGCATTGACCACCCAGGAGATTGCTTTTTGTATAATAGACAAGCAGGAGTACCCGGCGATCCCTGGGGCCATCTCTTGGTGCTTATAACTGACCATTCAGGGAAGAGATGGCCCTGGGGATCGCCGGGTACCCCTGCTTGTCTTCTATTATATAAAAGGCAGTTGTCTGTGTGTATGTCCAGCTAAAACTCTAACACTACAAAACAAACACCCACAAAGTTGGTATTTTCTTGATCGGTGTTGTCCTGGTTGAATAATATCTAAAATTTAGAAAAAAGTTACTCTTCTCAAGTACGCTCCATACATAAGATTGAGATTTGAGAAGCTAGGAGGTCAAATGTTACGGTCATTTGATTATGAAAATTTTATGGCATTCATTTCTGCATTAGACTTCTTTACCTTTTCTAATATTAAAATGGCGTTTACTCATCATATAAAAGTTGCATCTGATGTTTTTGTGGACGACATTTCAAATTGTTCCTTCTGACACACAGTGTTCTTTTGCAATCAACCTCATGGATTTTCTAGGATTACCTCCAACGGTGTGCTGTACTTTTATGTAACGTATAAATTGCTTACATACTACTATCAGGTAGTCGTTGTTCCTATTGGATATTAGTTTAACTACGGAGACGTTTGGAGATTAGTTAGTGTTATGGGGGTTCTCCTTAACCATTCTCTCAAGTTGCGGAGGATGCATTGAGATTCGATTCTGGCATACATTATTAACAAGAATTTAAATCTACCTTCTGAGAAGCTTTTCACTCCAGCCTCAAGCCACAGTCACTTTCGGTTCAATAGAAAAAAAGCTGTCAGTGTTTCTGCTCTGTGGAACAACCGATGCTGACTACCGAAGGAGGTTATAATGCTGACTACCATATCCACATTTAAAGTGGCCTTTGACAAACATTCAGACTGTACATGGATGTAAATAACCTCTACCTGTCTCTTTACATGGCTTGTTGCACTTTGCTATTTTTTGCCAAATAAATTTGATTTTAAATACTGACCCAATGGGGCAGGGATGGTCTAGTATAATATGCAAATTTGCTACCAAATCGATAGTATTCCGAAGAATTCAAACATTAAAATTCAGTAATAAAAATTTTAATTGATGAAAAGAACAAATAAAAATACAAACAGAAAAATCAATATAAAATTATATTTACTTTTCTGTCTCTATTAATTTTGTTTCTTCATAAACAACAAGAATAATAACAAAAAACAGAAAATTACAAATGGGGTAAATAGAAGAGTCAGAGTTTTTTATGCTATTGTCTTTATATAAAACAACATTCTCTTTTGTCTTCTATTATATAAAGGACAGTTGTCTTTGTGTGAGCATGTGTGTATGTGTGCATGTTTGTAGGTCTGCAAAAGGCTCCAGAGGTACTCGACAGACGCCGCAAAGTTGAAGTTTTCTGAATCGCCAGGGCGGGAGAGAGGAGGGAGGGGGGGCGACAGGGAAGAGACAGCTTTTGCTCTGGGCAATGGGTAGGGTGGGGGTGAAGGAGGCGACCACGGAAGAGATGGTCTCGAGCATCGCCGGGTACCCCTGCTTGTCTTCTATTATATAAAAGGCAGTTATCTGTGTGTATGTCTAGCTAAAACTCAAACACTACAAAACAAACACCCACAAAGTTGGTATTTTCTTGATCGGTGTTGTCCTGGGTGAATAATAGCTAAAATTTAGAAAAAGTTACTCTTCTCAAGTACACTCCATACATAAGATTGAGATTTGGGGAGCTAGGAGGTCAAATGTTACAGTCATGTGATCATGAACATTTTATGGCATTCATTTCTGCATTAGACTTCTTTACTTTTTCTGATAGTAAAATGACGTTTTAATAATATATATAACAAATACCAATGCACCATTGTATTGAGATGGAGAACATAGCCAGGTGGGTTCCTTACCTGATCCGGATATCCTTCCTCAACAGAACGGTACACACTTTTTGTCCTTCATACATAACTCTGGTACGGCTGTCCGGGCATCATATAAAAGTTGCATCTGATGTTTTTGTGGACGACATTTCAAATTGTTCCTTCTGACACACAGTGTTTTTTTGTTATCAACTTTATGGATCTTCTAGGATTACCACCAACAGTGTGCTATACTTTTATGTGACGTATAAATTGCTTACATACTACTATCAGGTGGTCGTTGTTCCTATTGGATATTACTTTAACTACGGAGACGTTTGGAGATTAGTTAGTGTTATGGGGGTTCTCCTTAACCGTTCTCTCAACTATGATCTATACATCGATCTTCTCGGATTACCACCAATGGTGTGCTGTACTTGCCAAATAAATTCAGGTCTTCTAATGCTATCAGTGTGTTCAGAATGTCTCTTAAGTTTTGATAATGGTGATACTATTCCATCTCAAGCCCTGAATTCTTTGCAAAATTTGTAGACGAAAGTTCAAGCGACTTTAAAATATTGTCTGATTTCTAAATTGCTATATTCAGCTTTTATAGTCACGATAACTGTGCGCCTCTTCATTGTTGTGTAATTATAAAATCTGCTATTTTTTTTTTTTTACTAAAAAGTCACAATTTATCAAGGCCCAAAAACCACTCAAGGATAAGGGTTTATGCTATTGATAACTATTGTAATTAATGGGGCTGACAGATATACTTCCAATATACTATATATATATATATATATATATATTGTTGAATATGACAGGCAACTTATGCATTGATATCTTTGTGAGGATCCTTCCATTGTTTTGGTGGGGAATTGGCTGATGAATCTGCCATAATAGTTGGTCTCTCAAGTACTTTCGAGCCATCCCGATCCATCTTCAGTGGAATCACGTAAAGACGATAGTGTTGATATTAATAGGTAGTTTTGGCGGGAATTATATTATTAATACAGAACTATAGTTAGCATTATAAACATTTTAGAATGATATCGCTAGTATTAAAATTGATTCTGTTAATGGCTACTTTTTTGGTTTTGATGTATAACGTTTCAAATGTATAGAGTTTTTATTTATTAGTAGTATGTTCTAATATTGTGGTGTTTTCTACCAAGAGTTTTCGAAATTGGGAGCAGGGATATGAATGCTGGTTAGTTAGGTGTTGAACTATGGTGCTGGTAGGGAATAAATGCATTGTTAACCTCCTTGACAAAGTTGTAGTAGTTAAGCCAACGTATATCTTCTAACATCAACTCAACAATATCAAAAGAACTCTAATAAATAATGGCTTCCCTAATTATATAATTGACCAACAAATTAGACAGTTTAAAAAATATGTAATGTATTATGCCCTTTTTGTTATTGATACTAATGTTTGCATGGGTAATATTACTAAACACATGATTTATTTAGTCTGCTGAGCTGGGAATAAACAAAGAATACTACAAAGTGAAAAATGAGACTTTAATATTCAATGCTTGTTCTATTGATATTATACTTTTCAACCTTTCAAGTTTCATTAATTAGTGATGTTAATCAATATCTACTCTTCCTCCATCCAAAGTACATCTTCTCACCTACCTCGGATGTTAAACAACATGTCTTTGAAATGATGATGATGATGATGATGATGCTTCCTCTCGTCCTCATCATCCTCTCTCTCCCAGTCTTCATCCAAGAGCTCGTCATCATCGTAATCTATGATGGGCTGATTATCGTTAAGGGTCGGCACTGGATACCAACCGTTATATTTTCCGGGACGACCTTCAGTCAACTTGAAGTCACCCACTCTGAAAAAAAAAAAACAGAACTATCTGTAAGATGAATTCATTGAATCTATGAAGAAAATGCTATCTCAAACTCAAGAGAGAGAGAACAGTGAAAATCAGACATTTTTAAAAACATAAACTCAAAATTCTTTAGACTTGGTTAATGTTCAGAAGAGCTGGAAAAACGTATAAGAATATCGGTTATTAATAATTTTTATTGATATATGTTTGTGGAGTACATATATATATTTTTTTCTAGTGACGAAATGTAACAAAAAAAAAGAAGAAAATGTTACTATTTCCTGATGAAGACTTGTTACAGTCAAAACTAAGTTGAATTTAAATTAATAAATAAATAAATATTTATTTAAAAAGAAACATTTACACGTTGTCTGGGTCTTACAACTTATTTATTCATAATACCCAACACTTTCAAAGAGGAACAACTTCTAATATATATATATATATATATATATATATATATATATATATATATATATATACAGGGTGATTCATAAGTCACTTAGCTATTTATTTTTGAAATTCTAAAGTTAAAAAATATGGTAATACAAAACAGAAAGTTTATTCAACAAATTCATTTATGGGAGTTTAAAATTACAGCAAATTTTCAAAATTTCCACCATCGTTCTGCATGCATAGCTCCATTCTTTTTTGCAAGGAATTTACGACTCTTTGTAGCATATTTGATTGATTAATTTTAACAAATTCGGCAGTGATTTTTGATTTGAGGTCGTCATTGCCTTTCAACAAGTGTGGGAGATTCATCAAATTTGGCCATATGAATAACAATAAAAATTCGCTCTTCAATTGTACATGACATACTGCCTGAAAAAAAAAGCACATATGATGATTTACACAAATTTAAATAAATAAAAATAAATATATATAGAAACAAATATATAAACGAACAAATTTAAAATAACTAATAGCAGTAATTAGAGAGTAAGATAACAATCATCAAAAGTTCATTGTATGTTTGTGCTTCATATGGTAATCATTTTAAATAGCTAAGTGACTTATGAATCACCCTGTATATACAGGGTGGGCCAAAATAAGGGTCCTATCTTTAAATTTGAATAACTTGAATTTGAATAACTTCCACAAAATAAAAGTTAAACTCACCAAACTTTATGTGTGTGTAGACTGACCCTTCCGAGATTTTTTGAAATAAACAAAACAAATTTTAGCCGAAAAACACTTCTTAAAACTTACAAAAACTAAAGTATTGTTTTTTACACTGTTTTGAGTTTTTTAAGCAAAAATAATGTTTTCTAAATGAGGGTACGTTCCTTAGGGCTAATACGGCTCATGCTTGCTTCGGAAGGGGTCCTTTACTTATTCTAAAAAAATCAAAAAAAAAATCAATAAATAAAAAAGTTATGAATTTTTAAAAATAGGACCCTTATTTTTGCCCACCCTGTATAAATGAAGGAAGAGAGATTTCATCTTCGATTGTTCGATGCAAGGTGTACTCGATACAACATGTTTATTTTTCTTTCCTTAAGCCAAGGCTTTTCAAAGATTAAAATCTTATCATCAGAGGAATTACATAGATGGATAAGTTGGCAGGGGAATAGCCAAAATTCAAAAAATTTAAGAAACAATATAAAGTAATGGAAAGTAAGAGTGTGTGTATAAAAAGGTTATCAAAATGTAGAGTCTGTCCAGTTTGTGAATGTCCGTTCCATCCATAGACAGACTGTTTTGCTGCATCACAGCTGTTTGGTGTTGCTAGACAAGCAAGTACTTCAAGCTAATATTCAGAAGAGCTGGAGAAATGTACAAGATTATAGGTCTTCATGTTGTATATTGGGGAGGGGTGACTTTGAGATAGTGGTTGTCTGTCACGGTTAGGAAGTAAGGTTTGACAATCGTGTGTAAGTAGCAATGACATGAGTAGTGACGTCATCGATGGAGCTAGTGAAGATTTTTGTAGGTAGAAATCGATTTGGATCAGGCTGAACAGAATGCATAAAAAGGGATTCTGAAATAACTAGTTAAAGCAAACTGAGGTTGTGTGTCTGTCTCCCCCACCATGCCATAAACAACGATTAAAATCAAATAAGTTGTCATAATCATTTGTCAGTGTTAATTTATATGGAGAGACAGGATATCTCTGCATTAATAAAATTATATTAGCATTTCTCATGTGTCTGTGTATCTCACATCTATGTGACTTACATATTATTATATAGTAATAGCATAAAGTATTAAAACCGACTTTAAAAAATCCTGTTTTTAAAAAATAATTTAATTAAATCCATTCGAATGCATTTCGATTTTCCCATAAACAAGACAGACATTTTAATCTTTTGTTAATAGTTCAATAACAAGAATAGAATTGCATAATAACGGGTCCACTGGCGCAATGGATATAGTACTAAGTAAAATTCAGTTCTAAGTGATAGTCATCTGAAGGTTGTGTAACAGAGAGTTAATAAAATAAAGACTGAATTGTCTTTCTTGGTCTTTTCACTACCAACAGTCCAAACACGCACGAGAACGACGCGACGTTTACAATCAAAGTTTCGTCCAGAATTTGATTCCTTTTTTTCTTTTCTTTTTCTTCTTTCTTGTTCTCTTTCCACTCGACGTAGTCACAATGTCAACCTTTTCTCGTTCTTCACCCAGAGCAAAGTGTCTAAGCTTTTTATTACGACAAGAATTAGCCCATGCAAAACAAGGCTCATTTGCATATGTGAAGTCTCGTCGCGTGACAAAAAGCACACATTTCTATTTGGTGACTAGAACACTCTGGGTTCAATCCCAGATGGGCAATGCACGGTGCAACCCTCACTCTTTTTCCTTTCTGGACCTGCATGATGGCTGCTACAGGTTGAAGGTTCAATCCTTGGTGCGGGCTATATGAATAATTGCGAATTACTGAAGACTTTTCCCAGTCATGGTTGATGAAACGAGAGCATGCTACCCCCGTGGATTAAATAAAGGGTTCCGTTCGAAATTCCGAACGATTCCCGAGCTCGACAGAAATATTCTCGAGTTCAAAAAGATATACCTTATCAATAACACTCAAATGGGACATAGATTCACCAGCTCAAATATGACAACAGTACTCCATGGCCTCTTTTACTCTATTCTAGAAGGTTTTGTGGAATGGTAAGTAAAAACAGAGGAATATAATCTTCACCTGATCGCAGCATTTCCTCTGATTGGATCGATGTTGTAGACAAATTCTGTCCGGGCAGAAGGTTCTCTTTGAGATATGCTCTCCCATTGGTTGATTCCATCCATTTTAAAATCTTCAGAATAAAAACAAACAAGAAAGGATATACTCAACATGTTTCCAGTCAATCTGCGATTTTAGCGATAAAAATACTATTTCAATCTTCAGTATCACAGATCCACGGATGGACAGAGTGTCTTATAGGTGCAGGTGTGTAAAAATAATGTTAAAAACGGAATTTAAAATTTTTTTTTTTAACATGGTTAACCCCAAACAAGACAGGCCGCCACTGTAGACGTAAGGGGCTACTGAGAAAAAAGAAAAGGTGAGGAGGTTGGGGGGGGGGGGTGGGGGGCAGCCTAAATTGGGATCTGCGCAGCGAGATGTCTGTTTACATTAGTTTTAAATTTCTGCATGTCAGTACTGTCGGGGAAACAGGGGGCAGGGAGGGAGTTCCAGAGGCCAGCAGCACGAGGAAATAACCTATTTGAGTAGAAGGCTCTCCGGCATCTGGAAACCTCCACAGTGAATGAATGAGATTTCTACATAAGGCAAGAAGTGAGGAGAAAGTGGGAAATTCCATTAGCAGTTAAAAGGTTAGAATTAGAGCAACGTGTCAGGATATTGTGTCATGGACAGGAAGTTGTCAGAGACACATAGCGGATAAGCTGAGAAAATCTTTCTCTTTTTTTCTGAATCGCTGTTTGGGGACAGCTGCGATGCTTCTTGAGTTTCCCTCAGACATGTAATACTCTGAAAAAGAAAATAGCTAAAGAAACGTATAAACTTTGTTACGTACTTACGTGGTAGCTGAAAAGAAGTTTGTACACCAAAAATTATGCAAATTCATCGAGTATTTTTTAAATTAAAATAAAAAACATGATTTTATCTCTTGGACGCGATTTGTCACTAGCTTGTTCTGCTTTGACAAGGGAAGTTACTAAAAAAAATCTTTTTAAAACTAATTATGGAAAAACAAGTTATAAGTACGATGTAAGATTAAAAACATAAGATTTTATTAAACTAAAATAAATATTAAAAAGTAATACTTTGACAAAATGAAAACCAAACATTTGAGTTATTTCCCTTGTCGAAGCAGAACCCGCTATTGATAAATGGCGTCCGAGAGATAAAATCAAGTATTTTTTTTAATTTAAAAAAATACTTGATGAATTTGCGTAATTTTTGGTATACAGTCTTCCATAAGCAAAGTTTCTTTCCAAGAACTACCTGTGTGTGGAACAATATTTCGAGGCTGCTTCCCAACTGACTACAACATGATCGTTTTCAAGTTCAATGTTAACAAATTCTTGTGAAGCCGTCGTCTTAAGTAATCGGATTCTGCCCAGTTTCAACCATCGTTATCAATCCTCTCTCACTGCTCACCTGATAAGTTCATTAACCCTTATCCTCAAGTGGCATTTTGGCCTTGATAAGCAGTTACTTGTTAGCACATAAAAATATATATATATAAATGAAGGCGAGTTGTGTATGTGTGTGTAAATCGAATCTCTGAATGTTTCGACGGATGTAACCGATGTAAGTTTCTTCAGGTGCCTCTTTCCGAACCTTGTAAACCTAGCAGTCAAACTTGAGAACCTATAAAGCATTTAAAACTGAACCCTTTATTTAATCCATTGGGTGGATTGTTCTCATTCTGTCAGTCAGAATGGGGTACAAGTGCTAATTTGTCTTACTCTGAGTTATTATCTACTGTCGTAAGGATAGAATAATAAAATAAAATAAAATTTTTTAAATCCTATTAAAAAAATAAATCTACCAGAATGCATTTAGATTTCTTCATAATCAAGTCAGCCATTTTAACATGTTGTTAATAGTAATAAAAAAAGGATCTATTGCTTTGTGACACTTTGAAAGTTGAAAGGAATATCAAATCTGTTTAACTGTCATAATCTAATATATAAAGTAGAGACGTTTTTTCCCCTGTACCTTCTCGGAGTATAGGAAAATAACCACATGCATCACAGTCTACTAAACTCACCACTATACTCCACTTATTCACTCGAGCGTGTCTTAATAAATTTGTTATTATTTTTTTCGACATAACACTAAATATTACATTTTGCCCGCCATCCACGTCTCTCCGCAAAACCAACTCCATATATGTGGCAGCAAAAACTTTTCTCCCTAACAATTATGTACTGTCACTCTACTCATCGACACCGGGAACTAATACACACAGTTTAATTTTCAAAAAACAGTCAGTTCTTATTTATTATTTGCCTGGTATTAATTTACTACATAATATAAAGCAATACTCAAAGACTTAATGACCGCTCCCGTTCACTCCGATGATTTTCCGCGAATATCAGATTACGTTATTACAATTTCTACCTATGACTTCTACATTTATATTCATTCCGGAATTAAGCGAATGAAATTAACAAACACAGTTCCTGCAACATTTATTGATTCAACATGGCGGCTACAATTTCTTGATCGAATCGACTTCCTATTTAATTCAATAAGCGCCAATATACTGGTAGACCCCGATACATTTACATTTTCAAAATCATACACCTTTAACACGCATATTATAGAAAACTTGCCCAAATCCAGTCATTTTCATCATCTACAAATGACGTAAACCATGTCATTGCTGAATCTTAACATAACACGCATGCCCAATAATCAAGCTTAGCTTAATTGACCTATTTTCACATTTATTTTCAACTCGAAACGGTAGCGCAGTGGTTAGGAAGGCATGTTTCATGATCGCCATGTCAGCATTCGATCCCATTCTACTATGTCACTTTTTTTCTTTTTTTTAATTTACAGCATTCGCAAACACGGTAGAAGGGGGGAATAAACAATAGGCCGTTCCTTTTTTATTCGACGTCATGCAATAGGTAGTACTTTCTCCCATGCAACGCCGGGCGACGGGTTCCGCTAGTTATATATAAAAAGATTGAAAGTTTTGGCAGCTATTTAGGTACTTGTTCAGATTGGGACACAAGCTAAAATCGACTTGGTGTCAGTAGTTTCCGGATGTTTACGTAGACGGACGGAAAATGCTGACGTACTTATCCAACCAAAATGCGAGAAAATAAGTAGATGGCAAGTTAACATTTTTATTGATTGAATCGCGAAATTCACTAATCAGAAATAAAAATTGATCAAAGCTTTATTGAATTTAGTACGTATGCAGATTAGGACCCTAGTTAAAATATACTTGGCATCAGTTATGGTTAGAGTTAGGCCTTAATTTGCATAAGTACCATGAATTTTAACGAACCCTAACCCCGTTATATATATGTATTTAAAAAAAATTTATATTTAGAATTTTTACGTGTAAAAAAAACATTTTTTCCAGTTGTACATCCAGCCTCATTTTGGATTTTTTGGATGCAAACAACCCAACTGACTTTTCCAACCGTCTACATCAACATCCAAAAAACTACCAATGCCAAATCGATTTTAGTTTGGGTCCTAATATGGACAAGTACCGCTATTTAGATCGAATAATTTTATTATCAGAGATTATAAAAAAAAAAAATGGTTACCTCCCTTTCTTGCTGAGTGGTTCTCTTCTTGTCCATCCCTCTTGATTGGTCAAGACGATTTTTATTGACCAATCAACAGACACTTAATTTTGGTGGGCTGAATAAAAAAAACCTTAATCTTTCTCTCTTTGAATATGATCCGGCCATGATAACAAGTAAGGAATATTTCTCCTTAATTTGAGTATGACAATTAGAACCTGAAAAATTCAGAGGGCCGTCTAATTTTCTTGGGCGTTAAGGAACTTTTTATTATTAGTTGGATTTCTTACAACTGCAAACTCAATTAGTTTTGCAATACTTTTCTGTATTGTTATTTAAATTTTTTTTTAATTAAAATTTTGTTTTTATGAATCTCTAAAGTTTACAAAATGTTTTGTTTTGTAAAAAAATCTGTGATGGCAAGTGTGCATTAATTATTTGTTTTTAATACAAAACCGGAAGTAAAAAAAATCCAGTGTGAAACCAAAATTTGTCCTTTTGTTCATCTTTGATTCAGGGGTACCTCAAATATAATTGATACAAAATTGTCCTTTTGATCGTCTCTGATTCTGGGGTACCTCAAATATAATTGATACAAAATTTGTCCTTTTTATCATCTCTGATTCTGGGGTACCTCAAATATAATTAGTACAAAATTTGTCCTTTTGATCATCTCTGATTCTGGGGTACCTCAAACATAATTGATACAAAATTTGTCCTTTTGATCATCTCTTATTCTGCGGTACCTCAAATATAATTGATACAAAATTTGTCCTTTTGATTGTTGGGGTACCTCAAATATAATTGATACAAAATTTGTCATTTTGATCATCTCTGATTCTGGGGTACCTCAAATATAATTGATACAAAATTTGTCCTTTTGATCATCTCTGATTCTGGGGTACCTCAAATATAATTGATACAAAATTTGTCCTTTTGATCATCTCTGATTTGGGGGTACCTCAAATATAATTGATACAAAATTTGTCCTTTTGATCATCTCTGATTCTGGGGTACCTACAATATAATTGATACAAAATTTGTCCTTTTGATCATCTCTGATTCTGGGGTACCTCAAATATAATTGATACAAAATTTGTCCTTTTGATCATCTCTGATTCTGGGGTACCTAAAATATAATTGATACAAAATTTGTCCTTTTGATCATCTCTGATTCTGGGGTACCTCAAATATAATTGATACAAAATTTGTCCTTTTGATCATCTTTGATTCTGGGGTACCTCAAATATAATTGATACAAAATTTGTCGTTTTGATCATCTCTGATTCTGAGGTACCTAAATTTTTATTGATACAAAATTTGTCCTTTTTATCATCTCTGATTCTGGGGTACCTAAAATATAATTGATACAAAATTTGTCCTTTTGATCATCTCTGATTCTGGGGTACCTCAAATATAATTGATACAAAATTTGTCCTTTTGATCATCTCTGATTCTGGGGTACCTCAAATATAATTGATACAAAATTTGCCCTTTTGATAATCTCTGATTCTGGGGTACCTCAAATATAATTGATACAAAATTTGTCCTTTTGATCATCTCTGATTCTGGGGTACCTCAAATATAATTGATACAAAATTAGTCCTTTTGATCATCTCTGATTCTGGGGTACCTCAAATATAATTGATACAGAATTTGTCGTTTTGATCATCTCTGATTCTGGGGTACCTTAAATATAATTGATACAAAATTTGTCCTTCTGATCATCTCTGATTCTTGGGTACCTCAAATATAATTGATACAAAATTTGCCATTTTGATCATCTCTGATTTGGGGGTACCTCAAACATAATTGATACAAAATTTGTCCTTTTGATAATCTCTGATTCTGGCGTACCTCAAATATAATTGATACAAAATTTGTCCTTTTGATCATCTCTGATTCTGGCGTACCTCAAATATAATTGATACAAAATTTGTCCTTTTGATCATCTCTTATTCTGGGGTACCACAAATATAATTGATACAAAATTTGTCCTTTTGATCATCTTTGATTCTGGGGTACCTCAAATATAATTAGTACAAAATTTGTCGTTTTGATCATCTCTGATTCTGAGGTACCTCAAATATAATTGATACAAAATTTGACCTATTGATCATCTCTGATTCTGGGGTTCCTCAAATATAATTGATACAAAATTTGTCCTTTTGATTATCTCTGATTCTGGGGTACCTAAAATATAATTGATACAAAATTTGTCCTTTTGATCATCTTTGATTCTGGGGTACCTCAAATATAATTGATAAAAAATTTGTCCTTTTGATCATCTCTGATTCTGGGGTACCTCAAATATAATTGTTACAGAATTTGTCCTTTTGATCATCTTTGATTCTGGGGTACCTCAAATATAATTGATACAAAATTTGTCGTTTTGATCATCTCTGATTCTGGGGTACCTAAATTATTATTGATACAAAATTTGTCCTTTTGATCATCTCTGATTCTGGCATACCTCAAATATAATTGATACAAAATTTGTCCTTTTGATCATCTCTGATTCTGGGGTACCTCAAATATAATTGATACAAAATTTGTCCTTTTGATCATCTCTGATTCTGGGGTACCTCAAATATAATTGATACAAAATTTGTCCTTTTGATCATCTCTGATTCTTGGGTACCTCAAATATAATTGATACAAAATTTGTCCTTTTGATCATCTCTAATTCTGGGGTACCTCAAATATAATTGATACAAAATTTGTCGTTTTGATCATCTCTGATTCTGGGGTACCTCAAGTATAATTAATACAAAATTTGTGATAGTTTTATAACTATTTGATTTGATTAATAATTTAATGACCTCACGATACCGTAATAACTAAATTTAACTTTGAAAATCCTATTTAAAAAAAATAATACTCAGCTTTAAAAAAAGTATCCAAAATACTATTCTTAGCGTACTTAAAAATGTTATCTGTGTATTTCTCTCGCCCTCCTCTCTCATTCCAAGTTGATTTAATAATAATAATAATAATAATCTATATATTGGTAAAAGGTTATGGTGTTTTGAGAGTTTTTCTGTTCGTACACAAACAGAAATGTGATTGGTTGATAAAAAGGAATAGGCAGAGTATTCATTACTAAAGCAGTAAGTTTAATGGTGTCACTACCAGAGTTTGAATCACACGTAAGTCTAAAGGATTTTTTAAACCGGATATCCGCAGTAGACAATTCAGAATTACTTCAAAGCAAATTATGTTTGCTTAAAAACAATTTCTAATGTTTTCTGTCAATATAAACAATACGTAAATACATTTGATACGTAAATACATTTGATTGATAATTTCGATTATTCTCATCTTGGGTGTTATTTCCACAATATTCCAACCGATGAACCCTCTGACCTTCTTCAGGTGCATCTTGTAGCACTCAGGAATCTTTATGTCGAACTCGGGAATCTATATGAAATTTTGAACTGAACTCTTTATTTCATCCACGGGGATAGATTGTTCTCGTTCTATGACTGGGTAGAAGTCTTCAGTAATTTTGGTTAGTATTGTCTGTAGTGAGGATTGAACCATCAACTTCCAGAAGACTGCCACAAAGAACTTATTGTTACTTAATACCCGAGTTCCACATATAGATTGCCGATGCACCTGAAGAAGGTCGAAGGTTACACCAACTGAAATGTTGTGATAATAACATCAAAGATGAAAATAGTAGTCTAAATAATTCAAATAGTAGTCCAAATAATTCACATAATCCAAATAATTCAAATAATTCAAAATAATTCAAATAATCCAAATAATTCACATAATACAAATGATCCAAATAATTCAAATAGTAATCCAAATAATTCACATAATCCAAATAATCCAAAATTCAAATAATTCAAAATAATCCAAATAATTCAAACGATCCAAATAATTGAAATAATCCAAAATAATTCAAATAATACAAATAATTCAAATGATCCAAATAATTCAAATGATCCAAATAATTCAAATGATCCAGATAATCCAAATATGTCACAGTTTATGAATTTTTCGAATTAAATCAAAGTAGAATAAATAGTGGTAGTAGTCAGGGGTATATCTAGTAAGAATCACAAGAAAAAGAGAATACTTACCTACTGTGCCTCCTGCGATATGGACAAATGTCGGATACCAATCAACGGCGTGGATCATACTAAGAAAAGAAGAGAAAGAAATTTAGGATGTATATATATCTTCTTCTTCATCCATTTTATCATCTTATTTCCCTTGCTCAGGGTGTAAACATGCACTAGGTGGCTGCATGATTTTGGTGCATGCAAATAGCGGACATGCTACGGGTGAGAGATGTCCAGCCAAAGGAAGGGTAGCACAGAAAAATTGAAAATATCTCTGATTTGGAGTCCGACCACCCAGAATTTTATTTCTCTTTGGAAATAAAGTAATATCTCTTTAGGCGAGGATTCATATTGAGAGCAACGTACTTGAGAAAAATAATGTCCTAGATTGTCTGCCGATAAGCCCTTTTGAGTGGACACTGACTGGTGGTTATCTCTAGCAGATATCTCGAGTAGTTAGCTTTTGGGTGGTCAAATGGGGGTGATTGAGAAAGACCAGAATCTAAGATTTCTGGTCAAAAGTAGGATTGTGTCCCTATTTACTTGCCTCCCCATGAGGGCAGAGTTAGACACAAGGTCGATTTTTAATGTAGGGTAAATCCAGCTACCCCAAAAGAGACACTCTGGACTGGCACAAAAATAAAAATTGCCTCAGTCAAAAAGGACTTCTCCTTCACTGATCGAGGACAGAAAACTAAGTGTAGCATTAGAACAGATACTACACTTTGCTCCTAGCCAAAGGATTGTGTTGATTGGACTTATGTTTTGATTTGGCCGGGCAAAGATCTCATTTTTCAAGTCTACTATTATACCTAAGAAAAGGAGTACCATCGTGACCTCCCCCAAAAAATAAACTTTGTCAATTGTTTTTAAACTGGTGTTGTGGTTTTATTTGGAGGGTGAATTCCTTTGTTGCAACACTAACTAAATCGAACAACAAGTTTGGACGGGCATAACGAGCTGGACGATTACGACCTGTGCAGTAGACGCACACATGCACGTTCATAAGGAGTCTGACGTTTTCTGACAACTTGCAATCTCAGTCTCTAAGCTTGGTGGCCTTGCGGATTGATTCTGTTCAAATATCATTGCCTAGCATCTTTGTTGATGGTTTGCACCCAAGTTTTCTTGAGTCTTCCAACATTCCTCCGGCTCTCTACCTCAAAGTCTCTGCATTTTCTTATCCAAGAGTGGCTCCTCTTAATATGACCAAACCAAAGTTGCCGACTGATCGTCAGGAGTTCATCAAGTTTGGTATATTCAGCCTCACCAACAGGGTATCAGAGCTGCTGTGCCGGGTCTGATCTGACCCGACATTGCATATCCGTCTGATCATTGCTCACTAATTACGCTGAAGATGGACGTGAGGACTGGGTGGGGGGTCCAACACTCACCTGCATACACCATCACACAGCTGCTATATACTCTTCGCCTGGTAGTGAGAGGGATAGCTTGCAATGTCAGAACTGGAAACAGTTTGCAGAACTTGTATATATATATATATATATATATATGTATATGTATATATTGTTTAAAATTTGTATACACTCCTTGGATTATAACATCAAATCCGTCGTACGAAGACTAGAAAAAACGGATCAAAAGCTGAATAAGCAGAAGTTGGCACTCCTGTTTAATCAAACATGTATATATATATATATATATATATATATATATATAAATATATATATATATATATATATATATATATATAATATTTTTTTAAAATTTATATTTAGAATTTTTAATATATATTCAAACATAAATTTTATAACATAAAGTAATTATATTTAATATTTTTTATGCAATTTTATACCATATCAATGTTATGAAGGACAGATCACGTCATTTCATAAAACTTGTTTTTTATTCAGCATACAATTGTTTCGACTTACACCAAGATATTTGCAAAATGCTCCTGGGCATTTATTTCATTGGCTATTCAACTCGAAAGGATGGATCAAAAATGAAACAAACAGGAATTGTCACCGTTGTTTAATCAAACATATAAAAATATACAAATAAATACACTAGTCTTTATTATAGAGAAGAGGATTTCTTACAAATATTATTTTTTCTGGTTTTGTTTGTTTGATTGTTGGGACACATAACTTTCTTATCTAGTGGTTATTCTTTTTTCTGGAGAGGGGCGGGCGACGAGTCTTCTGTGTCCATTATGAACAAACATCGGAAGACATTTGCATTGAAAAGATATGTCAGTTTTTTCCACTGCTTATCTAGAATTATGGAGACATTCGAAAAAAAATATAAAACAAACTCAGAAATATCTGTTTGATGTACATATCTGTCATGGAATGAATATATCGTATACCAAAAATCACATAAATTAATCAAGTAGTTTTTATTTTATAAAAGAAAATCAAATTTTAGATCCATTGCTCTTTCCACAACTCATAAAGTCGGTTCTCTCTATCGCTCCAAACACTTTCTCACACCCTAGGCTATTCTCTATCTCTACAAATCTACAATCAGACCATGTATGGAGTACCGTTGTCATATTTGGGCTAGTGAATCTCTGTCCCATTTGATAAGGTGCAGAAACGTATCTGTAACTTGATTCGCTACACACTTTCTTCTTCTCTTCACTCTCTCTCATAGACATGATGTTGCTAGTCTCAGTCTTTTCTACAAATACTATTATGGCATATGTTCTTCAGAATTATGTGATCTATTCCCTGCTTCTTTTGTTCCAGCTTGTTTGACTAGTTGGTCTAGTGGTCTCCATCAATTCGTACTTTTGATACCTCATTGTAATACAGCTTCCTATTCCAGTAGCTTTTTTTTCTGAGAACTGCAGGTTTGTGGAACTCTCTTCCTGTTGACTGTTTTCCTCCTACCTATAACCTTGGTCTTTTCAACACTAAGGCCAATAGGCATCTCCTGTCTTTGCGATAATCATATTTGTTCTTGTTAGCTCCTTACATCAAGTGGTTTCATGCCTTTTCTAAAGCGCTTTCCATTTTAAAAAAAGTGGGTAGGGGCAGCAATATTACCCCCACCCATCATCATATCCAATTTAACATCCATTTTACATACGGCTTTTAGAAATTGACATCCAAACTGAACCTGCTACTTCATCTGTTCAACATCACTCTCATCCATTGTTTCAACATGGCCATACTATCGAAGATAGCAAAATTCATATATAGTAAAGCCAAGTCAAAATGTCTGTCCTTTTTGTCATACAAAATTAGTTTGATTCTGGTTTGTCAGTTTTCTTGTTGAACGTTGGTATATGTTCTTAGCAAGAAAAAAATTATCCAACTCGAATAATTTTCTAAATGATGCCATTTATAAAAAGGGGTAGTGTTTTTTGATGAAAAGATAATTACTTCCCTTTGTTTATTGTACTATTCACATTTCTTATAGAGGCCACAAATTCTTAATATTTCAGTCACGTAAAGTAAAATTAACCACGGGCAACACCAGATAGGGACAGCTAGTGTTTGATAATTAAAAAGATAAATAAATAAATAAATAATTTTATATTTAAAATTTTTTTTTTTTTTCTTTTTTTTTTTTTTAAATCGCTGTAAATTTGACAATGAAACAACAAAAACAAAGCATACCCGGTGTGTGTTTCACCAGTTCTTTTCAAAATGTTTGGCCCGTAAACAAATCCAGCACCCTTGGTACCGCCTTCCCAAAGTGTGTCTTTTGCTCCACGCAAGGGGAGGTTATTCGATGCAATACGTGTGGGGCCTCCATTCTAAGCAATAAAATAAAAACAATAAATATATATGATAGTTTAAAAAAAATGGACAGATTTTTATTATTTATTATTTATTTCAGCTATCACAGGGATTACAGTTCAAAAGTGAGGTGCATGGTAATATGTAGGTCAATCAGTAGTAGATGTGATCTTATTTTAGGGGTCTCTGTGAGATGTAAGACCTTGCACAAATATTAGACCTTTGAACCTGTTTGAAGTCAGTTTGCAGAGTTTATTGGTATAAAATCGATAAATACCAAAAGGATGAAAAAGAATAAAATTCAAAACAGATGAATCTCAGTTTGGATTACGGCCGAAGGAATTTAAACATGATTCTTATATTATTGGAAAAGAAGCGAAGGAATAATAAAACTACACACAAGAATAGTATTTAGTAAAATCAACAATTAGAGTAAAACATTTATATTAACAAAACAATTTATTGGGATAAGACATTTTGTAAAGCTATCAGTTACAGAGAATGGTTGAGTTCATTTTGAAGGAGTGAAACATTCAGTGTAAAGTTTCAGCCAATAGTGTCCATGTTAGTATGATGGGTATGCGCGAACGTATTTGATGTAAAGTTATGTATGTATATTTTTGGCTATAGTAATGTGTGTGTGGGTAAAGTTCTTTGTTCATGGTGAAGAGAAATGGAAGATGTTACCTTCTTTTTGACTTATGCCTCCCTCTTCCCGATCGAGCCGGGAGGAGGGGGGAACAACAACCTGCACATGCGTTATTGCCTAGAACCAAAGAGAAAAGAGGGAAAAAGAGAAAGGTCGCGACTTTTTGCTTCTTTTTTATATGGGGTCAAATCACGCGTGGTCAAGCTGGCCTCTTGGCCCCTGATTGGCCGGAATCTTCGGCCAACGTGTTTTTACGAGATATCCTCTTCCTCTATCCTAGAGACGAAGAAGAAGTTGTTCTACACAGAGAAAGAAAAGGAGTCGCAATAAAAGGTCATTTGCTTCCTGAATATCTGTATGATTTATTTGTAAATTGATTCTCCTATTTTCTTATATGTATGCAAGAGTTTAGTTATTCATAAAATAAACTCGTCTAGCTACAACCGCTGTAAATAATTTTCCTTTCTTCCTCTGTGTACCTAAAACTAAATGAGCCAAGTTTCTTTCCAAGAACTATCCGTCTGTGGAACACAAACCACGGGGATTCTTCCCAGCTAACTACAATGTGGTCGCTTTCGAGTTCAATACAAACAAATTCCTGTTAATCCGTCCTCTTAAATAATCAAATTCTGGCCAGTTTCAACCATCGTTACCAATCCTCACAGTGTTGTCTCACCATTCACCTGACAAAATCGTTAACCCTTATCCTCGAGTGACTTTTGGGCCTTGATAAGCAATGACTCATTCATACATTAAAAATATTATCATCTCTATTTATATAAAGTTAGACATGTTTATATATTTGTATGTACAGGATTCACTCCTAAACTAATCAACCGATCATTATGAATTTTGTAACACAGCTGCTCGGTGTAAGAGGTGATAATGTGGGTTATATTTAGTTTAATTTAGTTTTATGCAAAGGGGTTAAAAGATGGTTAAAACATTTCGTGAAAATTCAGATACCTCCGATTTTTGTGAAATTTTAACAATAAGGATTCAATATCAATTAATAAGCATTCCCCAAATTTCAGTTTCCTTGGAGTATATTAGAGGGTTTTAAGGGGTATAAAATATGCATAACCTCCCATTTGAAAATTCAAATATTTCAGATTTGCATTAAATTTGATCCATAGTCATTAGACACTAATTAAGCAAGCTTCCCTGGATTTACCCCTTAAGCTTAAGCCTTAAATTTCAGACTTTTTCTAGAATCAAAATCATGTAATGGATTTTGATAAAAATTAGAATAAGGATATATTAACTTTTCAGCAGTTTTTCCATATCTCTAATGAAATAAAGTCACTCCTTTATTGTACACCCATGTTGTCGCCTATTTGTTGTTGTCACGTTCATCTCACCTGTTAATAATCTTTTCTTGTTAACGGGAGTCGTGGTACACTGGACGACTGGCCATCGCCATCTGTGCCACCGTTTCCACTACAATATATACAATGTATAAAGTGAGAATTAAGTAATGGGTAAAGAACAAACTTACATCTGTTGTGAATACAATTAAAGTATCATTCATGTAACCATGTTTTAAAAGAGCTTTTGTTATGTTACCAACAGCTTCATCGAGAACAGTTACCATGGCTAGAAAAGAAAGAAAAGCAAAATTTTAGTAGGTACTAGCAAAACTTACCCGCCCTTCCGCCAGCAATTAATCTAGCGGCTGTAGACTTCTTTACAGAAAAACAAAAAAACAATTTTCATTTCACAGTTTGGTGATTTGGAGAAAAATAACAAAAAAATGATTATCATGGTGTTATTTGATATGCTCCAATATTGAGGATATATAACATGTATGAACATCGTTACATTTTATTAATCAGGAACAAAACAACAAAAAGGCTATTTTATTTGTCTTCTTCGATATTCAAAGTGGAGGGGGTTGATTTTGTATAAGCATAAAAATGGATATTAATTCCCTATTAAAGACTAGTTATATAATGAAATGAATAAACGAAAAAGCAGAATGTTGATCGGTAAAATAAAACAATTATATATTACTGAGTAATTTGAAATGATTACTTTGTGTTTTTCGCCTTTAATAAAAAAAATAAAAAAATAAACCTAATGAAGATTTTTAAAAAATATGAAATATGAATCTATTTTTTTTGTAATTTAGAAAGATTAGAATAGGGGGAGGCGATTTTCTTTTTCATGGCAAATATAATCGTCATCATCATCATCATCATCATCATCACCAACAACAACAACTACAAATGTAATTTTAACAATAAATATATCTATTTTATTATTAAAAGAAAGACTTTGTTAGTCATTATGTTCAATGTAGAGTTTATTTTTTAAACGAAATTATTCCAAAATAATCTTAGTTTTTTAATATGTATAAATATATTCATGCATAAACTAAACCGGAAGTTGTCATTTGAAATTAAACAATCTAACCAACTGAAATTTTTTTCATTAAATCGCTTTAATATTACTACTTATAATAATAATATTAATATCAACTAAACTCTTGCATACATATAAGAAAATAGGAGAATCAATTTACAAATAAATCATACAGAATATTAATTTATTAGAAAGTGTTTATAAAATAAGTATGCAAATGAAGCATAGCCATAATTGTGTTTTGGAAGCTTTCCAGTCTGTACATATAGAGTATTTGAAAATATTTTTTTGTATCATTGAATTAAATAAGGTAACATATTGCTTAATGGCACATCAACCCTAAGGGTCATTTCATGCCATGAATGTAGAAGGCAATATCCTTCATTTGAGTTTTAAGTCAGTGGGTTATTTATAGTCATTAGTTAAGAGATTTGGTATTTTGAATTGTTGTCATTTTGGTGAAGGTTTTTATGCTTAAAGTTCTTTATATCTTCAAATGTTTAATCATGCTTTTAGGTTTGGTTGTTTTGTTTTATGATATATCAAGCCTTTTCGGGTTATTTAATGTCGAATCTGGTCATTTTGGTGAAGGTTTTTATGCTTCAAGTTCTTTATATGTTTAAGTATTTATTCATGGTGTTTGGTTGAGTGAAAGGGGGAGGGAAAGAGGGGAGAGGGAAGAAGACGGGAGGAAGGGAAATTGTTGTTTTTTGTTTTGAATTTTATAGAACATGATTGAGTTTCGCAAAGAAAAAAAAACCCAATAAAACATCAATGTTTGGTGCATTTTGAGTCAGGAAATCAATAACTTCAAACAGCCTGATTTGGTAGCGCCAGTAGGTTCTATTTGACACATAGATGGGGCCCTTACAGGTACTACCACTCCAGGCCAGAGTGGACCTGGGAGCAATGGCAACTAAGGGGTAACTCCACATTCCCCACAGCTCCCAAGTGGAGGCCTCACCACTGGATGTCTTTTAAGGCCATACACAGGACCGAATTAAATAAGCCTTTAGTATTTTTCATATAAATATAGTTTGGATAAATGGAAAAAAGAATTCACATTTATTCATTTAGAAAACAAGAAAAAAAACAAAAAAACCTTAATTATTATTAAAAAAAAAATTATTTTGCATTAATTCATTTAGATTTATTTATTAGATGTATTACTTTTGGTCATCTCCTATTTTAATGAATAATCCTATTGTGGCACTATGGTGGATCAAGCTTCAATGTCAGCAGATTATCCGAACGGTCGCTCATCAAAGAGAGCTTGAGTCTTGTTGTTTTGATAACATGTAGCAGTAGTTAATTTGTTCTCCTCTTCTTTCTTGTTGCCGTTGTCTTCTTTGTTAATAACAGCAATAAAACAAGAGAAATAATTCTATTTAACTACTGTTTACTATATCTTATACTCTAGAAAATTTTCTATTAAGCATCGTTAATATAGCAATAAGACAAGGGAAATAACTCTATTTTACTACGATTTATTCTATCTTACGCACTATTTTATACTCTATTTAGCGGCATTAACATTATATCCTCTATTTTGCAGGGTTTATATAACGATAGAATAAGGGTAATAACTCTACTTAAGTAAGGTAAATCTTCCTTATACTCTATTAAATCCTCTCTTTAGCATCATTAATATAGCAATAAAACAAGGGAAATAACTCTATTTCATTACTGTTTACTCTATCTTATTAAGTTATTAAATAATGACAAAAGTTGGGATTTTTTTATTTATTTATTTTTTCTTCAGTATACATAACCATCCCTCTCATATGGGAATGGGAGCAGTTGCCCCCAAACTGACCACTCTCCCATGGTAAAAAAAAAAGAGTAAGATCGGTGCTTCTGCATTATGGAAACGAACCAAATTTCCTTCCTTATTTCTAGAAGAGTGAACGAAAGGGGAGATAATTCGATTTTTTTTTTGGGGGGGGGGGGACTCATAACGAAATAATTATATTCGAATTTTTTTCTTACGGGGAAACTGTAACACAGATGGAGCAGCAAGAGAATTTGTAAGAAGATACATTAAAAAACAGTATTTTTGTAATAAAATACATTAAGAAACGGTATTAAAATGTGATATAACTTGGTTAGAAGTTATAATAACAAAAAATAACCAGAGTGTAAGGTCTTTCAAAGAGGATGGTTTATTACTACGTATATGTTGTACAAAACAATAGCACTACCGGTAATCCAATAGGATTAACATGATACACTCGAATACAGTTCACCATACATACTATTGTTCATAGTATATATATACTACAGACTAATACACTTATCAGCCTTGAGGGAAGTCAGGTATCACTTTATTCTTGTTGGCTTAAAACTTCCGACATACAATTTTTTAAGTGCACGATAAAAAAAACTTGATGCACCTTCTTTGCGTCTTTTTTTCTAATTTTGTTAATGCTGCATCGGTCAATACAAAATACCTTGCTCGTCGCCAATCGGTTGTATTGTACTCGAAAGTTAATAAAAATAAATAACACATTACTCAATAATTCCCGGACCTGACATACAGATAGCACCATTAATAGTAAAAATCCACATGATTTTTACAAAGAACTAATCTTAAAATAAAACTTGAGCGCGATCGGATTATTCATTTACAAATTTTTTTTATCTTTCTTTGAGTCTTTCCATATCTTGACTACGCTATTTTTTGTTATGTTTTCATGTCCTTCCACATCGTGATTACATTGTTATTATTGTTGGCTTAAAAATAGACATGAAATTTTTCAAGTCCACTATAAATTTTTTTTACTATCGCATAGGTCAATACAAAATTCCTTGCTCGTAGCCAATCTGTTGTATTGCACTCCAAAGTTAATAGAAATAAATAACACATGATTCAATAAGTCTCGGGCCTGACATACTTGGTCATTTTGGCCAGGAACAAAGTGTAGTATCTGTTCCGATGGATACTACACCCCATAAACTGGTATTGTCTTGGCCTTCAGGGCTTGATTTATGCCGGTCTATGGGTCTTTCCTGTGCAGTTCTAGGAGGTCCACCCTCCCCGGCTTTGCCTCCCCTCTTTGGGGAGGAGTAAGTTTATTGCTTACTGCCTGAGGCGCCCCTACCGGGGAATGCCGACGGGGCTGCCCAGGAATATTTTGTAGGCCAGAGTGCTCACCTTCTCGGGCGCTGGCTTTTCAAATCCCACTTTCCCGACCTTGTGTCACATCTTACCGCTGTGGGAGGTAGATAAATAACTCGGGCCTGACATACAGATGATTTTTATAAAGTTGTTACATGCGAAGAGGGTTCGACACTTAAATGTCGATTTCAAACAAAAACAATATCATTAATTTGGGTTTTGAAATTCTCGGTGAAAAAGAGCACATGCGCGCGAGTATTGTATACGTATAACATAAAGAGAGAAAATCAAAACAAAGCGATCTGCATGGAAATATAAATAAGTAACTTTAGTAAGAGAGGAAGAAGGCAAAGTAAGAAGCGAGGGAAGGGATCAGCGAGAAAGTGTGGCCTCGAGTCATATCAGCTGATGAATTTTCTTTTCTTTTTTCTTCACTCGCACCCATAAGGACTTAACAGGAGTAAGAGAGGAAGAAGGCAAAGCGAATAGCAGCATGCTAAGCTGTATATCCTTTTCTTCACACTTTTCTTGGCATCATCAAGCAAGAAGAGAGGGAAGGGATCAGCAAGGAAGTGTGGCCTCAAGTCACATATCAGCTGATGAATTTTCTTTTCTTCTTTCTTCACTTGCACCCATAAAGACTTAACAGGAGTAAGAGTAGGAGAGAGCAAGAGTCTAAAAAGAAAATGAAAAGGAAAGAAAGAAAAGAGAAAGGGAGATTGGAAGATTAGCAACCATCCTTTTTTATTTTGAGCGCGACCATTTTAAAAAAAATTTTAAAAGGACAATTAAGCTTTGGAATTGTGAGGAGTCGGATCGAAGATGTTGAATATAAGAGATGAATGTGGGAAAACGAGGAACAATGAGAGAAAGAAATGATAGAATCAGCAAAAGAGGTGTCCCGTTGTGAAAAGGAAAAAATATCTATTCAGTAAGTGGAGTTTTAAAACTATATGAGAAGAGACAATATTCATTAGTGTTGTTTGTTTTGATTTTTGATCGTGTTCATTATGGAATAAAATTTGAGTATTCATTTTTAATCATTGCCTTGTGCTGGTTTCTTTTTTCAATTATCCCATCTTGTGTTTTCAACTGTAAACCATATCGCAGGACTCAGGAAACCCTTTTTGAACCAAACTTTCCAGTAAAATATAAATATTAGTGTGGGACATCCGAATACGAACATAACATTATTTTTTTCGGGTCGTAACAAAGTATTAACCTTAAATTGGCAAAAAAAAAAAAACAAGCAAAACATTATTATCATAGGACGCAGCACCGTATCAAAAATGTCGTCTGGTACAAATCGGCTCGTCAACTCTCGGGCGTTTGCGTAGAACAGCCGAACGCTTCCGAGTCGAACGTCACAAAAACAGGTTCGGGATCGATAAAAGCACCCATTTGTCAATGATAAAGTTGTGTTCAAAGTTAAAAATGCCACGTTTGCCAACAGTCAATCTAAAACAACAACAATGCATCGATAATTCAGAGCGTTGTTTGCAAATTTTCAATGCAACAAAGGAGTTTTTGCTTCAACATGTGACAATGAATAAAACATGGATTCACGATTCTTGGGTTAAATCGGAAGACGTAGAACAATTGATATGGCAGAGTCAGTTGGCAAAGGAAGGCCAAGGAAAACATGAGAGTAAGTGATAAGGATGGATTTGAGAGAAAAAGGGATAAATAAAAACGGGGCCAGAGATAGGTTAGTTTGGAAGTCAATTTCTAAAAGCCATCAAACATGAAAAAATGGATATTAAACCGAATATGCTGAAGAATATTTACAAACTCACCACAATAGGTTCTTCGGTTTTTATGTTGAATATGTGGATAAAATTCTTCGTAATGCTTTGGGACCTGGAAAAGAAAAAAAAGACTGAGTAGAGATACAATACGTGATAAAAAATTGCTTTTATTAAGTTAAAATGTTGTAATATTTGCATGCATGCTAGTTTGTGGCACATATACTGCATTACTGAAGCAGTGTTGAATTCTGTTCTGGCCTTGAAACAAGCCCACCCACCATTTCTGACAATGGAATTGGTAAAATGACAAGAGATCAAAAGTTCAAAAGTGATGTGCATGGGAAACTCAGATGGAAATAAGGGAAAGCTGAATTTTGCAAGTTTGTTTGCAATTTCCAAAAAATTGTTTCAACAGCTAAAAGCAGGCAAAATTCAACTTTTTTAAATGCAAAGTTGATATGTTTCAGACTGGAACTCTGATAATAATAGGTACGGAGAAAAAAGAAAGCCTAAAAAAATGACAACAATTCTTCTTGATAAAGAGATTTTTCTCCAAATATTGCAAAATATACTAATAAATAGTAACATCTGAGTAATTTTATTTTAAAAATTAACTGTACTGCCAGCCTTGTCCTGTAGGGGTTTACTTACTAAAGTCAAGGAGAAGCTTCCTCAGCCATGTCGAACCCCTAACAACATCTTAGGAAGAGACCAAACTACAGCTGTTGACCAGACAGCTAGAGAATACCACCCCTCCAACTGACATAGGAATCCCCCCTTCGAAGGCCTTACCTCCCAGTTCAGAGGCACCCTGGCTCCAGTGGAAAACACTCAACCACCTGAGAATAGGAAAGGGATGATCAAAAGTTACTATAGGTAGATGGGGTTACAAAACTGACCCAACCGTCTGTGAATGTGGAGAGGAGGACCATACGATGCAACACTGCCTTGTCTACCCCCCCCCCCCGTTACTGCCCAACCGGTGCAGCTTGAAAGATCTTGCAGAGTATAAATGCAAAGGACTGCGTAAAAAAGTGGGAAACTGTCGTATTGTTAGATAATGTAGGCATGTTATTATTTGCGTAGTGATACATCGGGCAATTAAAACACTTTGCACATGCGCAGCCTTTTTTCTATTTTCGCCAAAGTCGTTCACGTCTTTTACAAACAGTCTTGGCTAAATGAGATGCAACTCCTGGACTCAATTTTTTTTTTAAAACTTGAGTTCACCCCAGACACTGAGACATAAGGGGCTACTGTGGATTAAGTGTCCAAAATTAAAGGGGGCATCTTCAGAAGGGAGTTGTGTGGCAAGATGTTTCTTTACATTACATTTAAATTTCTGCATGTCGGTACAGTCGGGGAAACAGGGAGCAGGGAGGAAGTTCCAAGGGCTGGCAGCTTGGGGAAAGAAACTATTGGAGTAGAAAGCTCTATGGTATCTCGGGACCTCCACAGTGAATGGATGAGATTTAGCTTATTTTGTGTTGGTCGGGTGGATTTACGTTGAGGGAGGAACAGAGCAGCAAGTTCATCGGAGCGCATTCCATTGAAGTACTTGTAAAACAAGCACAGGGATGCAACATTGCGGAGATGGAGCTGGAGCTTGGTCGATAGTGCGGGACTTATTAGATTAGCGACTCTTTTTTTGGACCCTGTTTAAGAGGGAGAGACTAGTTGATGTGACAACAATTCCATTTCTATAGTACATACATGTCGGCTTAACCAATCTGTCTTATATTCTTGTGTTCCTAACTCTTTCCAGACCATATTCTGTGCTGACAAAACTATTGAATAAAGTTGATTTAAATTTTAGAGAAGATGTTTCTCCTTTAACCAAAAACTTGGTGACCCTTTTTCTTCTCATCAAGTACGGTATTATTTAGTGATTAAATTATTAATTGAACCAAATTGTTATAAAACTCTAACCAATTATATAAAAGTAATGTAGTTTTACAAAATTATCTGCTGTAAATAGCTTCGAAAACTTTCAATCTTTTAATATATGTATAATGATTTGTTAAGAATTTTAAAGCTAGAAATGACTTCCTATTTTAAAGTTTAAATACTTTCAAATTTCTTTCAGATTTCAAAGGGTTACATTTCTTTTTTCAACTATTAACGAAAGATTAAAATGGCTAACTTGTTTACAAATAAACTGAAATGAATTCTGGCGGATTTAATTTCCTGATTAAACTATTTTTTAAATAGGATTTTAAAAAGTTCATTTTAGTACTTTATGCAGTAATTGGGAAAATTGGCTACTGAAATTGAGTTCCAGTTACTAATTTGCAAACAGAAAGACAGTGACAAGGTGAGAGTATCCCCATTATTATTCACATAAGAAAATCAAACGTTTTTCGTTGGAAATGTAGTATTCTTTTTATTACAAATATTTTTCTTATAATTGAAAATATAAGAAGTTTATTTTTCTTTTTACAAATACTGAATTGGTCTTTTTTTCTGTTTTTTTTTTACAAAAATAATTTATAATAAAAATATATTTTGTTTTAAATAAAATAGTTTATAACAAAAATGAAAATACTTAATTAATACTTTAGGAATATTTTTTTTTACAAAAATAATTTATAACAAAAATTTATTTTCTTTTAAAAAATAGTTTATAACAAAAATGAAAATACTTTATTAATACTTTTGGAATGTTTTTTTTTTGCAAAAATAATTTATAATAAAAATATTTTTTTTTTAAATGTTATTTTTTTACAAAAATAATTTAATAATAAAAATATATTTTCTTTAAAAAAAAATAGTTTCTAATAAAAATGAAAATACTTTATTAATACTTTTGGAATTTTTTTTTTTTCAAAAATAATTAATAATAAAAATATATTTTCTTTAAAAAAAATGTTATTTTTTTACAAAAATAATTTAATAATAAAAATATATTTTCTTTTAAAAAAAAATAGTTTCTAATAAAAATGAAAATACTTTATTAATACTTTTGGAATTTTTTTTTTCTTACAAAAATAATTTATAATAAAAATGTATTTTCTTTTCAAAAAAAATAGTTTGGGAATAGTTTTTCTTTTACAAATAATCAAGCGGAAGATAATCATAAGGAACAGTTTCTGCCTTGTCACCGTCTTCCTGTTTGCAAACGAGTCACCAGAACTCGCTTTCAGTAACCAAATTCCCCAATTACCCTTAATTGTTTTTAGGAGAGGAGAGTGGACCTGGAGTTTACTTTCGGCAGCCTCGTAACTTCCCTTATTTTTCCTCACATTCCATGAGCGATGTTTCTGACAAAGGGGGAAGAATTGCTGTTTTATGAATCAGAATCTATCCATCTAACACTTATCGTTGGTTATTTTTTTTACCTTGAAGTAGTATTTTTTATTTTAGCTCCTAACATCAAGTGCCTTGTCTCGAACGACTTCCGTAAAAAAATAAAATAAATAATCGATTAATAATGAATACAAAAAATAATGTGTCAACCCTTATCCTCGAGTGGATTTTGGGGCTTGATAAGTGGTGACTCTTTAGTAAAAGAGAAAAAAAAAGTCACATTGATGATGATGATGATGATAATGATGATGATGATGATAATGATGATTACATAGCAGCGAGAAACACGCACACACACACACATGAGAAGTGTTCACACAATGTTATTAATATAGAAATTGTATGATTGAAATTGTATGATTTTTGACTTACTTGCAATGGGGTGTGTACATTTTGGAAGGCCAGATAAAGAAAGAGAGGCTGATGTTTCGGGTCGTGCGTTGAAAGGATGTCCTCTGCACGTGCCGCAATTATGTTCTAGAAATAAAAAAAATTAAAAAATGAAAATCTCTATAAAGTTTAATAACATTCGTGTTTAAAAAATCGATGGCATAACTTTGGGATCATGTTCCATACGTGTAACGGAGCCTCATTGTACGGAGATTGCTTTTAATAGCACTCCATTATTCTTCATATTTTCTAATAATATAATAATACAAATTCTGAAACACAGAAGTATTCAGATTACTGTTCTCATCATGGATGTTATTCTCACAACGTTTCAGCCGATGTAACCTCCGACCGTCTTCATGTGCATCTTGTCAAACTCGGGAATCTTGTTCACATGCGCCAAAAGAAATTAGAGCATAATGGATCCCGGATAACGCCGGGTCGGTAAAGCTCGTTAAAATAAAATAATGCTGTGTCATACTTACTGCAGAGTATTTTCCTTTGGCTGAGTAATCAACGCTGGTGTTGAATCGGAAATCATAACCAATTTTATGCTTGTGACCTGAAATGAAACAAAAATAATAATACAGCAGGAAATATAATATTCATAATAACTAGCTGAACCTGTGAAAATTACACAGGATTTTAATGAGAACATTGTTGATGAGATGATGTAGCATTTAAAAAAAATGTTTCAAGGGAAATATTTTTTAATTTGTGAATTATTGATAATATGAACTCAGCATTATTTCCTTTCCCTTTTCAGACTCCTCTTCCTTCTCCCCTTCCTCTTTTACCCTCTTTGGCATTCCTCCCTCTTCCTACTATTGTCTCTCTCCCCCCCCCCCATACCACCCTTCCCAACTATGAAGCTTCTTTGGATTTGGGAATGGGTTCGTTTGTGTGTGGGTGGGTAAGTTTATAGTGTAACACACATGCTTAGTTTCTCTCTTTCTATGATAAGCTGGTGTCTTCAGGAGAGAGAAAGACAGTTAGTTTTAGATGAGAAAGAAAGGGTCTAAGTTAACAAACAGTTAAAGTGTGGCATGCAGACATAGTTATGTAGATATTAATACATAGATAATCATAAATAAATATATATATATATATCTTCCATATAAAGTAGAGCCAGTTTTTCCCCTATATCTTTGACTTTAATAGCTTTTTTTAAATACAAGGTACATAATTAAATCTGTTTTGTTAGTCATATAAGACAAATATTGATCTGTGTTCTGTACATAAAAATTAATTTATAAAAAAATAAATAAATATATATATATATATATATATATATATATAATCTTTATAAAGTTAGATATGTTTATGTTTATATATTTGTATGTAGACGATTCATTCCTAATCTATTTAACCGATTATTAAGAATTTTTAAAATCAGCTGCTCGGCATAAAGAGTCCAAATGTGGGCTATATTTAGTTTAATTTAGTTTTATGTAAAGGGAGTTAAAAAGGAGCTGGAAGCCGTTTTTGAAAATTCAGATATTCAATTTTTGTGAAATTTTAGCAATAGGTATTAAACATGGACACAAGCTCCCATTGGATAATTAAAATATATCAGATTTGCATTGAATTCTATCTATAGTCATTAAATATAAATTAAGCAAGATCCCCTAAATTCAAATTTCTTCTTAAGACCCCTTAAAGCTTAAGCCTTAAATTTTAGATATTTTCTAGGATCAAAATCATGTAATGTTTTGATCAAAATTGAAATAAGGTTTAGTAGCATTATATTTTTATTTTAATCTTCATAAGGGAACATCAAAGTGGTGCAAAACTGTCCTGGGATGGGTATTCTTCAAGTATATTTTCTCTCTTGTTTCATTTTACTTCAGTAGAAGTTCTAAAAAATCCAGGGGCTCCTTCTTGGGGCTAACACTTGATCTCTATATAAAATACATAGATATTCAAGTGTTCGATTAAAGTTCTCCTTTACTCTCAAACGTTGAGTTAGTAAAGAAGTGAAGAACATTAATTTTCCTCTCTCCAATTGACCACTTAACTATGTCATAGTTTATCTTTCTTTTGGTCTCTTGGTCTTACCAGATTCCAGGATAAGAATTCTTCTGGTCTGATGGAGTATCCAGCTAAGTATTGTTACTTGAGGTAACATCACTAGGAGAAGGTGCACCATTCCTGGCACAAGCAAGTGTATAGCCGTAGTATCGAGGGGATCTTATTTGAACTTCGAATACTATGTTATTTTGATCACTATGAAGTCGACACCTTTTCCCTTACCAAGGAGAACTGCTTAACGAATCGCTTAGCACGTCTGCCTAAAGCCGGTAATGGCGACCAACTTATTGTAATTAAGTATTCTAAATACAATTCCTATTCCTTTTAATTCCTGTCTTGGGTTTCTTATTTACTTGTGGCAGACGCCACAACTAAGGGGATATATGTGCGACCTTTCTTTCTTTGTTAACTCAGCCCTTCTTCGTCTCTGAGGTAGAGGACAGGGCTGGTCTCGCGAATTCACGTTGCCAGAAGGTTCCGGCTAATCAGGGACCAACAGGTCAGCTTGACCACGTGTGGTTTGAGGTCTATAAAAGAAGGCACGCACTTCCTTTCTCTCTCTCTTTTTTCTTACGTGTTCTGGGCGAACGCACACAGAGGAGCTCGTCGACCCCCCCCCCCCCACTGGCTCGACCGAGAATGTGGGGGAGACAAAAGGTAATCCCTTTTAATTCAAATGATGAACTTTTCTTCGAACATACACCCGCACGATTGCCACACAAAATACATCAAACCACGTTCGCATATACATCTTACAAATATTGCACTGACTAACACTACAAATGTCTTAGTTAAATAAATTGTTCTTGTTTAATATAAATGTTTTCCTCTTTACTTATTAATTTTATAAAATACCATTCTTGTGTGTTTAGCTTTCTCATTCCATCGCTTTCTTTCTAATATAAGTTTTAGATAATAATAATGATGTTTTCTTTTTTTCCCTTCGTTTGTCTTAACCTCTTAATTATACCTACACGTGGTCCAGCCATTTCGACTAGGCCACAAGTGATCGGGCCACGTCCAAAACAGTGGGATGACATGCCACTACAAAGGCATCTCTCTCGCAACCTATGATCGGGGGGAATTCATTCTCTCATAACCATTTGTCCAGCAATCCTTCGTCACTGTGGTTAAAATCCTTTGTCCCCCCCCCCCCCGCCATATACTTATTGTTATTCTTATGATATAACAGAATATTTGGTTAGGTTTTACTTGAAGAGTGAAGTATCCTCATGTCAGGTTTTCCTGACAAACCCTTGTACAGAGAGACCGAAGACACTAGTAGGTAATTCAAACTCTCATATATATATATATATATATATATATATATAGTAGAGAATAGTAGTTTGCTTGAAGCATTGCTGGGTATAGTAGTAGTAAGTTTTTGAAAGGCTGTGGGCAATGCAATTCCGGGTAAGATGCAAGTTGAAAGGAAAGGAACAAAAACAATAACAATAAATCGAATACGATATATTGTTATTGTTTTTGTTCCTTTCCTTTCAACTTGCATCTTACCCGGAATTGCATTGCCCACAGCCTTTCAAAAACTTACTACTAATATATATATATATATATATATATGTGTGTGTGTGTGTGTGTTAGATATAAAGGGGACTGATAGATATAAAACTGATTGGTTGAATAAAGTCGTGTGACTTTAGAGAGGGTACTTTTGAAACAGGATAATATTTGTCTGTATTTTTTGGATTTAAAATTTTCAGACAGATTTCTGCATCTTGGTTGTTGTTATCACGTTTCGGTCATTTTGCCCTCCAACCTTCTTCAGATTAGATATTGAAATGGCATTTTCTTTGATCTGTGAAGATTAACCTTTAAGCATTTTCATTGGTCGGTTAAGCTTTAAGTTTGAAAAATGTATTGTCAGCATGAAATCTGCAGAATTAAGAATATCAATTCTTCTTTTTTTTTTTTCAATATTAGAAAACAAAAATGGCAACCCGAAAGTAATAAAGCCGTTCTTACCTTGCGAATGATTGAAGTAACCTTCAGCTCCATTATAGAAACCGACAAAAGAATCGAATCCACGGAAGGTTGGTGTACATTTCCAGTCACAAAAGCCAAGATGCCACCTTTAAAACGGAAAATTTGAAAATAAATTACCAGATCTGTTAAGTTATTCGGAAAATACCGGTCGATTTTTCGATTCAATTTTAATTCAGGCTGTTATTTTTGCAGTGTTTTATATTAATGGATACAAATCTATAGAAAAAAGAAGGAACTTTATTCACATGGGAAGAAAAATCTTATCAGATATGTTTTGCTGCTGAAAAATATGGATAATTTATATTCTTGCTTTTACATTTTTTACGATTCAAGTTGATATTTTTGCTGTCTTTTACAATGGATATAAATGTGTGTTTAAAGAATAAACAAACTCGACCCTAAATAATTAAGAACTTCATTCAGATGGAGAGAAATATCTCACTGCAAACAAAAAAATGACTATCTACATAACGCTGTGGGGAGAATGTTGGTGGTGTGTGTTTTGTGATGAACAGACTAATGTGTGTATGAGTCGACTGCTGTTCGTGTCAATAAAGTAGACTATTAGAGTGTCTTGATTTCTATCACACTTGATATGAGAGTGTTTATAACTTACTTAGACTTAGGTTTTCCTGTTCAAAGTTGAACACAAATCAGCAAATCTTCTTCAATGTCACCTATCTTGAGCAACTCTCTCCATTGTTCTCCACATGAAGTGTGATCCAGCTTGGGAACGAGCCAAATGAAAGTCGCCCATAAGAGACTTCTGCCAGGTCATCTTTGGACAACCTCTTCTTCTTCTTCTTCTTCTTCTTCTTCTTCCACTTTTGGGCAACCAAGACATGGCCACCTTTGCAAGTCCTGTAGATTGTAGTTAAAGAATATGACAGGCCAGGCTTACCTGCCATGTAGTGACCGTCTTGTGCAAGGGCCTTGAGCCAGCTTAATGCAGGACTTCAACATTTGTGATTGTCTCTGTATGCAGATCAATGAGTGTGACTCAGTACGAACATAGACTTTTGGATATTCATGATTGAAACTTGGTGGACAAGTCAGCTATAGACTGAATTTTATTTGTATGTTATGAAAAGTAAAGGTCCTGCACCCCATAGACTGGTATTGTCTTGGCCTTCGGAGCTTGATTTATGCCGGTCTGTGGGTTTGTCCTGTGCAGTTCTAGGAGGTCCATCCTCCCAGGCGTTGCCTCCCCTCTTTGGGGAGTAGTAAGTTTATTGCTTACTGCCTGAGACGCCCCTACCCCGGAATGCTGACAGGGCTGCCCAGGCAATTTTTAATGGCCAGAGTGCTCACCTTCTCGGGCGCTGGCTTTTCAAATCCCACTTTCCCGACCTAGTGTCACATCTTACCTTTTGGAAGGAAGATAAATAAAAAGTAAAGGTCTGAGAGGATGAATGTTACCAAGATCAAACTTATGATCAGTAGTTGTAGTATTGGAAAGTTCCCCTGCTCAGTTTGTGGAAAGAGAGTCGGGTGCAACTCAGTTTTTTCTAATGCTTGTAAGCATTGGGTACACAAGATGTGCAGTGGAATTACAGGTAGGTTAAAAGAGGATAACCAAGAAGTATAAAGTAATGGAGAGAGGCTCCAATAGCTTCTTTCCTCATGCTACCGGCCTTTGGAACTCCCTCCCTGCTCCCTGTTTCCCCGACTGTACCGACACGCAGAAATTTAAAACTACTGTAAACAAGCATCTTGCTGCACAGCTTCAAATTTAGGATGACCCCCTAATACTTTCACCCTAATTCTCAGTAGCCCCTTACGTCTACAGTGGCAGCATACATTGTTTGGGGTGAACTATGTTAAACAAAAAAAAAAGATGTGGAGAAAGTATATTTGGATGGCGGGGCTATTGAGATTGTTCAAAAGATTAGTTACATTGGAGCATAGAGAGGAGCTGGTGTAATTGCAAGAGTTAGGAGTGGATCGAGTCAGTTCAGAGAACTTCTGCCATTACTAACCAGCAGAGCGTTACTACTGTTGGACAAGGGAAGAGTTTATCAAGCATGTTTGCGCAGTGATGATGATGTATGGAAATAAAACTCTGGCCAGTGAGGGTTGAGGACATGCATTGCATGGAGAGAAATGATATGAGAATGATACAATGGATGTGTAATGTGAGTCTTAAAGACAGGCTTAGATCTGACGACACTGCATAAATCTGCTGGGCACACTACGTACTAACCTCAAGCAGGCAGGACTAGGACCACTACGTACAGCGAAACAACTTCATTGACTACGACAACTTGCGCATGACAAGGCCAGATGACCTGGGACTAGCATGGAGGGCTGATTGCAGCTACGGGATGTCATTTGACTACCGTAGCCGCAGAACACAGTTTTAATAATAATAAATAAATAATTAGATCTGATAATCTCAGAAGAATATCAAATCTGGACAGTATAGGGAAATGTGTGCAGAACAGGGGACTTGGTTCGTATCATCATGTTGAAGAATGGATGAGAGTTTTTTGGTTAGTAGGTGTATAACAGTTGAGGTAGCAGGGCCAGTTGGAAGACAGAAAGCTAAGGAATACATGCGAGGAAGTGATAAGGATGGATTTCAGAGAAGAGAGATAAATAAAGACCTGGTCAAGTTTCACTTCCATACTTCATCACATTGTGTACACATGCCTGAGTGGTAATGCTCTGCTGGTTAGTAATAGCAGAAGTTCCCTGACCTTACTCCATCGATTCTACCTCTTGCAATTATGCTGCACCTTTTTTACCGTTCCTCCTTTCATCGCGTTAAATTCATTTTTTTTAAATAGGATTTTTACAAAATTCGTTTTAGTTCTTTATGCTATTGCGTTTTTTTATTTCAATAAATAATCAATTAATAATTGGTTGGAAACGATTCCGTCGTTTAGGTTAGATGTAGAAGGTGGAACATAAAACTTTAACTCAAGCATAAACTTTTAAAGTTATAGGAATACCTTAAATTGCATATGTACTTTGGCGCCAATATATCGGACAAACTTTCTAAAGCTTTTGATCAAATTCTGAGTTAGTTGTTGCAGGGGCCGGTCGCTGGTGGATCAGTCTTACAACTAAGAAAGAGACAGAGACAAAAATATGGCAATGGCAAAGAAGGAAAACAAACTTGTTTTACGTCTTTAATTTAGAAGAGTTACGTAAAAGGGAAGAAAAGGGGAGATAAATCAGTCTAATGGGTTCTGGCTAACATAGAATCAGAAATATACGATAAAACTGATTCATGCCACTCCAGAAAAACATTCGACTCCAAGTCAGCGTGCCGCTATTCCGAATTCATAACAGCAAGCCGCAATCAAGAGACTGTTTCTCTGATCATAATTTTTAAAAAGTCAAAATCTTTTTCATGTAAAACTTTATAATTAAAACTTGCTGAAAGGGAAAGTCTTGTATTTTTATTTCAAATAATTTCTTTTAGAAAAATAAGAAATCAAATAAGTGGGTTTTTTTTTCTCGAAACATTGAAATATGAATTTTTCTACCAATCATAGCGCTGTCGGATCGCATATATTAAAAAAAATCTATTTTTACTTTATATTTAATTTTTATTTAAAAAAAATTACCTGCAAGTTTTAATTATAAAGTTTTACATGAAAAAGATTTTGACTTTTTAAAAATTATGACTGGAGAGACAGTTTATTGATTGCGGCTTGCTGTTGTCAATTCGGAATAGCAGCATGCTGACTCGAAGTCGAATGTTTTTCTGGAGTGCCAATTTATATTTTTAATTAAAATTCTACTCGAGAATTTTCCATAATTTTTGGTGTAGATATCTACTTTTGCCTTATATGTAAGTATAGCAAAGAGTATTCCAGTTAATTTATTTTTAACTGCTATATTTCACTTGTGTCTGTCTTCTAAATAGCACCAAAATTGTAAGTAAATTAAAAAAAAAATTTAGTTGAAAAGAAATTCCTCTTATCTTCCTTAGTTTTGTTAGGTTTTGTTAAAAAAAAAAGAAGTCAATGGAGTTATCTCCCTTGCATTTTCAGCATCAACTTAAGTAGTGCCGACAAATCAAAGCCGAAAAGAAGGGTTACTTACTTTCCAGCCATATGGGTGCTGTAGCCGAGCTTTTTCAATTGCTGTGGAAGCAAAGTAAGATTCGTTGGAAGACAGTTCGGTTGGGAGCCGTGGATTACACCATGCTGAGAAAGAGAAAGAGAAAGAGATACAAAAGAGAGAAATAAGAGAGTATGAAACACCTGCAAGTCACAAATGTTACATTCGCATGGGGAGGGGGGGCATTATCAAGATAACCCTATGTAATCATCTAGTTCTTTCATTTTTCTAATCAACTTAAATTCTATTTTTGTTGTTAGCCAGTGTCGCGTTTGTGTGCATGTATACCTGTCTTCCTCTAAGGAGCTAGCATAATTTGATTAGCTGAAACAAAAGCCATCTGAAAAGCTTTCTTAATATAACATTCCACGAAGAGTGAAGAATTTATTAAACCATGTGATTTTCCAGTGACTGAAAGATAAAAGGGGGAGAAGAAAGAGAGAGTTACTTATGTTTTAAGCACATTGCTTTATTATTATTGGTTTGCGAGACCATCTTTAGTATTTCTGCTCGCATTGAGGTTCCCATTATCCTTTGATTGCAACTATCTCTTTTGGTCATCTCTGACTGAATTTCAAAGTCGATTTTGTCTGGATTTTGAAGTAGATTCTGTATTCTGTCAAAGCAGGAGAGAGTACAGAATCAACTTCTAAATCTGGTCGGAGATAAGTTTTCTTCTTCTGTGCAGCCCCTTTCTCACAGAAGAGACGTTGCTAGCCTTCTCTCATCATCATCATCTAGTCGTGATGGTGTCACCGATCCTCCTGACTCTCTCACGCCATCTCGCTCTATCCTTCATCACACCTGGTAGGTCTTCATAGGTGCATTGTGAGTCTTCTGTTAGTTGTTTGGTGTAGATTCTGTGCAGTCTACCCACTGAGCCACATCCCTGTTTTGGCATCCACAGAAGAACATCGCTGATGATTTCATCCTTAGCCCTCAGCAGTGTCCAGCAAATCTAGTTCTTCTCTCTCTGATCAGGGCTGAAATCTGAAGGAAGGGTCCATAGAGTTGCCTTCTCGTGGGGTGCTGTCACCAGAAGATGTGAAGAGTAGCTCTTAGCATTCTGGTGTATACACCATCAATTTTATTCTTCAATCTTTTGGTGAAAGTCCAAGTGCTACTTCCATATATGAGTACTGATGCAAAGAAATCACGTTTCATCTGGGTAGGAAGACTTGATTTTCAGATCGCTTTCATCTTGTCCACTCCTGCCCAGGCCTTTCTCTACTCTATCATTATTTTCATGGTAGGTGCTCGACCGATCCGTGATCTGTGGTTCCTTCCTGTAAAACATTCACAGCAAAAACTTGTATAGCGTCAACCATTGCAAAGAATTTTAATTTCTCCCTCTGTGTACCTAAAACTGAACAGAGTTTCTTTCCAATAACTTCCCATCTGTGAAATACAGGGTGGGCAAAAATAAGGGTCCTATTTTTAAAAATTCATAACTTTTTTATTTATTGATTTTTTTTTTTTTTTTTTTTAGAATAAGTAAAGGACCCCTTCCGAAGCAAGCATGAGCCGTATTAGCCCTAAGGAACGTACCCTCATTTAGAAAACATTATTTTTGCTTAAAAAACTCAAAACAGTGTAAAAAACAATACTTTAGTTTTTGTAAGTTTTAAGAAGTGTTTTTCGGCTAAAATTTGTTTTGTTTATTTCAAAAAATCTCGGAAGGGTCAGTCTACACACACATAAAGTTTGGTGAGTTTAACTTTTATTTTGTGGAAGTTATTCAAATTCAAGTTATTCAAATTTAAAGATAGGACCCTTATTTTGGCCCACCCTGTACAATACTGTGGGGCTGCTAATCAGCAGAGTACAACATGGTCGTTTTTAAGTCAAATGTTAACAAATTCTTGCCGAGCCACTCACTTAAATAATATAATTTAATCCATCCATTTCTAATTTTCTCAAAGGTGTTGTTTATTACCAACTGACAATCTATTTAACCCTTATCCTCGAGTGGTCTTCAGGCCTTGATAAGCGGTGACCCATTAGTATTAAAAAAAATATCATCGACTTCACTTTCTCATGATACAGCAGGGTCAATCCTTTGACCCTTGTCTGAAATGTTTCCTGTTTACCAACATATATCTCAACAATTGGTAATAACTGCTAATAAATATCAATATTTAATAGAGATGTTATTTATTAACTACTTACACAGCAAAGACGATTTAAGATAACCGCAGAAATTATTATTATACCCAAGCTGAGTTAATCAACGTTTGTTGCTCTAAGCCTTTTTCCTATACATCTTAATGACACAAAATGCATACTAAAATAATATTTAGTTCTGGGATTGAGTTATGTTTGAAAAGGATTCAGTTTTGATTCTTCTAATTGAATGTCATTTGAAATTAACTGAACAAATCAACCATCTCTTACGTAACCAGCTATGAATTTCTCTCGCCCTATGTTGATTCAACCATTGTCTAAGGTAAGGTACTTGTCCAGATTAGAACCAAAGCTAAAATCGACTTGGCGTTGGTAATTTCCGGATGTTTACGTAGACGGCCGGAAAAAACGAATGAAAAGTCGATTGCCTGCATCCTAAAAATCTAAAACGAGACTGAATGTACAACTGGAAAAATTGTTTTGTTTTTTTACACATAAATTTTTTTTTTTTTAAGAAAAATTTAACAAGTTTTAAAACGGTGTTAGGGTTTAAAGTTAGGGTTATAAAATGTTTTTTTCTGCATGAAAAAGTTTGTTTTTTCACTGAACAACTGTTAAAACTAGGGTTAGGGTTGCTTAGGGTTCGTTAAAATTCATTATTGCTTTGATCAATTTTTATTTCCAATATTGTTTATTTCCAATTAGTGAATTTCGCGATTCAATCAATTAAAATGTTAATGTGTCGTCTACTTATTTTTTACGCATTCTGATTGGATAAGAGCTTCGGCATTTTTCGGACGTCTACGTAAACAACCGGAAATTACCGACGCCATGTTGATTTTTGCTTGAGTCATAATCTGGACAAGTACCGATTTTTTTTATTTGTCTTTGGACTTTTAGAGAAAGAGTTATTCTCTCTTATCTGCTAACTTACATAATGTGCGAATACACACCATAAATACATGTGTAAATTAGATAGCCAAATAAATGGGAAGATTTACTCACCACCAGAAAACATGTAAGTTGTTAGTTGGCAATCTTAAGCCCTCATATCGCATACTGTACCAACACCACAGCCGCTACTATGATAAACTCGTGGCATAAAATACACACGGTGAGAAAAGCACATATTCACACATTTCATGTTATTCAGCTGGACTTATCATCTCATCATATTCGGTTTAATGTCCGTTTTACATGTCGGACGGCTTTTAGAAATTGACTTCTAAACTAACCCATCTCTGGCCAGGTCTTTATTTGTCCCTCTTTCTCTGAAGTCTTCCTTTTTTTTTTTTTGTGCCCTTCAGAATTGTCTGATTTATTCCCTGCTTCCTTTGTTTCAGCTCGTTTGACTTGGTATAGTGGTCTTCATCAATTTGCTGTTCAGATACCTCGTTATAAAACATCTTCCTATTCCAGTAGCTTACTTCCAAGAACTGCAAGCTTTTGGAACTCTCTTCCTGCTGACTGTTTTTCTCCTACCTATACCCTTGGTCTTTTCAAGACTAAGATCAATAGGCATGTTCCGTCTTTCCATTAATCATCTTTCTTTCTTTTTAGCTGTTTACATCAAGTGGCTTCATGCCTTGTCTGAGGCGACTTCCATAAAAAAATGCATTTTAAAGTTCATCCTTATCACTTCCTCCTATGTTTTCTTTGGCTTTCTGCTGCCAACTGACCCTGCTACCTCAACTGTTCTACATCTATTAATCCAAGAACACTCATTCATTCTTTCAACATGGCTATATCATCTAAGTCTGTCCAGATTTAATCTTCCTCTGAGGTCATCAGATTTAAGCCTGCCTTTGAAACTCACATTATACATTCATCATATAATTTCTCTCCAGGCAACACATATCCTCAACCCTCATTGGCCAGGTTTCACTTCCATACATCATCATACTGCGTACATATACCTGACAGACTCTTCCCTTGGTCGACAGTGGTAATGCTCTGTTGCCTGTTGCAGTTAAAAAGAAATTCCACCTCATTTCCTTTCGGAGACATCCAAAAGAAATCAACTCACATTCGTTCAAAGTTTTATATCAATGAAACAACCAAGAATAACATAAAATAAAATGAAGTCATGGTTGACTGAATGAGAACAATCTACCCCCATAGATTAAATAAAATATAATTTCAAGTTTTCTAAATTAAACTCGATACCAAATAGAATTTAAAAAAAGGTTGTTTTATGTTACACTATTGCAGTTTTGATTTAAATAAATATTTGATTAATAATAAATAAAAATATTAATAATTCAATGCATAATTATCAAAGTTACGTTTACACGAAAAATACACACACACACGTGAAGTTGTCTCATGATTTTCTTAATATAGAGATCTGCATCAGAGGACGCATACAATTTCTAGTTTTCTGAATTAACTTGATACCAAAATTAAATTAATATTTCATACTAGTTAAAAAAATTTTTTTTTTTAACATAGTTCACCCCAGACAAGGCAGGCCGCCACTGTAGACGTAAGGGGCTACTGAGAAGAAAGAAAAAAGAGAAGGTTGGGGGGGGGGGAGTCAACCCAAATTGGGATCTGAGCGGTGTTGGTGCAGTACCTGGGTAAGTCAATTTACATCTTTATCGAGCTTCTCCTGCTTTATAGCTAGTACAAAGGAAAATATTTATGAAATTCCGTGGACAAAAAACATATGCTACTTAGTATTTACATGATGAATGTATTTACGTATTGTTTTTATTGGGGAAAAACATTAGATATGTTTCTAAGCAAAAATAATTCACTTTCAACTTATGTTGAATATCTTTAAAAAATATATTTATTCCATGTTTTATTTTATTATGTTAAACACGTATCCAGTTAAAAAAAAAATCCTTTAGACTTACGCGAGATTCGAACTCGGGTATTTACATCGTAAAAACTACTGCCTTAGTAATGTGTACTCTGCCTATTCCTTTTTTATTAACCAATCAGATGTTTCTATTTGTGTATGAACAGACAAACTCGAAAAACACCATAACTTTTTAATAGTATAGAGATAGATACACAGAGAAATAGGCAGATAAACAGACAGGTAGATAGACAGACAGACATAGATAGACAGACAGACACAGATAGATAGACATATAGATAGACAGACAGATAGATACACAAACAAATAGACAGGCACAGATAGATAGATAGATAGATAGATAGATAGATAGATAGATAGATTATGAAAGATGCAAGAAAAGGTTGAGATGGTAAATACTTACTTGCAGGCCTGTGTGGATTGGAAAGAAACCACTGAGAAAAGCACTACGGGAACTGCAAAAAGTAAATGGATTAACATTATTTGTTCGTCATGCCTCTTTGGGGATCTCTCTTTTTAATTAACTTCTAAATTCAATTACATTTTTGTGTTGTTGACGAGAATTTTTCTAATTTTATTTGAAGGTATGTCACGTGTATTATATGTATAGTACTGTATGTATAATAATAGCATTATATTATATGGACTATGCCCTCTGCCATCGCTGTTGCGGATGGTCTCACTTTGAATCACCGCCACAGTTGCCATCACCTGAAGTTATAGCGGACCTTGACTATGCTGATGATATCGGTCTTTTTGAAAACGACATTAAATCAGTACAGGATCTTCTTATCCATGGAGAAAAAGAATACCAGAATGTTGGATTGTTCCTGAATGTTCCAAGAACCAAATACATCCACCTGAACCCCTCAACAACTACCACTCTGGCTTCCTCAGATGGTGGACCAATCCAACTTGTTCAGGACGTTTTTCGGTGCTTATAAAGATGAGGTCACATATGGAAAACGCAGTTATACAGGTGAAAATCGCAGCACAATCTTATACATGACGCAGCACAATCTTATACAGGCATCTAACGGATGCACATGAATTTCATTAAAAAACGATTGCAATGCACACAGAAAAACCGCCAGGGAGGTGTTTGTTTTGCGAATTGGCAAAAATAGCTTCTTTTTTTTTCTTCTTTTTTAAAATTTTTTTATTCCATGTGAAGCTAACTGTAAAGACAGTCGACCCGACGTACACATCTTCTTTGGAACTTAAAAAATTTATTTTATGACAAGAATCAGTGAAATACATTTTAATATTTTCTTACAAGCAAATTACACTGGATTGGGTACAAGGTGGATTTTCCATGTTTTAACTTATTTCAAAGAAAGCTTTCTTGTCCTTTAAGCTTCCCCCAGCATTTGTAATCTCTATGTAAATTTTCACTTTGCTGTTGTCTTTAGTTAAGTTCTTTTAAATCTGAATTTGTAAGTTTTAGAAGCTAAAATAACACACACATATATATATATATATTTTTTTTTTTTTTAAATAAATATTATTAATTTAAAATCAATTTAGTTTTGATAATATAACGTCTTCTTTAGGACTAGAAACATTTTGTGTTTTTTTCTTTCCTTTTTCCTCCCCATGGCACGGTGTCACTAGAAAATCTGTAAGGTCTTTCAATGGTGATCTGATTTTAAAATCAAATCTATGCGTTCCAGGACTCACTAACTTAAAAAGCTATCATCATCATATTCGGTTTAACGTCTGTTTTACATGCTGGCATGTATTAGACAACTTTAAGAAATTGACTTTCAAAATAACCTATCTCTGGCCAGGTCTTTATCTCTCTTTTTCTGGGGTCCATTTTTATCACTTCGTTTCATGTTTTCCTTAGCCTTTCCCTATGAACTGAACCTGCTACATCAACTGTTCTACACCTACTAATGCAAGAACTCTTATCCATTTCTTTTAATGTGGCCATACAATCAAAGTCTACTCCTATACTGTTCTGATTTAATCTTTCTCTGAGGTCATCAGAACTAAACCTGTCTTTATGACTCACATTACACATCTATATTATCATTCTCATATCATTTCTCTCCATGCAATGCATGTCATCAACCCTCACTGACCAGGTTTCACTTCCATACACCATCACACTTTGTACACATGTTTGATAGACTCTTCCCTTGGTCGACAGTGGTAACGCTCTGCTGGTTAGTAATGGCAGATGTTCCCTGAATTTACTCCATCCACTCCTAACTCTTGCAATCATGCTCCATCATGTGCGTCAATGGTATCACCAAGGTCACAAAACTTTTTGACAACCTCAATAGCTTCGCCATCCAGATATACTTTCTCCACATCTGAGTTCTCATCCATCTTCATCGTCTTACACTTCTTGCACACAAATTGGTTACCCTCTCTCAACCTACCAGTAATTCCACTGCCATTCTTGGTGTACCAAATGCTTACAGGTACCACAAAAAATTGAATTGCAACCAATTCCCTTTCCACAACTTGAGCAGGGGAACTTTCCTCTTTTGGGGAGCTTTCCAACACTTTGGTCTTGCTAACATTCACTCTCAGACCTTTATTTCCCATAGAATTCCTCCAAGTATTTAACTGAACAAGTAGGTCATCCATTGTTTCACAGACAAGTACTAAATCATACAGCATCTCTTCTGGACAACCCGTACGGAACTATCTGGACAACAACTTCTAATACACAAATGAAAAGCAACGGACTAAGTACAAAACTCTGATCTACTCCTACTTTAACATAAATAAAAAAATTTTAAATAAAAACATGGTTATTGGAATATAAAATGAACCTGACTTTATATACAGGGTGGGCAAAAATAAGGGTCCTATTTTTAAAAATTCATAACTTTTTTATTTATTAGATTTTTTTTTTTTTAGAATAAGTAAAGGACCCCTTCCGAAGCAAGCATGAGCCGTATTAGCCCTAAGGAACGTACCCTCATTTAGAAAACATTATTTTTGCTTAAAAAACTCAAAACAGTGTAAAAAACAATACTTTAGTTTTTGTAAGTTTTAAGAAGTGTTTTTCGGCTAAAATTTGTTTTGTTTATTTCAAAAAATCTCGGAAGGGTCAGTCTACACACACATAAAATTTGGTGAGTTTAACTTTTATTTTGTGTAAGTTATTCAAATTCAAGTTATTCAAATTTAAAGATAGGACCCTTATTTTGGCCCACCCTGTATATATATAGTGTATAGATTTCAATTTTGTGTTGAGAATCAGAATAACAGAGCTCAATGTAATTTAAACAGAACAAAACAGAATTATTAAAAGGAAAACACTATACACACATTAAGGTTGTATACATTATAAATTATTTCGACCCCTAAATTAGGTCTCCTCAGACGTATAAACAACCATTCTAAAATTTTTTTTTGACGTGGTTGTTTATACGTCTGAGGAGACCTAATTAAGGGGTCGAAATAATTTATAATGTATACAACCTTAATGTGTGTATAGTGTTTTCCTTTTAATAATTATATATATATATTATGAAATATAAAATTATTATATATATATATATATATATATATATTATGAAATATAAAATTATTTTTACCTACAGATGCCGGCGTTTCAAGCTTTTTACTATGAGTGTAGGAAGTGACAATTTCAGATCGTCGGAGGGCATGAACCCAGTACAGGATAAGCCTAGACTCCGCAAGCTAGCGTTCTAACCTCAAGGCTACAGGAAATTATCAAGTAAAGAAAGGAAATTAAGTTCTATTTGTACCTTAGGAAAGCAGACAGTAGACAGTTGAGAGGGTTCAACAAACGTTTTGGAACCTTGCGTATAGCTAAATGAGCGTCTATTTTGAACTCCCCGAATAGGGCTCAATTTTATTTTTTTAAAGGGGCTTATAACAATATTTTATTAAATATTATATAGTAGACAGTTGAGAGTGTTCAACGAACGTTTTTGTCACTAAATGTGATGTTAATTATCACACGACTTTGAATTTGTGCATTTCTGTACATTGCTTGAACAACCGTAACCAACCACTTGTTTGTCCATAGTTTACGCAAAACCCACCAAACAACCTCTCTTGCCACTCTGTCAAAAGCTTTCCCCATATCCACAAAAACAAAATACAGGTTCTTCTTCTTACTGTATGATATCTAAATATTATTCAGTTCCATTAGCTATTCTCACTTAATGAAATTTCAGAGAATTAAAAATCCGAACAGAACTTATGGGATGAATTCCATCGTAAAATGTTCTTAATTGGATCTGGAAATTTGTTCCAAACATATGTTAGTAAAAACATTACAAATTTTTAGTGGGAAAAAGAATGAAAAAAAAAAAAATTACATACGGTGTACAGATCGGCTGAACATATGAAGAATTAAGTATGACACCATTTCTGGCCAAACGGTCAAGGTTTGGGGTCAGCATCGAGGGATTATGCCAACCAACATCATTCCAACCTGAAAATCATACAAGAGATCTATATATATATATTTTATTAATTTGATATGTACATAAAAGTAATCAATAGACACGTGTTCTGGCTCACAGCCGTCATCAGCCTGGCTAACTTAGACAAGGATCGAACCTTCTATATTGATGTCAATAGTCTGGTGTTTTACCCCCGGACTATGATGCCTTGCCTAGAAATATGTATGATTTTTATCACCTCAATATTTTAATGTATTTTATGTAATTGTTTTTATTGGTGATTGTAGCGTTTTTTGCTTTAATATAGCTTTATTGAGTACAAGATATATATATATATATATATATATATATATATATATAAAAAGAAGAGAACTAAAAGCGAACTTTTAGGAAAGGTAAAACCTATTGTGAAAAGTATACAGCTCAATATACCGGATAGAGCAGATAGATAGGTAGGACTATTGGACTTTTTACCTTCTGGATTCTATCTATTTTGGCCGCACCTGAAGATGGTGGTTTCTGGAATTTAACTTTGAAACCTCTAAATTTTTTTCCCATGCCTTCTAACGACCTACCTTCAAATCACTTTCTCCACTGGACTTTTTGTCACCGGATTTTTTTTGCAATCGGACACTTGCTTGCATTCGGACAGCTTTTTACCTTGTTTTTTCCCCACAATCTTTATTTTACTTTTTCAAATTTTAAATCTTGGCCTTTGCCAACTTATCTATCCCAACAATTTCCTCTGATGATAAGATTTTGATCTTTGAAAAGCCTGACTTAAGGAAAAAATTAATTGAATAAATTGCTTTTTTGCGGAATATACCTTGCATTGAGCAACTGAATTGAAAAAAGATCTGCCTTTCGCTTTTCTAATTCCTTTTCATCCTTCTACCTATATATATATATATATATATATATATATATATATATATATGCACAATACTTTTTGTGTGATAATTTTTGAGAGATCCATCTCTCATCATCAGTCTTTAGAAATGAAAAAGAACAATTGCAAACTATTTTGGCAAACGTTGTGTTTTTGTATTCGTCTGTCTGAACCCAAAAAGCATTTTTTAGAATAAATAAAAATAATATTTTTTGAAAAAGAAAAATAACTAAGACAGTTTTTTTGCATTTATATTTAAAATCGTCAATCGTTTTTCGCATTTATATCTTCTGCCCGGATAACAAGACAAAACTGTAAGTCACACATTTATTTTTTTATTTTTTATGTTTTGTTTTTGTTATTTTTCTCCTGTAGAGTGATTGAACCCCTATTTAACTATACATGAAGCATACGTGGACACCACACTCACACATATATACCTACCATATAAAGTTATCTTGTCGGATTTTCAAAGTCATCCCAAATAGCATTTAAGCTAATAAATCAAACTTTGCTTCTGACTATACAATTTTCATTTGTTATTGTTGCACAATGTTATTAGCAATATAATCACATACTTTGCAACAATTTAGTTTAAAAATTACTTAGTCCAGATCAGACGACTGCTAATATGAAACATTTTTCAATAATTACTTAAAAATAAAAATCAACAAGGGGGATAACTTATATTCTTAATTGAAGAATATAATTTTGCCCAACCCATTTTTCTTCTCTCCACCCTCTCTCTCGCAGACATGATGTTGCTAGTCTCAGTCTTTTCTATAAATACTATTACAGCATATGTTCTTCAGAATTGTCTGATTTATTCCCAGGTTCCTTTGTTGCAGCTCGTTTGACTCGTTGGTCTAGTGGTCTTCCTATTCAAGTAGTTTATTTCCAAGAACTGCAGGCTTGTGGAACTCTCCTTCTGCTGACTGTTTTCTTCTTTCCTATAGCTTTGCTTTTTTTTATCTCCTGTCTTTGCGTTAAATTATCTTTCATTCTGTTTAGCTCGATACATCAAGTGGCTTCATGCCTTGTCTGGAGTGACTACTATAAGATTTTATTTTAAACAAGCCGCGCGTGCGTGGTCCCCCTCTGTATGTGACTCGATGTGGCGAGTGTAAAATGCAATAAATTTGGGCAATTTGGAGCATTTTTGACCCCCATTGTACCCCCTGAGAGCACGAACCAGAATTTTTCTGAGGTCGAGGATGCTCATTTTATATCCAGAACAATTGCCGCTACATTTTGGCCAAGTTTCAGACAAATTGAATGGATGGATCAAACGTTATGGGAGAAAAGGGTCATTTTTTGCCATTTTGGGGCTTTTGACCCCCTGGGAGCGCGAACCAGATTTTTTCCAAGGTCAGCGATACTTATTTTCTATTAGAAACAATTGCCTCCACATTTTGGTCAAGTTTCAGAGAAATTGAATGGATGGATGAAAAGTTATGGGGCAAAAAATGTCATTTTTTGCCATTTCGGGCTCTTTGGACCCCCTGGGGGCGCTAACCAGATTTTTTTTTTTAAATCGGAGAATGTCACTTTCTAACCTGACCAAAGTTACAACTTCATGCAAAATTTCAGAGAAATTCAACAGATGGTTGCGGAGAAAAATCCGGACGGACGGACATGCCTCAAAACATAAGTCCCCCCCCCCCGATTTTAAATCGGGGGACCAATAACAGGAGTTGTCTACCTTATAACTGCATATTTTTTTTCTGGGTAAATGATGAGATCGCTGTTCTAAACGGAAGGAGATAAAAATTGTTTTATGTTGTTGTATTTTTTAAAGATTATTACATAATGAACCATTTCAAGTTAAAATCTATTAAATATTACATATAAAATCTGAAGAAAAACACATTTAAAATGAATAAATATGCTAGCATAATCTAAGTTTTTACAAGTTGGTGTCATACTTAAACCGGAAGTAGGTTATTATTATGTAAAAAGTGGACTGTACGTTACCTGAAACGAAATAAGCACATTCATTATCCCAGAATAGAATTTTAATAATTTCCTGAATAGTATTTAATAATGGCTACTGCTCCTATAATACGCCAGAGAAGTGTTTACAAATTATCTATGATATAAAAAAAAATGGTTGTGAAACAAATATTTTTATAAATACTTTAATTTTTTAAATAAATTATTTTTATAATTCACTACAAAACTTTACTTCGTTTCATTACACATCGTTTACGTTCCAGTTTTTTGTATTGCTCATGGAGCCATGATTGTCTTTTTGTATCGCTCAAGACGAAAAAAGTGTTAAAATCTGTTATTTTTTTCCCTATCACTACGTAATATGAAATTTATTTTAACTCCAATCATGTCATAATCTTTTAAAAAAATTATAGTCTATACACTATTTTTATTTGAATTTTCAAAGAAACTATTTAGGACGGCAATCTCATCATTTACCTTTTTCTGCATAAGTTTAATAATGTGCGAACAAATAAAATTAAAAACTAAAATAACTTTAATGTTGGATGGATACAGCTAGTATGATATATAAATATTTTGTTCCATTTTTTTTTTAATGGAAATCGCTCCAGACAAGGCATGAAGCAACTTGATGTAAGGAGCTAACAAGAACAAATATGATTATCGCAAAGACAGAAGATGCCTATTGACCTTAGTCTTGAAAAGACCAAGGTTATAGGTAAGAGGAAAACAATCAGCAGGAAGAGAGTTCCACAAGCCTGCGGTTCTTGGGAAGAAACTACTGGAATAGGAAGCTGTATTACAATGAGGTATCAAAACAGTGAATTGACGGAGACCACTAGACCAATGAGTCAAACGAGCTGGAACACAAGAAGCGGGGAATAGATCAGACAATTCTGAAGAACACATGCCATAATAGTATTTATAGAAAAGACTGAGACTAGTAACATCACGTCTGTGAGAGAGAGAGAGGGTGCAGAGAAGAAAAAAGAGTTGGACCAATCAGATTACAGACACATTTTGGGAGATAACTCTTGACGTCTTAGTTGTTTTACTTTTTTTATTATTAAATAGATTTATATATCAAGATTATAATATACATACATATAGACAGATACAGACATCGGTAGATAGAGAGGGGGAGAGAAAGAAAGAGAGAGTCAACAGATGACACATTTTTGTAACCTCATCAAGAACCCTCAAATGGGACAGAGATTCACCAGCCCAAATATGACAACAGTACTCCATACATGGTCTGATTGTAGATGTGTAGAGAGAGGGGCGTGAGAAAGTATTTGTAGAGATAGAAAATAGCCTGAGGTGTGAGAAAGTGTTTGGAGCGATTTAAGATTCCCCTTTACTGTTATTTATCTACCTCCCACAGCGGTAAGATGTGACACAAGGTCGGGAAAATGGGATTTGAAAAGCCAGCGCCCGAGAAGGTGAGCACTCTGGCTTACAAAAAATGCCTGGGCAGCCCCGTCAGCATTCCCCGGTAGGGGCACCTCAGGCGATTAGCAATAAACTAACCCCTTCTCAAAGGGTGAGAAGGCAAAGCCTGGGAGGGTGGACCTCCTAGAATTGCACAGGACAAACCCATAGACCGGCGTAAATCAAGTCCCGAAGACCAAGACAATACCAGTCTATGGGGTGCAGTATCCATCGGAACAGATACTACACTTTGATCCTGGCCAAAAGGCCGAGAATTCCCACTTACTATTAAAATTCAGAAAAATTAAAATCCGGACAGAACTTATGGGATGACCTGTTGCTTTTTTTTTAATTAGGTTATCCTGCCAAGCAGTATCGCTAAAAGTGAGGGGATAGGTTTACTGTCTGTCGTCTGTTCTCTCACTTATGAAAGAATCTCAAGTAGAACTATGACACAATTTTTCAAAAGTGTTCAAAGTGCCTCTTGAACGACCCCGTGTCACATATTGCACTCATGGCGAGGCTGGTAAACACTACTAGTTTTGAATTTAATGCTATCATTCTTAGTACATTTTATTCTTCTTAACAACTACAAGAAAAAAAACTGACAAACCAGAATCAAATATCGATTTTATCTGAAGAAAGCTATTGATGACAAAGAAACGATAAAGAAACTGATTTACTTTATATAAGATATTGCAGAGGAAGGAGAAGAATGTCGGGGGGGGGGGGGGGGGTCGCCATTTTGTAGTAGGGAGGGTTGCTACATCGGTTTTGTTTGGTTTACGGCATATCAACCATTTATGGGTTATTTAATGCCGAATAAAGTTGTCAAATGTAATTCTATAGGTAGGATAGTTATTTTATATTCTGTGAATACATTGCTCCTAGAATACATTGGATTACTACTCTTAGAAAACATTTCACTTAGAAAAAATTACTCTCAGAAGGAAATTTTACAGAGAGGGTAGCATTATTACTCTCAGAAAACATTACTGCTTGAAAACAGTACTCCTTGAAAACATTCCTGCATGAAAACATTACTCCTTGAAAACATTATTCCTTGAAAATATTACTGCGTGAAAACATTACTCCTTGAAAACATTACTGTTTGAAAACATTACTCTTTGAAAACATTACTCCTTGGCAGTGGTAATCTTTGTTCTCAACACAATTGACCCCCAGCCACTGCCTTCTAGTATCGATTTGGGAAGAAAATAAAAAGGAGAAATAAAGTTTGGAATTTTAGAAGATTCAGATTGAATAATATGGTTAGGGATGAACTTAAAGATACTAGGGCATGGCGTGACCGATTGATCGGATCGGGCCTCTCCGATCTCCCATCTAGCCGAAGTAAGGGCCAAAGTGGAGTGTTGCAAGTCACCTGATCACAGACTGCTCAGCCACCAGTATCCCGTCCTAAGGTATCACAGATCACCACACACTGCCTACAGGTGGCCCCGTTGCATGGGGTTGCAGTTGGCGTATTTGTGGCTTTGCCGATAGGGTGATGCTACATCGGTATCCATCCTATTGGCCTTGTTTGATATGAAGAAAAGGGTCACCAAGTTTTGGCTAAAAGGACAAACTTCTTCTCTACAATTTAAATCAATTTCATCAGCACAAAACATTGCCAGGAAGAAGTTATGAAAACAGGAATACAAAATAGGTTGAGTCTGTATATTATATCTCTCTTCTCATCTCTAGCAAAACTATTGCAACAGGATGAAGAGAGAGATATAACGTTTTGTCACATTGACATCTCAAAAGGGATTGTTTATAATCATGTTTCAGCCTTGAAAATGGCCGTCTGCCAGCTTCGATTTGCAAGCGAAGAAACATGAAAATCTTTAAAAGAAATGCTTATTTGTTGTAACTAAAACTTGAAATATTAGTTTAAGCGTGCATAGCACCCTTTCCTGCCTTAACAGGTTAGGGTTAGCACCCTTTCCTGCCTTAACAGGTTAGGGTTTATAATTCGCGGGAATATGGGTTTGGGCGGAAACAGAAGTTGCCTCCTATGCGAACAGTGTTCTTATCAGCTAACGTAGATATCCTTCTGGGAATGAGAACATTCAAGTGTTTTCTTACCAAACCACATACTAATCACTCCGTGAGTGAGAACATTCAAGTGCAAAAGAGAGTAGATCGTAATTATGTAACCGCTACAGTTCCTTTTCTTTTTAGCTAAGATCACAGTGTACTATCTGTTCTCAGCACTCCAACGATATCAATCATTTTACTAACGCTGCAAAATATAAACCGGAAGTTTTCATGGAAATTACCTCCCTTGAAAATTAATGAAAATAGAATTCTAAAAGTAATTAATAATAAATTCCTGGGCACACTGTGCATTGTCTGAAAAGAGTTATGAAAATAAGAATACAAAATAGGTTGAGTCCGCCGACATATATGTACTATAGAAATGGAATTGAGTCCACGAGTTCCATCTCGTCTAGCAAAGTGATTGCTCTAAACGAGTGGAGAAATATAACATCTTGTCGCATTGACATCTCAAAAGGGACTGTTTATAATTTGCGGAAAAAAAAGTTTGAGTGGAAACAGAAGTTGCCTCCCACGCGAACAGCGTTCCTATCGCCCAACCTATATATCACTCTGCGAGTAAGAACATTCAAACTTGTTCTTACCGAACCACGTACTAATCACTCTGCGAGTGAGAACATGCAAATGCAAAAGAAAATAAATCATAATTATGTAACTGCTACAATATATATCAGATTATTAATAAATTATTAAAATTGTAATTTAACTGACAAAACTCATTTTGGTGCTTTTTGACATACCAATCCTAGGTAACAACAATAAATACGATTTTAACTTGATGTTATTTTTTTGTTTGATAAAGAGTCACCACTTATCAACCATGAGTTTCAGGTGGACGGTGAGACAACGCCGTGATGATTGGTAACGATGGTTGAAATTCGACAGAATTTGATTATTTAAGAAGACGGCTCAACAAGAATTTGTTGACATTGGACTTGAAAACGACTATGTTGTATTTAGCTGGGAAGCAGTCCTGTGGCACTGAGTTCCACAAACGGGTAGTTCTAGGAAAGAAACTTTGTTCATGGAAGCTCCGTTTAGTTTTAGGTACACAGAGGGAGAAAGGGAAATTATTGATAGTGGTTGTAGCTAGACGAGTTTTTGTTGTGATTTTTTACATGGGTGAACCATAGATTGGAGCTCAGTCGAGCACCTATCATGAAAATAACGATAGAGCAGAGAAAGACTAGCAACATCTCTTCTGTGAGAAAGTGGCTGTAGAGAAGAGAAGAGGACATCCCCCACTAGATTTCGAAGTCGGTTTTGTACCCCGTTAAGGCAAGAAAGGTTGCTAACCCTAATCTGTTAAGGCAGGAAAGGGTGCTATGCACGCTTAAAGTAATATTTCAATTTTAGTTACAACAAATAAGAATTTCTTTTAAAAATTTTCATAATTCTTTGCTTGCAAATCGAAGCTGGCAGACGGTCATTTTGAAGACTTAAACATGATTGAGTTCAGTGTTTCTGAAAACGGAGGTTTGAAAGTCAATCAGGGAAGAAATTTCACTCTGACTTCAATATTACCGTTAAAGATAAATTTCATGGAATTAAATGAAAATAATCGACTTGTTGGCTAAGTCAAAAATAATCCGGCTCACAGCTCACTCGACGTTTTCTCTCCCTTCTTTTCTTTTCCCTTCTCTGCGTTCTGCTCTTCACAACATCAAATCTCAACCCAAATGTTAATTATGTTCTTTCTTTTATTCATTTTAATCCGACATATCCAAACAAACTCATTGTCACGGATGTTAAAATAAAGACACCATCAGATCGTTTCTGCTAACGTCGGTATTCGTAATCAATGCGGCAGTGTTTGACTCCTCACTAGCAACATATAATTTAAACATTTCTCTAATCTTCAAATTGCACATCAGGCAAACACGGACCCTTTTATGGCAAGGGTAAAGCAAGTCGAGACGACTTCCACCACTCGATCCTGGTATGACCGAACCTATTTTATGTCTTATCTCCCATTTTCTCCCTTTTACGTAACTCTTCTAAATTAAAGATGTAAAACGGGTTCGTTCTAACCTAGAATTGGACATATACGATAACACTGATTTTTATTTTTAATTAAAATTCTACTCGATAATTTTCCGTAATTTTTGGTGTAGATATCTACTTTTGCCCGATACGTAAGTATATCAAAGAGTGTTCCTGTTAATTTATTTTGAACTGTCATATTTCACCTGTATATGTTTTCAAACAAGCACCCAGTTTTGCTATCAAACTGATGATAATCTTTTATTCAACATTTTTATTGTTTCTCTAATTTGCATTCAGGGGAAAACTTTGGTGCTTCTGCAGAGACGGGGGCTACTGTTTCGATCGATAGCGGCGGAAACTGCCGACTCCTCTTCGAGAGAAATCGTAATCGACGGAAAAAAATTTGATTTTGGGGAAGATAACTAATATTGGGTTAATTACTTTTTCACGAAATGGACGTAAACCGATTAAACTTTGAAGAGTTCTTGCATTTACTCGGGATAATTGCAAAAGAAATACAGACGTATTGAAGTTGGAAGTATTTTTGAACTGATCGCAGAATTGTACCCTGTTTAAAACTTTTTTCCTTCACATTTATCGTTCAGTCAATTGTTTACTTTTTTTTTTTTCTAATCAAAGTTTTACTTAGTTTTACTTATTACGTTTTTTTTATTTCAATAAAAAGTTTGCTAGTTATTTGATGTACATAATGTTTATCAAAGTTTTATTTAATTCGTTTTTGTTAAATTTCAAATGTTTATCAAAGTTTTATTTATTTATTTATTTGCTGTACATAATGTTTAATTTGTTTCAATAAATAAATGTTCATAATTTTAACTTATCCTCACTTGTCAATTCAACAGTTATCTTCCCTAAAATCAAATTTCTTTCCGTCACTCACGTTTTCGCACGATTTCTCCCGAAGAGGAGTCAGCAGTTTCCGCCGCCATCGATCGAAACAGTGGCCCCCGTCTCTGCAGAAGCACCAAACTTTTACTCGAACAACCTTTTGTCACCAAACAAAAGATGTTTTGTTTTTTTCTTACCTGGATGTAGCGGAAACTAAGCCCATTTTCCATACCTGATATTCAAGTGGATATTTCGCCAGCAAACAAAAGAATGATCAGTACGCTGAAAACGCTCAAAAAAAACAAATATACAACAAATAAAAGTAACTGTCGTCGATAAAAGTTAATTTAAAACTGACTTGTGATATTTGTTTGTATTTTTAAACCGTTCCAACTGCTATTTATTAGAAATCAATAGTTTTGTCACACGAACTTGCAAAAAAAAATGGCGCTTGCTTGTAAGGAAGGGAGCACAAGACGCCATATTGTCTAAAAAAAAAAAAACGAGTAAAAAATGAACAAGAAATTTTTTTTACATCTAATAAAAACCCATTTATAGTACGTAAAAATACAAACAAATATCATAGGTAAGTAGACAAATATCTCTTCTCGACGTAGGTTAAACTCACTTGTTGCATATTTATTTTTATAACCCCGTTCTCATTAGTTTTTTGGACCCCGTCCGCGACTGTACTGATCATTCTTAAAGATACCCAAAAGACGTTTGTTCTGACGGAGAATATCTCATTCAACCTTTATTTTTTGGCTGCGACCAAAGTGATATTTATACAATTCTTTTCAATGACTGAATTGAGAACAGATTTTGAACCAGACAAAACCGACTTTTGCCGATGCAGAAATATGTAAACAGCCGAAAAAAAGCCGAATCGAGCTTATCACCTGGAACCAAAGGGGAAAGAGGGAAATCACGACTTGTTACTTTTTTTTATATGGGGTCAAATCACGCATGGTCAAGCTGACCTGTTGGTCCCTGATTGGCCGGAATTTTCGACCAACGTGTTTTTACGAGATATCCTCTTCCTCTATCCTAGAGACGAAGGAGTTGCTCAATACAGAGAAAGAAAAGGAGTCGCAATAAAAGGTCATTTGCTTTCTGAATATCTGCTTGGCCCGTATTAGCGTCTGCTACAAAGTGACAACAATGGCAAAGAGAGGACAAATGCAGAGGAACAGTGTAAAATAGAGGTTGTATTTATTGCAAAGGTGCAAAAGAAAATAACTGAGAAGAAACTGGGGGAAGAGGTTTGATGACGTCTCTGGAAACAGGAAAGGCTGGAAGGATGTCTCTGGAACTTGGTCAGCAGGGAAGACTGGATCGACAGGAATTATGTCTTTGGAGGCTGTAGAGCAGGGAAGGTTGGATCTATACGAATGAGAAATCTGAACAGCAGGAGAGGTTGGATCGACAGGAAGGATGATTTTAGAATCTGGACTGCAGGAAAGGCTGGAATGACAAGAATGAGGAACCTGGACAGCAGGAAAGGTGTGATCGACAGGAATGGCGTCTCTGGAACCTGGACAGCATGGGATGACATCACACTGAGTTTGATGTGGACGTCCCTGAGGTGTAATGAGATGTCTAAGATAGGTCCTGTCTGTGTGGATGTGGCCAAGAGCTGGATCGGTGGGAACAGGAAAATGTAGGATGTCGACAGGAACTGGAACGGCAGGACATCGACGGATACTGGGAAGGACAGGTATTGGAAAAAGCAGGAGCAGGAGCTGCAGGAAAGGAGCTGGAGCACGAACCACTGGAAGGAGTTGGAGCAGGCGCTGCAGGTGGGAGCTGGAGCAAGAAATACTGGATGGAGCAGGAAAAGGAGCAGCAGGTTGGAGTTGGAGAGGAACCGCTGGAATAAGGTGGACCTCTCAGGAAGCAGCAGTAGTCAGGTATTTTTCCAGGGTGTTTTGGGGCGTGGCTTACGCCAGGCTTTGAAGAAGGTGTGTTTGAATTTGTAACGTTTCTCAACATAGGAGTGGTAGGAGGCACAACGACACTAGTATCTTTTTCACGTTCACTCGTCTCGCGTGCCTGAGACGGCAACACAAGCCTAAAAGCAGGTTTGTCTCGTTAACCGTACGTAGACAGCAACGTACTCACTTCCAATAAAATAAAATAACACCAGAAAGCAACAATTACAACAAAGAAAACAAAAATTTACAACAAAAGAATAGAATGCACCAATGTGAATAAATCGGTATTTCTCCCGTTTTCGGTTTCAAGAACTCAGGTTTCATTTTGTGTGGTCGACTTTCGGCTGTCGTAACTCGTTATCGTGTTTTACCCAGCCAATATCAGCAACCGGCGCTTGTACAGTTTAACATTTTTGTTTTCATTTTAGGAGAGTTCCCGGCACATGTTCGTCTTTTCTCACAGTCCGTTTTTCACAACTTTTTACTGACCAGTTTTTTTTTTCTTTTTTCGGTGTACACTTACCTATCAGGCTGCTAGAGAATTCCGGGGTTTTTGGAAAAAAATTTTCAAATATTTTACATTTTAGGAGGGGGGATCAGTTTCCAATGTAAATTTAACGTAGACTGATCCCCCTCTTTTTGACCATCTCAATTTAAAAAAAAATCTTTTTCGGTGTATAATTACCTATCATGTCAATAGAGAATTCCGGTAAGAAATTTTTTTAAATTGAGATTTTAAGACGGGGGATCAGTTTTCAATGTAAATTCAACGTAGACTGATCCCCTCTTTTTGACCATCTCAAATTTTTAAAATTATTCTTCTGCTTACAATTACCTATCATGTCGCGATAGAATTCCGGGGTGTTTGGAAAGAAATTTAAAAAAATAAGATTTTAAGACGGGGGATCAGTCTTGTTCGCCGTTTACCATAGTCCGCTTTTCGCAACTGTTTACGTCTTAAAATCTCAATTTTTAAAAATTTCTTTCCAAAAAACCCGGAATTCTCTCGCGACATGATAAGTAATTGTACACCAAAAAAGATTTTTTTAAAAATTGACATGGTCAAAAAGAGGGGGATCAGTCTACGTTGAATTTACATTGGAAACTGATCCCCCCCTCCTAAAATGTAAAATATTTGAAAAATTTTTCCAAAAACCCCGGAATTCTCTAGCAGCCTGATAGGTAAGTGACTAAGTGTACACCGAAAAAAGAAAAAAAAACTGGTTAGTAAAAAGTTGTGAAAAACGGACTGTGAGAAAAGACGAACATGTGCCGAGTTCCCTCTACGCCACGGGAAGAGTTAACAAAGACACCCCCCTCTCTCCCCATGTTTAAAACGGCTCTTTAAATTTGCCAGAAGATGTTATACTGTACAAGTGGCCAGCAACCATGGGGGTTGATCTATATAAGAACCGAAAAGTTCTGGGTTTTTTGTTTTATGTGAAAACGTCTACTTACCTAAATCATCGGCCACAATAAAAATGATGTGAGGTTGTTGTGTCGGTCGGGTAGAATTGGAAAAATCAGTTCTCGCCATACAAGATAAAGTTGCGAAATTGAAAAAAATAATCAACGCGCGCGAAACAGAAGTGAACGAGAAGTTACGCATTTTTATGTTTGTAAACGTTAAACAAGAAAATAATTCACTTGAGAAAACAAGGTCGCTTTGGTTATTAACTAAAAGAAATGTTTCTAAATGAAACAAAGTAAATAATTGCCCTTTTAAATGAGAGAGAGATAAAAAATAAAGGAATCAAAGCGCTTAAAACGAAAAAAAAAAGTTTAAAACCACAGGGTTCACTCGGTGCCAATATATATATATATACGGAATCTTGATTTTATTTATTTCCTTATAAAAAATGCCACAAAACGTATTTTAAAAAGTTAAAATGCAGATTTGCAGCAAATCGTTTAAATTTTTTTTTAAAGATTAATAAATAAAATAATAGATTTTATTTATCTTTATAAATATATATAAATATATATTTTTTATAACTTGTATCTTCCTTTTTTTTCCTAAAGTCCGGAGTAAGGAAAATCAAAGCTCTAGTTTATATTAAACAGTGTAATAGTCCTGATGAAGTCCATTGGACATTGCCAGTTCATCATTGCAAAAATAATGAAGCTAAAAAAACAAACAAACAATAGGCAATAATGTTTCTTTGGTTTTAAAGTAACGTAAACACGGAAATGATTGTTTTCCTGAATATGCAATATTAAAAACAAAGGGAAGTAATCCGACAAGCATCAAAACACTTTTAGAGTAACTTCCCTTGAGAGGTCGGCATATAATCAGGTTCTCTTCTCAAAACGTCGAAACTGACCATTTGTCATACCAGCCGAGGTTCACCTTGGAATCATTCTGGCAACCTAGGGACTTTCCTGTAACGATCAGACCCTTCTTTATGGGAACAAGGTATGGTCCGGTTCTCGGAGATGCACTCTTACAGGCATCACCCTCTCCTTCGGGAGAAAAGTGGTGGTTCATTGCCGGTTGCCTGAAGCGGCACTACCAGGGAATGCTGGCGAGTCTGTTCACGGCTATTTTTGTACGCTTCCAGATTTTTTTTTAATATATATACTAATGGTTCATCATGTAGCAAGGCCAAAAGCCACTCGAGGATAAGGGTTAATGAGATTTTCAGTTGGATGATGGAACAATACTATGGAAATATTGAGAACTATGATTACTTCACAGGACGACATGGAAGATATTTGTTGACATTCGACTTGAAAACGACCACGTTGTAGTCTACAGGGAAACATTCCCGCGGCAACGTGTTACACAGGTGGAAAGTTATTTGGAAAGAAACTTTGTTCATAGAAGTTCCGTTTGATTTCAGGCACACAGGGGAAGAAAGGAAAGTTCTTTGCTGTGTTGGTAGCAACACGAGTTCTTGCTGAAAAGGTTTTTCGGTTGGGAGTGAGAGGGACCAAAGCTTGAAGCTCAGTCGAACACCTACTATGGAAATATCGGTAGATCAAGGAATTAAAACCAACTGATTCTTAATTATTACACTTTAAAAAAATCTTTCTTCCACCCCTATATTTCGACAATCAGCTAAGTCTCACCCGTTCACTGTAGAGGTTCCCAGATGCAGGAAGGCTTTCTACTCTAATAGCTTCTTTCCTCAAACTGTTAGCCTTTGGAATCCCCTCCCTGCTCCCTGTTTCTCTGACTGTACCAACCTGCAGAAATGTAAATGTAATGTGGACAAACATCTTGCTGCACAACTCCCTACTTAGGATGCCCCTATAGATATGGCCTCTAATTCACAGTAGCTCCTTATGTTTCAGTGGCAATGTGCCCTCTTGTTTGGAGTGAATTAAAGTAAAAAAAATAATATACAAAATGGCGCCCGCCTGTTTGGAAAGAAACCAAAACATGTGGTTGTTACAAAAACGTAAAAATAAAATATGAAATATCTAGATCAGATATGCATGTGTACAAATAATGTTTAAAAACAGTAGTTTTCCATATGAAGCTAGGGTCAAATTAGTGGAAACTTCCACTAGAAGTTAACAGACTAGAGTTATGATTATGTTGCAGCATATTACGTCATGAGAGGAAGTATGCAGCAGAGAAGTGAGATCACTTCTGCTTCTTTTTGTGTTTATGATATTATAGGATTGACATCTTCTAATATTTTATCAACAAACGGCGGCATAGACAGAAAAACAGAAACCAATTCCGAATTTACTTCACCAAAAAAGCTAAAAACTGGGGCCATAAAAATCGGCTCCCATGAACCAGTCTCACAAAATGGCGAGATATATATATATATATATATATATATATATATATATATGAAATACAATTGAAAATTATGATAGTTAAGAATAATGTGACAGATTAATGATTTAGTTTTTCTGAGCCATGATCGTAGAATGTAAATCCATGCAATTAACCTGATGATTTCCCTCAAGAACTAAACACAAAAGTTTCTGTGTAGCTTACTTGCTATAAGTATATATTTCAACTATATCTATATAGGGATAGATAGATCAGGGAATTACAGCTGTAAATTGATAGAAGAAGGTAAAAGCTAAAGTTCAGAAGCAAATAATGGCGTTATTTGTTGTTTTTAAAATTCCTTTTCCTTATTGCAGCTAGGATTGACTTTCAATTCAAATCTAAAATGGAAGACTTATATCCAGTCTGTTGCTCAGGTTGCGGGAAAAAAATGGTTGGATCATTCTACAACTTTGAAAGGTACCTGATTCAATCCATAAGAATCAGATACGTCAATTCAACACATTTCCAACATTATTTTCAAAACCATAAATATTACACAATTAAGATAACATTCTTTAGGTGTATTTCTTTACTTGTAAGTACTGAATAAATAAATAATAAAATAGGAAAATCTCATAGAATTTAATTTAATTTAGGATAAACGAACGGTTCAGTGAAAAATGTTATGTTGTTTGGTGAAAGAGGCCATCGGATCAATTTTGTTAATTGTCATTGTTGATTAGTGATGAGCAGAGTCGGATAATTTTAGTTCAATTTTCCTTTCTTTTTTTTTTCAATTTTCTTATCTTTTTGTTTTTACCGGATGCCAGAAATTCATCCACTATTTCAGAGAATCCAACCGAGAGATCTTTTAAAAATTCTAACCGTCCCTTTAAGTGCAAGTGTTTGTATCTCTCTTGCACTTGGTTCACCGGGTATATTAACCAGGTAGTTTTTGAATTTCTTTTTCATGAGCCCAGTGGCTCCTATAATTACTGGACTTATGGATTGGTTTGATTTGGTTGTTTTGTTTTACGGCATATCAACCCTTTCTGTGTTATTTAATGCCGAGTCATTTTGGTAAAGGTTTTTTTGCTTCAAGTTCTTTTATATCTTCAAATATTTATTGTTTGGTAGTTTTGTAGAGGATATTTGTTGTTTTTGGTTTTGCTTTACAGAACATCATTGAGTTTTGTAAAGGGAAAGAAAAATAACAATAACATCAATGTTTGGTGCATTTTAGATCAGGAAGTCGGTATCTTCAGACAGCCTGATCTGGTAGAACTATAATGGAATAGTGGAGATTTTCCAAAGATTCTAGTTTCTTTTCATGTTATATATAAGACCTCGGTATTTTATTATTTTCTCTCTCTCTCAGCTCTGTTTAAGCCAGCATAATTAGGGACGCTAACTTTAACTAGGGTTGCAACTTTCTCCCTTGTATCCATATCACTATGTCAGGTTTAACAGCTCCGTTTTAATTCTAGGTATGTAGCTGTAGGAATTGCATAGTCATAATGGATTGGGTATGTATTATTTCCAGCAGTTCTTTCTGGCATATATTCCCAGGACTTGCTGCTACATATAGGTTTCTTTAAGTCAAGGAAAATCGGTGAACGAATGCTGTCATATTTGATCAATGGAAGTCTGTGACTCCTGATGCAATCGTCTACCTATATAAGAGTCAGATCCATCCTAAGATGGAGTACTACTGTCACATCTGGAGATGTGCCGCTCAGAACACACTTTCTTGCCTTGACAGAGTGCAAAATTGACTTTACACCTAGCTTCTTTTTCAAAGAAAAGAAATTACGCATCTTTCTCTACTTCATCGTTATCATCCATGGAAGGTGCTCGAATGGTCTTATTACCAACACTGCAAAGAACTTTCCTTTCTTCCATATACTTAGTACAGCATTCAGCCTGGGCTAGTTGAGCCAGCTTACTCTGAATGAGGAAGTTTCTAGTGGAATATTAAATTCACAAGCGTTCCCCAATCGCATGTATATCCCGTTCAGGGGAGATGACGACGTTAGTTTTTGCAGGGAGGTGAAACCGTCCTTGCACACACAGTGCCTGGTATTCCCAACCTGTCACCCATCTGGTACTGACCAGGCTCAACATTGCTTAACTTAGGTGATCTAACAAGTACTGGTGTGTCAACATGATGATGGAGTACTGCTGCCACATCTGGGGAGGTGCCGCGCAGAGTTCAAAACCGAATTTCCAATCTGTTCTCTAGAGTCCTTTTCTTACAGAAGTAATTTTAAATTTACACTTTTCGATCTGATGTAGATTCTCTAACCTTTCTTTTTATAGGTAACACAAAAACGTCACATAAACATTGAGTTTTATATATATAGATGCAGAATATATATATAGATAAAGAGAAAGCGAGAGAGAACGATGCAGACAGACAGAGAGGTGTTATGTACTAAATATATAAAAATTTATTTAAATTTTATTATATTAAAAAGAAGAAGAAAACTGATTTTTGATTGCATTTTTTTTTAATTGGGGGGGGGGGGGTAGAATCGAAATCGCACACTCAATGTTTTCAGTCTGATACTTTCTGAACGAAACAATTCAGGCATTTGTGAAGTCGATATTAAAAATAACACTCATAAGAAAAACAGGATATATGTATTTGAAGTTTTAATAAGATTCTGTCATTATGGGTCACTTAGAGATGTGAGAACACTGCCATTGTCTTCTGTGGTAAACTTTACATTTACACTTTTAGATTTTATGTAGATTCTCTAAACTTTCTATAAGGAACACACAAAAATCACAGACATTGAGTTTTTATATACATAGATCTAGATAAATAGAGAGCAATAAAGAGAGAGAGAGAGAGAGAGAGAAAGAGAGAGAGAGAAATGGAGAGAGAGAGAGAAGCAGACAGATGAAGAGGCGTTATGTTCTAAATATATCAAAATTCTCCAGTTATTCGTTTTGTTAAATATCCAGGTCGTGTGTACGGAAAAATCATGTTGACAATAGGAAGATGCACCTGACGATTGTCAAAAGATAAGATAATTATCGGATGACCAAAAGGTTATTTGAATAAAAAAAATAATCTTAACACTAGAAAACACCTGCACGGGAAGAGACAACATGTGATCGATTGTCAAAAGATAATAGACATTGGATGTACAAAAGGTCATTTGCAAGAAGACATGCAAGTGCATCGAAAAACAAGCATGTCAGATTGTCAAAGATGCTGGGAAGTTTATTAGCGAGAAAATGCAGGTGCAACCAAGTCACGGACAGAAGAAAAACAAAGAGGTTGGCTTGTCAAAGCATTAAACAATCATCGACAAATAAAATGCCCTGGTGGGGCTACAGTGACAATGTCGTCTGAAGGGGGCGTTCGAAGTAGTCACATCTTGTCATATAAAAACAAATTGATATCGAGGGTTGACGATTGAGCCTCGGAGAAGAATCAACCATCGGATTCCTGTGTGTGCATCTCGCTCCTACCAGATCCGCCATCATGACTGTCACCAACAATAAAGATACACATTTATAATTTCATAAGATACATGTGCTGTCATTCTTTTTAAGTCAGCCGTAATACAACAGTTTTTCATCCACACGATTGTTATTTCACTGGAAGGTGCGTGACTGCTTTCTTGTTTAATACAACAGTTTTTCATCCACACGATTGTCTAGCTACCACCACTGCAAAGAAATTTTCTTTCTTCTTCTGTGTACCCTGGTACAACATTCATCCTGGGCGGGTTGCGCCATCTTCTTCCAAAGGAGAAAGTTTCTAGGGAATATTAAATTCACAAGCGGTCCCCCTTCCCATGTATAGCCCAGTCATGGGAGATGATGACGTTAGTTTTTGCATTTTTCTGCAGGAAAGTGTCACTGTCCTCCCACATATCTGGTATTCTCAAATGATCACCCATCTGGTATTGACCAGGCTCAACGGAGCTGATCTAATGATAACCTGCACGTACAACATAGTTATGCCATATAATTCTTCTGTGCGCCTAACATGAAACAATTTCCATAAACTTTCCACATGATTGCTTCTCTAAGAGCTACACTATCTTCATCTTCAAATCCAATGGCAACAAAGACTTATCATAAACCGTTATCATAATTAACCAAATTTTATTCATTCCATTCATTTTATCAATCCTTTCATAGTATTCTTCATCATTCAACTGTCAATCTCATTAACCATTATCCTCGAGTGACTTTTATCCTGGATAAGTGATGAGTCATAAGTAAATAAAAAAAAAGGTCAATGTCTGATGTTGTACCAGAACTAGACGCAAACATGTGTTTTGTTTCATAGGCCAAATGTTTCCAGCAAATTCGAACAACAGGAAACTATTTGTCTTATCTCCTGGATACAATCCACATGGAAATCTTCCTGTTTGTGCAAAACTCTTGTCTCCAGGAAACATTAGAGACATCGGAATTATTTTGAATAAAAGTGATTTGAATTTAGTCATGGGAACGGGGAATGGCTATGTGTATCTATTTAATGGATATAGTAAAACAACAATTGAGAAACAAAATTGAAAATATTTCTAAAACAAAATTTAAAAAAATAAAAAATATATACAAAAATATATAACTTTCTTCTAATAATGTCTAAGTGCCCTCCTAACCTAAGGGAGCCATGGAGACCGAACTTCCTTTAAAACTTCAAATGTATCTTATTTTGATGAATTTTATATAAGTATAAAATTTTCCGGGGAAGACAATGGAAGTGGTCCCGAATCTCTAAGTTACCCTCTGTATGCCCCCCCCCACCATGGAGACAGAACCCCTTAAAACTTCAAATATGTATATCTGATTTTAATGAAATTTAAACCATAATTCTGAGAGTTTTCCCACATTTCAGCTTCTTCCGACTATATTAGGGGAGGAAACGGGAGGAGGGAAGCAGTAAAATCAAAGAAAATAATATGGTCCTATGAGCATAATGAATAAGCACATAGTATTGATCCTCATTCAATCCCGAGCAACGCCGGGCCTTCCTGCTAGTTTTGAATAATAAACACTGCATTCATTTTTGTTATGTTATTCTTACAAATTATCTTTTTTTACTACATTATTCTTGCTTTATTTTACTAACCCTTTCCTTTGATGATGAGAATTGTTTTATTGCAAAATTAACCTCATTTATTGTATAACCCTTGTGTGCACGTATATATATATGTTGTATTGCTGGTTATTGGCTTCCCAACAACTCTTTGGTCGTCGTAGAACTTTGCTGTTGATTCGTACGAACGGCATTGCTACTAAATGGGACGAGATGCCGTTTCTCTGTTTCGCCTCACGGTTGTCAGAACTATTTGCACTACTGTGCGCGCTTCTTCTTTTGTTGTCGCTGTCTGCAACCCGACCGCCGTCGCCATGATCCTCGTTGCCGCCTTTGCCAGCCTGCTCATGTCGTCCCACCGACTCATTACATCATGTTGCTATCTTCTGCCGGTCGCTCGCCGCATGTTAACATTTTTGGGCTACTATCTTCTCTCTGAAATCAATTTCTTAAATACAACAAGTCTTTTTCTGTTTTAAAAGAGCCGCTTTTATTTAACAATTTTAATTAGCCGACTTGAACGAGTTCATTGGGATCGAGAGAGAGGTTACGCTAACTAAATTCACTAGTTAATATTCTTACGTTAGTCTGTAATCCTTAATTACTTGCAGAGGGAGGAACATGAAAGATTCTATTAGATTTCATTAAGACTCTTATATTTTTCCGTCATTCGGAATCTTTCTCATAACCGCTACATGATGTGTTGTTGACTCTTCGCTCCCAAGTTAGTAACTCATTCAATCTCGATTTAATTCTCCCACGGTGGGGACTCTGACGTCATCAAACCTTGTGATCGCACAGGTGCAATTTGAACCCCTGACCTTCTCTTGACTTAAGGTCAATCAACGTCCCGCGTTCGTGGGAAACACATCGAACTGAACTGCACGGGATGACTCCGCTACAAATCGCGTAAGTCAAACCCGTCTCGAATAGATGCGTCCAACTCTCACAGGGCAATATCTAACACATATATATATATATATATATATATATATATATATATATAGTTTAATTTCTTATCCTCAAGTGGCTCTTGGCCTTGATAAATGGTGAGCCAATAGTAAAACAAAAAAAAAATGAAAAAAAAAAAGAAAAATAATTAGGATATATAAACGGAAACACACAACCAAAATCGTTAAAAAAAATTCGAAATTAGTGGGGATGTCCTCTTCTCTTCCGCAGTCTCTTTCTCACAGAAGAGACGTTGCTAGTCTCGACTCAGCTCCAATCTCCAGTCCTCTCCTCTGTAACATTTCAGCCATTCCGACTATATTAGGGGGCAACACGGGAGGAGGGAGACAGTAAGAACAAAAAGAGTGTTATGAGCATAGTGAAAAAGTACATACGGATCTTCATTCAATCCCGAGCAACTTCGGGTCTTCCTGCTAGTAATTATATATATATATATATATATATATATATATATATATATATATATATGATTATTTTTATTCAAACAGACATGTAAAAAATCTGCGACACTAGCATGTCGATGTTATCGATCTACAGCTGTTAAAAGCTGAGATCTCATCAGGCAGAATTAGAATCTTATCCTTCCCTCAGATCGAATACTTCCCAAACACGAAGGATAAGATTCTAATTCTGCCTGATGAGATCTCAGTTTTTAACAGCTGTAGATCGATAATATTGACATGCCAGTGTTGCAGATTTTTACATGTATGTATGAATAAAAATAATCATATACATAAAAGCTCTATTTCATATTGAGCACTTTTCATAATTCTTTGGATTCCTATCCTGTGGATGTTTACTTTACCTGGATTACTATATATATATATATATATATATATATATATATATATATATATATATATATATTTTTCAAAACAAGTTTTTAGTCATTTATACATGTCTAAAATTTAAGGTTTCAGTGCCAGGCGTCTTAAGACACTGAAATTCAGCAACCTTACTTAATTGGTGTCTAATGACTATGGATCAAATTTAATGCCAATCTGAAATATTTGAATCATCAAAGAGGAGGTTGTGCTCATATTATGCCCCTAAAACCCCTTTAAAATACTCCAAAGAAACTGAAATTTGGGGAATATTTATTAATTGATGTTTCGTACCCATTGTTAAAAATCTCACAAAAATCGAAGGTATCTGCATTTTCGGTAACGGCTTCCACCTCTTTTGCATACATATAACTAAATTAAACAAATAGTCCACATTACCCACCCTTATGCCTAGCAGCTGTGTTCCAAAATTCACATGATCAGTTCATTAGTTTAGGAGTGAATCATGTACATAAAAATATATAAACATATGCAAACACCTAACGTTATATAGAGATAAAAAAATTGTCATAAGCTTAATACTAGTTGTGCGCCCTTTGTTGTTAATGTCTGGAACCAAGAGTTATCTGTCCTTACTTTTCAGGTTATTTACCAATTTGCCACTGTGTCAAAGTTTGACATGAAATCCGTTTTAACATAAGTAGGGGGAGGGGAGAATCAAGCTTGCACAAATAAAGGAACCATCTGAACGGGTGCAGTATTTGCAGTGATCGAACCTGTTGGCATTTCCTGGTAGGGGCACCTTAGGCGACCATCAATAAACCAATCTCCTTCTTGAAGGAGAACGTAATGCTAGAGACCAAGTAAAACCTTCTCCCCCTTTTTAGTTCGAAGATCTGTAAGGACCTTGGTTAAACGTAATGCATATTTTCCTCATGTCGGCTCAGTATATACAAGAGTTATCTCCCCTGGTGATATTGTACTCTTCTATTTAGAAGTACAAAAAGAATTGACATCGGTTTTCCACTTCAACCACTCAACAGTTATTAAAGCAAAGGACCTTGGTTCAGTTGTGGACAACTCATTAAAAACCAACACATTACTGTAGGTAGAGATGAGAGCAAAGCCAGACGGGTTCTCTATTTGATCCAGAGATCCTTTCTCAGCCTAACAGCAAACGCTTTCATCTCCTGTACATAACCCTGGTACACCCCATTCTTTAGTATTCCATCCAATCAACAAATTTTAAAAGATATTGTACACCTGGAGAGTGTTCAACTGTTGGCAACGGGATTCACCATGCTTACCTACAAAGAAGTCTTCAGAGACTAAATCTGTCCTCACTTGAGCCGTGAACAATACCAGAAGATGTATCATTATTGCTTTCATCTGAACAGAAAAACGGCAGCATTCTCTGATCATTTCAACAGCCTGCTAGAGGAGGTCGTGATGATGCCTACCATATCCAAGTTAAAAGTAACCTTGGAGAAGCATGTAGACAGTATATAGATGAAATATCTTCCATCTTTTTTTACATGGCTTGCTGCACTTAGTTTGCTATTATTTGGTCAATAAAATTGATTTGCATCTTGTTGAAACACCAAAAAGTAAAGAGTTAATGTTACATTATGTCGAATACGAGTAAGTCAGCTAGCATGAATTTTGACATGGATCGATTAAGTACGGGTCAGGCTGACATCAACTTGGGGAAGTGAATCTGTTCCCATGAGTAAATAATCCGATAGATGAACTGTGGGTCGGGAAAGCAAAGTCTGAGGTCAAAGAGGTCAGACTTGAGTAAACGAGTGATATGATGTTTTTGAGGGACGGGTCAAAAACCAGGGCTTCACACAGTCGGTCCACAGAGAGCGGATGGGATGGATGCGCATGCACACGCACACACACACACACACACAGACGGAGAGAGAGACAGAACGCACACACACACAGCTCATTATGTCCCTAAATTTGCCCCAGTAATCTAGTGAACCAATTAAGTACTAATTAGTTTAGAGAAATCTGCTCTGTCTCAGGTGGAATGTTATGAACGAAAATAGAACTCAAGTCCTTCAGTTTTCCTTTCTGGTGAAGAAAAGTGTTGATCAAAACTGTTGAGGAAACGCTGAACGATCACGTGCAGAGACGACCAATAGAGAAGATAAAGAATTAAAAGTAATGGATGAACACACATACAGAATATAAGGACAGGCATTCACATATAACTCACCCGCACATCCATAAAAAGCTTTGATGTGCGCATAGAGATTCACATATAAAAAGAAAATATAAATCCAAACTTGAAAAAATAAAATTGGCTTTTCTTCACCTTCAATCGCAATCTCCAGTATTCAAAGTTATCTCTCCAATCTTCACTCTCTTCTCTTCCAAATTCAACTCAGCTCTTCAGTGAAAAAAAGTAGTTTTTATATTCTTTAACCCACCACATGCAAATTATTGCAGTATCTTGAATCACAGAATTTAAGAACGTTTTTAAAAGAAAACATTACATAAAGAAAAGAGTTAGATGTGCAAAGGGTCTAGAGAAAGAAGGTGTTGTTCTATCCACTGCGGGACTGATCTTGTAACTTCTACTCTCCGACATAAATATTGCCAAATTCTCGACAGTCAAACTTTTCTTTTATGTCTATTTTTTGACAAGGAGAGACGTCTCCCGAAATATCAAACGATTCCCAATCATTCGGACACGTTCATTATGTAAGATTGAAAAAAAAAAAAAAAATGAATATATAATTGTAGGATCTTGTGGTGAACACCACAATTAGGTACTTTCTTTCTTTCTTTAACCCTTCTTCGCCTCTGAAGTGAAGAAACTCACGAAATCTCGCAGAATCATGTTGGCCAAAGGATTTCGGCCAATAAGATACGGACTGACCAGCTTGACCACGCGTGATTTGAAATCTATAAGAAGGTATGCTTCCCTTCCTCTCTCTCTCTCTTTTTCCCCCCTCAGCATTCTGAGACGAACGAACGCACACAAAGTACTCTCGTTGACTTCCCCTCCCCACCAGCTCGAACGAGCTGTGTGGGGAGGGAGGAAGAAGAAAGGTAACCCTTTTCAATTCAAGAATATATCTTTCAATTTAACAAACTTTTTCTCCAAACATACACGTTAAGATCATCACACAAAAGACATTCCTCACGCTCGTTCGACACACACAAAAAGACTTTCAGCCCGCTCGCATACATATACATACACACGCATACATATATTTACGCTTACAATTATGTTTAAGTGAATAAATTGTTGTTTTGTTAATATAAATGTTTTATATTTTATTAACTTTATAAAATAGCTATTCTTGTGTAGTTTAAACAGTTAAGACAAACAAAGAGAAAGGAAGAAAACATGATTATTTAAAACTTATATTAAAATGGAAGTTCCATTTTAATATAAGTTTTAAATAATCATGTTTTCTTCCTTTCTCTTTCTGTGTCTTAACTGTTTTATTTAATCTACACGTGGTCCGATGGTGGAATCTGAACAGTGAGATTACGTGCCGTTACAAAGGCATCTGTCACACTACCTATGGTTGGGGGGATTCATTATCGCAAAACCATTAGTGGCATCCTTCGCCACTGTGGTTAATATCCATAATCCTTTGTTCTCCCTTTCGAATCTCCCGCCATTAACAACACTTCTACCCCCGGCCATAATCTCACTTTCGATTGTTTATTTATGTTATTTCCAACTTCTCATGAACCTGGCCCTCTGCATTGCCTTTAGTCTTCTTAATACCTTATTACAATTTACAGCAATGCTTAAAGAAAACGACCATTCTCTCTCTTTATACACACACACATATATAGTGATTGTATTGTTTTTACCTTGATGTTGTAGCAGTTACCTCCTCCTTTCAAAACATAACTACACCGGTTTGCCGGTAGGTGGCGCTTTATCACCAACAGGTGGCGCCGTAAAGCGACACCAGAGTTATCTGCCCTTCGGACTATAAGAGCCGGTGCAAAACGGAAATTCTCTCTCTTTTCCACCGACCTGCCTCGGCAGGCAGACGCTGACACTAGCGTTCCGTTTCACTCTTCTCTGGTCGACAGGACGACGCTAATACACTAGCGTTTCGTCTCACGCTTTTCTCTTGAACTTGTCTCAGCAAAACAACTACCAACACACGTTTCTTCCGTCAACACGTGGGCAAACAACGGTAAGAGTTCTCAACTCGTTTTCTTTGTGTACGGCTTTTCAAAGACTTTTCCTACGCCGGACTCATTTCTTCTCATACCTTTTTCAAGAACTGTTTTTCCATCGACACACATGCATACATCACACACTTCATCATTCCACGTACACACACGTTCAATAAACGTTATTTGAACTACTTCATTTTGTTTGTTAATTATTACTCCGTCTTTGCATGCAACATTGCTTGATTCAACTTTACACGTTTATAATCGGGGGAACACGACCCTCGATCCTAACAATTGGTGACCCGACGTGCAAGCTTTGTTGTATCTGACGGAGTAATTAATTTCGTACTAGAACAAAAAAAAACAAAAACATTTCTCGTTTTTTCTTCCGTGGTGAAACGAATTACGCACCCATCTTTTTCCTTTTTTTTCTACCCACGTGGTAGAAATATACAAACAAACAAAAGAAAAGAAGCCGCCATCTTTATTTTTTTTTCCTGGCCACGCGGAAATACCCAAACAAAACAAAACAAAACAAAAACATTCCTCGGCTTTTCTCCGAGTATAAAACAAATTACAATTTCATTTTTTTCCTCTTCTCTTTCACCACCCACGTGTCGGAAAAATATATACAAAAAAAAAAAAAAAGACTAACTTTTGCCAATCCTTTTTTTTTCTTTTTCGACGAACAAAAAGACCTTACAAGACGCCACTTCCTTTGTTTTGAACACGTGGAGATAAAAACAAAACAAAAGAAAACAAACGCTGCCCATCTTTTTCCGGACCACGTGTTGATAAAATAAATTAAAAAATGCCGCCATCTTTTTCCGGACAACGTGTTGATAAAATTTTTTTTAAAATAACGCCATATTTTTATCTCTCGGACCACGCGGAAATGAAAATTCAAAAAAAAAAAAATACGAATTTTTTTTTCTTTCTTTTCGACAACAAAGAAAAGAGAAGCCGCCATTCTTTCTCTACGTGGAAACTAACATTCAAAAAAACTAAAACGAAAACAAAAAACGTCATTCCTCGTGTGAAACAAATTACGACTCCATTTTTTTTTCTTTTTCCTTTCTACCCACGTGTTGGTAATATATATATAAAGGAAAAGAAAACGACCCCTTGTAGCAGTTACCTCCTCCTTTCAAAACATAACTACACCGGTTTGCCGGTAGGTGGCGCTTTATCACCAACAGGTGGCGCCGTAAAGCGACACCAGAGTTATCTGCCCTTCGGACTATAAGAGCCGGTGCAAAACGGAAATTCTCTCTCTTTTCCACCGACCTGCCTCGGCAGGCAGACGCTGACACTAGCGTTCCGTTTCACTCTTCTCTGGTCGACAGGACGACGCTAATACACTAGCGTTTCGTCTCACGCTTTTCTCTTGAACTTGTCTCAGCAAAACAACTACCAACACACGTTTTCTTCCGTCAACACGTGGGCAAACAACGGAAAAGAAAACGACCAACACATGATGACAAACACGACCAACATCACCCTTCAAGGCCTACCAACAATCTTCAACACAACTTGAACAACCACATTTTCCCGGACATTCATCAAGCACGAAACATTTCCGGACATCACTGACGACACTATGGAAGAAATCACACCAGTTCAAAATGAGTACAACTGCACAAGCACAACTAAATACTCAACAACTAGACGTTCGTTGATCAACTGGGGGACACATCAACTCGAACGACGCGCACCAACACCAGTACAGACCCACTTGTACCTGGACCTGCTAACTCACTTGCAGACATTTGTGCATCTGATTTTGACCATAGTGTACCACCAATCTCAACAACTAGATGTTTGTTCATCAGCTCCACAACACGGACTAATTAACATGAACAACATCAACACCTGCACAGACTCACTTGTGCTCATTCATCAACACCGCACAGACTCACTTGTGCTCATTCATCAACACTGCACAGACTCACTTGTGCTCACTCATCAACACTGCACAGATTCACTTGTGCTCACTCATCAACACTGCACAGACTCACTTGTGCTCACGCATCAACACTGCACAGATTCACTTGTGCTCATTCATCAACAACTGCACAGACTCACTTGTGCTCATTCATCAACACTGCACAGATTCACTTGTGCTCACTCATCAACACTGCACAGATTCACTTGTGCTCATTCATCAACAACTGCACAGATTCACTTGTGCTCACTCATCAACAACCGCGCAGACCCAAGCACCAAACATTCACTGACAATTCAACGTTCGTTCATCAGCTCCGCATCACGCAGACTAATCAACATGAACAACGCCACCAACAAGTGCAAATTCACTTGCACTCAACATTTTTCGACCGCAAACTCACTTGCACTCGAACTTGATGCAGACCCAATTGCATGCAAACAACACGCAGATCCACATGCGTTACAAACACTCCGCAGACGCACTTGCGATCAATCATTCAATACAGATGCAGAAACAGAAATAAGTAGCGTGCACACTACTTTTTTCTAATCTTCAACAGCAAAACAGACATACCCACAAAGAATGCTTCTCATCTACAACTGTATATATTGAATAATATTTTCAATATTTTTCAATCTGGGGGGGAGTCCTTGTAGCAGTTACCTCCTCCTTTCAAAACATAACTACACCGGTTTGCCGGTAGGTGGCGCTTTATCACCAACAGGTGGCGCCGTAAAGCGACACCAGAGTTATCTGCCCTTCGGACTATAAGAGCCGGTGCAAAACGGAAATTCTCTCTCTTTTCCACCGACCTGCCTCGGCAGGCAGACGCTAGCGTTCCGTTTCACTCTTCTCTGGTCGACAGGACGACGCTAATACACTAGCGTTTCGTCTCACGCTTTTCTCTTGAACTTGTCTCAGCAAAACAACTACCAACACACGTTTCTTCCGTCAACACGTGGGCAAACAACGGTAAGAGTTCTCAACTCGTTTTCTTTGTGTACGGCTTTTCAAAGACTTTTCCTACGCCGGACTCATTTCTTCTCATACCTTTTTCAAGAACTGTTTTTCCATCGACACACATGCATACATCACACACTTCATCATTCCACGTACACACACGTTCAATAAACGTTATTTGAACTACTTCATTTTGTTTGTTAATTATTACTCCGTCTTTGCATGCAACATTGCTTGATTCAACTTTACACGTTTATAATCGGGGGAACACGACCCTCGATCCTAACAATGTTAATCCATTGAAACTCCGTTATTTATACAATAGTGCTCAATACTAGCCAGAGTTAGTTTGCCTGCCAACAGTATGTGTTGCAGTTAGTAACACCATGTTATAAATGACAGCTTCACCACTTTGAGTTATGTATAGAAGCCACAGCCAAACTGGTACCTGGCTCTTAGGGTAAAGTCTTTCTGATTGGTTGTTTATATCACCCTTCAACCAATCAAGATTGAGTATTTTGATCCAATCAGTATTAAGTATTTCAACCAAATAAACATTCATTATTTCATAAATCGTTTCTCTGGCTCCGTTGTTCAAACAGGGGTTCCACAACCTAGTCAGTCTGTACAGTGTTTAAAAATGCTGGAGATCGGTCTTCTGCAACAGACTGATCAGTCCCCCGTGCATCATGAGTAAGTTGTTTGGATCTATGATGAAGCAAGACATTTTCAATCACCTTAGCAAAAGCAATCTATTTAACAAAAACCAATATGGATTTCATCCTACAAGATCAAAAGCTGACGTACTGACTGTAATATCGCAAAGGATCAGTGAATCTATCGACGGGAGCTTTATTTCTAGGGTCATAGCACTTGACATATTAAAGGCCTTTGACAGGGTGTGGCAAAAAGGTTTGCTCCACAAGCTTGCCAGCTATGGAATAACTGACAATGTATTTGCAACCATCAAGTCCTTTCTCTCAAAAGTCCATAAAAGTTCCTATTTGCTTGCTTCCCAACGAAGGCAGAGTTAAACAAGAAAATCTAGATTTTATTTTAACAGTTCACCCCAAACAAGGCAGGCCACCACTGTAGATGTAAGGGGCTACTGAGAAATAGGATGTAGGTTCTGGGGGGGGGGGGGTCATCCTAAGTTGGGAGCTGCATGTCAGTACAGTCGGGGAAACAGGAAGCAGGGAGAGAGTTCCAGAGGCTAGCAACACGAGGAAAGAAGCTATTGGAGTAAAAGGCCCTTCAGCATCTAGGGACCTCCACAGTGAATGGATGGGATTTGGCCGATTGTTGGGTTGGTTGAGTGTATTTACGTCGATGGGGGCACAATCCATTGAAGTACTTTTAAAACAGGCACAAGGATGCAACACTGCGGCGATGAGACGGGGCTGGAGCTTGGTGGATAGTGAGGGACCTATTAGATTAGCGACTAATTTTTGGGACCCTGTCTAGGAAGGAGAAACTAGTGGATGATGCCCCAGTCCAGATGTGACAACAATACTCCATGCATGGGTGCATGGTGGCTTTGTAGAGATATAGGATAATGTCAGGTGTGAGAAGTTTACTAGCACGGTAGAGGGAGTCTACCTTCTTTGCAGCAGCCTTGGCAATGTCTTCAATGTATTTATTCCAATTCATGTTACCAAAAGGGGCACTCTGGATTGGAACAAAAAAATACAAATTACCTCAGTTTAGAAAAATCTCTCCTTCGCTGACCGAGGACAAAAAAGTTCAATTGTAGTATCATCAGAACCGATACATTATTGCCAATGAACCGTTTGTTATTTTCTTTGTTCACGAACTCCACCTAGAAAAATATATATATATATATATATTCTAAAACGAAATTACCCACCGGATCTGGATAAGCATATTTCATTCTGAACAAAGTAGAGGAGATAATAACGTGGTGTCTTTTTGCGCTTTACATCCATTAGAAAAAAAAAAAAATACAACGTTTTGCTGTATTTTAATTCATTGATGGCTTGAAAATTATAGAAGCAATGGAATAAATACATTGAAGACATTGCCAAATCTGTTAAGGTCGCTAGAAAAATGACGGGATCATTCTACCGGTCCAGAAAAAAAAAAAAAGAAAAAAAAAAGAAGCCTTACTCCTGACGCATTCCTCTACCTGTATGAGAGTCAGCAAAGTCGGAAAAGAGAATCAGTAAATGCGCACAGAGAGGACTGTCATAAGAGAGAAAAGGAATACAAGGCAAAACAGAGAGCAAGAAAGAAAAGAAAATCCAGCCAAATAGCGACGAGAGAAAAAAAAAAAAAAAAAAAAAAAAAAAAGGCGCTAAGACTCTAGCAATTTATCAGCCCCTTTCTTTTTAATAAAAAATTTTGACTAAAAAGTGAAGAACTCACATCCAAAGAAGCTCTCGTGGTTTATGCAGAAAGCAGTTTTTCTTCTGGTTTAAAAAAAATAAAAAAAATAAAAAATATATATATATATATATATATATATATATAAATAAAAGAAAGTTGAATTCCACTAAAACGCAGAGAACTTACATTACTGTTGAGAAAAAGATTCGTAACACGCGCGTCACTATAAAAACGCAAAAAATTACAATACAAAATATTCTAATTTTATATTCGGTTGTCATTCAGAAATGTTACATCGCTGCTTACCTTCGCCATGGGTACCCAGATTTCGTCTTGTCGTTCGGTGTGTTTCGGGCTTCTGAACGATAACGCAGGGACGAGGGCTGGTTTTAGAAGTTTTATTTTAAAAACAACAATCGACAGAGATTGGGTTCGTTTGTACGGGAGAGAGAGAGCAATGGGGCTAAAGAAAAATATCGTCAGGCCATTTGGGGCTATTGGCAATGGGCTGGCCGACTTTTCACGCCCGTCTTCCTTGGAATCCAGAAACAAGTGAGAGAAACCAACCTACGTGACCACACTTCCAATCTACTCCTACTAATTTTCAAGAACTTGGCCTTTTGGCTAAGATCAAAGTGTAGTATCTGTGCACCCCATAGACTGGTATTGTCTTGGCCTTTGGGGCTTGATTTACGCCGGTCTATGAGACGGTCCTGTGCAGTTCTAGGAGGTCCACCCTCCCAGGCTTCGCCTCCTCTCTTTGGAGAGGAGTAAGTTTATTTCTTACTGCCTGAGGTGCTCCTACCGGGGAATGCCGACGAGACTGCCCAGACAATTTTTAAACCCCACTTTCCTGACCCGACCTTGGGTCACATCTTACTTGTGGGAGTAAGATAAAAACTGGCCTTGTGCCTAACTCCTGGAGAGGAGTAAATCAATACTCCTACTACCTTTCAGCCCCCCCCCCCACTATCTAACAAAGCTTACAAATTAAGAGAAAACAGATTTTTTTTTTTTTTAAATTTTTATTTATTTTTGTCATATAAATAAAAAAGTAGAAATTTATCTTAAATAAAGATTTTTTTTTTTTAATATGAAGTAAAAAAATTAAAAAAACAGCATCACAAACACAAAAAAAAGACAAATGATTTCAGTTTGTTAGTAACTGAATGTAGACTTATGTGAGGTTGAAAAAAAAAAAAAAAAAAAAATGATGCCTTTTTTTTCAGCGCCATTTCTTGGCCATCCACTTCCGACTAGCCAGGAGGTCATTTCTTGTCACCTATTTTTTCCGAAAACGAAATAAGAGAGTCTCAAATAAACCTCATGGCAGCACGGAGTACAGGGGGGTATGAGTTTAACATGAAACTTTTTTTGGAATTGGCAGAGAATCGCTGCTTCGCCAAAATCCTGGTTCTAGCACGTGTCAAAATTGTTTTTCCATATTGAATTAGTTTGCATCGTCTTGGCTTGGAGATGGATCCGTTCACTTAACTGGAAGAGAGAAAGAAAAAAATATATTTGTAATAATCTATACTAGCGGGACCCGTGTAAATTACACAAAATGATGTTTTAAATACTAATTATCTTGTTCCTAACCTATACATGTTTGAATAAAATATAAGATTTGACTTGTATATTTAAAAAAAAAATGAACAATACATAAAACAATTTACAAAACTTCTTTATATACAATATTTCGAGTGAAGGCAATATTTCGACGACTAAACCTTACTTTGTAAATGCTTTAGATTAAATTAAATTTGGTTTCAATTCATGAGTAGCATACAAAGATTCGGAAGGTCGTTGCTTTTGATGTAAGCGTGACACAAAATAAAACACGCTATCGTATTAATATGTGTCTTCCCCTCCCTACTCCCCCCCCCCTTCGATGTAGAAAAAAAAAAGAATCTTAGAGGTTGGTTGAAATCGAACTATAAACCAGTCAGGCCGACGTCAAAATCCTACTTCACTAACCGTTGCACCAAGGGGAAATACTTTAACATATTACGAAAATTAGGTGACTTGAATGTTTTTCTAAATCTAGGTGCGGCACGCATGCGCAGAGCTTTTGATGTAAGCGTGACACACGAACACACGCTATCGTAGTAATATATAGATTAATAAATATGTACTAGCAGGACCTCGTGAAAATTCCACGGTGCCTTCTACATCAATCTGTATAATTTACTGTTAATAATAGTATTCTTTCGAAATAAAAGTCAGGGTTAATACTATTAAGAAAAAAAAAAAAAAAGAAGCAGATACTCTTCCTTCCGTAAAAATTGTCATTGGCAACATTTAATACATATCGCTGCACACACACTTGTCTGATTGACTTTCTCTAGTTGACAGCAGTAACTCTCTGCTGGTTAGTAATAGTAAAAGTTCCCTGAACTTCGTCAATACTATTGCTATCACAAACTGTCCAGAACTAAGAAAACTCATGCAAAAAATTCAGAAAGATCATCTTTATTGCCGATCCTTCAAGGCCGTTGGGTGTGGTCCAACGGGCTGCCATCTTGGAATGACCTTCATAAACCTGATGGTAGCAGTCATATTAGACTCCCTTTTCTGTTAGCAATCGCCCAGAGGACTGCAACCAATAGAATATATAAGTAATATAAGAAGATGGATTGTTCATTTAAAAGCATTGGTGGGTCAGTATTATAAAATTGAAAATAGAAGCCTTTATCAATGCAAAATTAATTAATTTTTATTTTTATTTTTACTTTAATCTTATTAATTTCGGAATAATATTCCATCATCAGAGTTGACCAGTATTGTGTCATTTTTTTCAAAAATTAAAATTAAATTTGTTCTTGTTTTTTGATATAATGTCATTGTTATGGGTGTTATCTGTGGAAATGTTGGTGGTTATGAATTCAAATTCTGGTTGTAGAACGAAGAAAGCATTGGCATGCTCGAAGTTTAAGAAGATGGGTCGTTCATTTCAAAGCATTGCTGGGTCAGTATTATAAAATTGAAAACAGAAGCCTTTATCAATGCAATAATTTATTTATACAAATAAACATTAAATGCCTAAATATTAAAAATAAGCTGTTAATAGATACTGCATGTATATCACTGCACTAAAATCATCGAATATCCTCATTATTTTCAAAATCATTCCCGTTCAATGATTTCATTGAGTCTTTTATGTTTTGTCAACATTTGGATACTTTGTTCAGTTCCATTTTCTTAATGAATATTTTTCTTTGTAGAGCATGAACCATCTCTATATTGTAGTTATTAAAGCAACTTTATTCTTCCAAGAATGTTAGAAGTGATTCTGTATTTCTTTCTGTGACCTTAAAAAAGGTGTACGTTCGTTAGTATATCGACAAAAATATATATTAATTCATAGAAATATATCAATTAACTTTATAATTTGCTTTTTTTAATTGCTAAGCTTAGTTCAGAGTGTAGTAAGTTGATAGCATAGGAATTTTACTGTAATATCATATTAAGTACCACGTTTCATGTTTCGTATCCCTCTTTCACATTTGCCTTTGAAAAAAATGTTTATTCAAGAACATACATTTATGTAAATCCAATTATTTTTTTCATTATTGACCATTCAGGCTCGAGTGTAATACTCACAATAGCACAACATGCAAAATGGCATACCCAGACACACGATTGCTTAAAAACGGAAAGGCGAGTATATATCCCCTTCTATAATTTCATCTTCAAAATTGAAAAGAATTTTTTTTTTTTTATCAAATTCAAATTAATAAGTGATCATAAACAGTCCATTATCTTTTACTGTAAACCACTTATACTAAGAACTAGTATGTACGTGTGTTCGGTTCACTTCGATAATCATGTATGCAAATTTTATTTTTATAAGCAACTCATAGGCGTTGTCCACTCGCTATCGCTCCACAATTTAATGAAACAATAACACTAAACCCAAACTAATCGGCGAGACAAACAAACACTAAACCCAAACTAATCGGCGAGACAAACAAACACTAAACCCAAACTAATCGGCGAGACAAACAAACACTAAACCCAAACTAATCGGCGAGACAAACACTAAACCCAAACTAATCGGCGAGACAAACACTAAACCCAAACTAATCGGCGAGACAAACACTAAACCCAAACTAATCGGCGAGACAAACACTAAACTAATCGATGTAACAGAAATTTAATTTTTGCTAGTTGTATCTCCCCAGTATTGCCAACGAGTCTTAACTTTTATTTTGCTAATTACCCATTTCTTTTCACTTTAATTCTTGTTAAAAAATAGATTTTGCAATAAAATAAATGTCAATCCCATAAATACTTTTATATTTTATTTTGCTTTAACTCTGCAGTTTTTGTTTTTATACTTAACTAAAAAAAAATAATGGAATGTTGAAAGGTAAATTTAATCATCGTATCATTTGGTAATTAAATTAATTGAATTAAATGCTTATAAAATTATAATTAAATCAAGTAGTCTAGATAGACAGTGAGAGTGAAAAAGTGGGAGAAATCAATACATTTGTTTTGGAAGACCATTCAATATGTGAATCAGTTCATCTTGTTTGAGGTTGTAAATTTGATTGTTTAAATTATATTACGTCTGGCTTATTGACGTCTTCGATTTGCACGGACGACATTTTGAGTATCCATGAGTGTATTATAAGATGTAGTTTGCTATTGCAGTTTAACAAATTTATTCCTTTTCTTGTTTACCACAAATTGAAAGCTTACCTTGTTGCTGACCGTGCACGACTGTTGTGGTTATTGTTAATTAATTTCTGTGTCGTCTTTCTGGTATGGCCATTGGGATCGTGTCGGTTCGTGTGTTCACGAGCTTCCTTCTTTGAGCGCCCTTTGCCGCTGTGACCTAAGTGGATGTACCGATCGCGGTCCATGCTGACCATATCACTCGCATCCATATAGTTGTCAACAAAGTAGTCAGACATTTTTCTGTTGTTGCTGTTTCTTTGAGGAATTAAAATACCTGAAACAATGAAATAAAATTAAAGTCTTCAGTCATAAGACACGTACATCTTATATATAAAGTAAAGTAATCCAAAGTCGTCTTATGTAAATGATAAATAGCATTTCACATACAAGATAAATATCTAATTCCGTTTTACTAGTTATTTATGGTGAACACCAGGCCATGTTCTTAAATAAAAAAAAAATTTTCAATCGATTATTTAATACTTCATTTATTTTTTCCTAGTTTTTTTTTTTTTTACAATCTCAGAAAATATATTTAAAAAAAAAAATTTAAAAAAAAAAAAAAAAAAAAAAAAAAAATCAACCTTAAAAAGGTTGATACTCTGCTTTTTGGCAGACTAAAGAAAACTAGAGCAGAAATCATGCATTAAAATTAAGACTTATAATGCACTTGTGGTTCCAATAACTACATATTCTTCTGAAACTTAGACATTAAAAGGCAGAGGATAAATGCAGGATCTCTATATTCTAAACTGACAGAACCATGGTCGGCAAAGCCGATCTGGATAGCTGCAAGATATCCTAAATTAAAGAACCTTTAATTTTGAAATAAGTTTATCAAGAAAAGAAGAATGAGCTGGTTTTGGCCAAGTTGTTAGAATAGATCTTGAAAGCAATGTATACTTAGTATTCAAGGAAGAATTTCTCGATAAAAGACCTTGGTGGTAGGCCTCCAAAGCACTGGCTGACCAGATCTGCAATGATGTAGAGATTCCTTTGCTAACAGTTGAAAGGTAAGCAAAGCACTGAACAATGTAGAAAGATTGTGTATCCAGAAAATGTGCAAAGATCGTGAGGATTATGCAATAAAGTAAAGTAAAAAAAATAACATCCCACCATTCACTTAGAACCGGAAGTAACAAGTAAACCGGAAGTTTAGTAACAGACATTTGTTAACACACCGTTATTTCACCTTTGCAGTAAATGGAAATTTTGAAATACATTTTGTATTTTACAGTGGTAAGAAAAAAATTATTTTAATAATTTCTATTCAATAAAAACAAAGAAATTTAGAATTTTAAAACTAAAAATAGCATGAAATAAACTAGCTGAATTACTTGACATAGCAACAGTATAGTAAAGATCAACGACAGTGTACATTAATATTCTTTTTTCTGTATTAATCTATGTATTTACTTTGATTTTACTTAATAGATCTCAATTACATCTAGTTTCATCTTACCACTGAAATGAATAAAATGCAAAAAAAATGCAAAAAAAAAAAAAAAATAAATAAATAAATAAGTTCGGGATATTTTTGTTCATGGTAAGGAGGGCTCTGCTCGTCTAAAAATTAAATTAAAAAATAACCAATTTTCTGTCTATTACATATGTTCAAATTTCATAGAGAATATGTCCTGTAATTTTTCTTCCTATAGATATACAGAAGACTTGCAGACATCTACTCTGTAAAATTAAGTTAGTCGGATTTCCGAAGCCAGACCTAAATAGCAACCCATCTGACATATCTCTAATCTTGCTAGAGTAAGTATAAGTATGTGGCAAAGAAGCGAGCTCAATTCTTTCTTTTGGATTTATCACGTCAGTGAGCAGACGTCTTGTTCTAGGTGGGGAAGGAAACTACAGCCCATCTAGATGTACATTGCTGGGTGAAAATAAACTAAACCCCAGAAGCAAGTAATGGTATATTTGTTTTTAAATTGCTCTGATTATTACAGATACCAGAGGAAAGAAGAAAAAGCCTAGAGATGAAATATACAGAGAAGTTAATGATGCGTTAACAGAACAGGGCTCCAGACAGAACACTGGCCAGAGACGACTGGAACCGAAGAACACACCCAACGTATTACATCTCTATTTGATTCGGGCTAGCCTATCTTTATATTAATGACCACAAAAAAAAAAAAAAAAAAAAAAAAAAAAAAAATGCCGATTCAGAAAATAAAATATCAAAGTAAATCAGATAAAATAAAAGAAAAAATACAAAACCTTTCGATTTAGATAAAGCGTTTTCAGGATAAGATAAAAAAAAATGTTAAATAACACGTTCTGATTGTATGGCTTGTTCCAAAATCTCTACATAAAAGGAAAACAATTCATCTTTGTATCAGGTGGAAACAGCGTTAAGTGAACGTATTGTTCAGCTTTGAGATTTCACTCTAGATTCATACAATTGAAAGTGTCATTCAAGAAGAATGAGTCTTTGTTAGATAGCAGAGATAACTCGCACTACACAGATGGCACGTGCATTTATTTATTTTCATATCATTTAATTCCAAACAAAACCCCATTATAGCAAAAGCAGGTTCCTACTTTCTGGGTGTGTAGGGGGGGGGCTATGAGGCGAAATTAAGTCGAAATTGGTTATTGAATTAGTCTTTTGTTTATATTATCATCATCATCATATTCGGTTTAACATATTTTCATAGACTGGCATGTGTTGGACGGCTTTAAGAAATTGACTTTCAGACTAACCTATCTCTACCCAAGTCTTTATTCATCCCTCAAGTATTTTTATTACTTCCATTTTTTCCTAGGCCTTCCATTCTACATCTAATGCCAGAACTCTCATCCATTAAGCAACGTTGAGCCTGGTCAGTACTAAATGGGTGACCATTTGGGAATACCAGGTACTGCATATGGGAAGACTGCTAATTCCAGCATCGTTTCCAGTCGTCTTCGACTTCTCTTTGCCACTGTACTCGAGCAATGCTAGGTCAGAAGAGGTGTGGTTTGGGATTGTGCAACCCTTGCTTCATAATGGACTCCCTGCGCAGGCACTCTTACAGGAGGTGTTCATAGCTTCGAGACTGAACGGAGGCCTCCAACAACGCTTCTTAATTAGTCGATTCCTTCTCCTAGGTACTTACCTAACTATTACAAAAATAACCCGATATAAAAGCGCTGTTTATTTTTTGAAAAGTTAAAATTTTAATATTTAACAAGCCACGCATGCGTGGTCCCCCTCTGTATGTGACGAGTGTAAAATGCAATAAATTTGGGCAATTTGGGGCATTTTTGACTCCCTGGGGGCGCGAACCAGAATTTTTCTGAGGTCAAGGATGCTCATTTTATATCCAGAACAATGACCTCTACATTTTGGCCAAGTTTCAGAAAAATTGAATGGATGGATCAAACGTTATGGGAGAAAAGGGTCATTTTTTGCCATTTTGGGGGCTTTCGACGCCCTGGGGGCGCGAACCATATTTTTTTCCAAGGTCAGCAATACTTATTTTCTATTAGGAACAATTGCCTCCACATTTTGGCCAAGTTTCAGAGAAATTGAACGGATGGATGAAAAGTTATGGGACAAAACATGTCATTTTTGGCCATTTCGGGGCCTTTTGACCCCCGGGGGGGGGGGGGGGGCTAACCAGATTTTTTTTTCAAAAATCGGAGAATGTCACTTTCTAACCTGACCAAAGTTACAACTTCATGCAAAAATTTCAGAGAAATTCAATGGATGGTTGCGGAGAAAAATCCGGACGGACGGACATACCTCAAAACATAGGTCCCCCTGATTTATAAAATCGGGGGACCAACAAGTGGATGACCGTGGATGTACTTCCGGCAGCTTTGCAACTTTTATCCCCTCATTCAATGAGCAGCATTTCTGACAAAGGGGAAGAAAATGCTGTTCGCTGGGTCGGCATGTGAAGATGCTTTGAGTAATTCTTTTCATGGTTGCCATGTCACTAATAAGCTCCTGCTGGTAATATACGTTTTACATGTGCCGACATAATCTGCCTGATACTCCTACGTTCAGATCCCTGGTGTAACACCCAAGGAAGCTGTCCTATCAGCAGGTGTATAATACCGGGGTTGCTCTATTACCATTTGGTGAATGGAGTCTGGATCATATAGTAGTTTCTGGTGGGGCCCTCTCGGTGCCATTTTGATGATTTACAGAGATTGTCTGTTTACCCATCCTCTTGTGTTCTGTTTTCAATTCTTCTACCACATATCCATCATGAAACGTATGAAAAAGAAAATAGGCATCAACTCCTTGTAGCGAGAGCTAGAAAGGTTCCGAACGAACACCAAAAAGCGAATGGCTTTAAGAGAGACTCTTTTCTTTCCCTGGATATACGCTCTCCTCCTCACTTTCCAAAAACAAAAGAAACTTAACACATTTTGGTTAAATAAGAATTTCGATTTAAACCCAAGAACATATAGTGAGCCTGCATCAAGTCCTTGACTCCCCCCAATATAAGTGCAAATCTCAACGGTAAGATGCTAGAGACCAGCAAACCAAACCTAATTTTCCCTTAGTTTCGGTACAAGCGAAAGAGAAAAGTCCAGAAAGAAAAAAGTTGAGATAAGTTATCTCACTTTGTCACCCCAAAGTAGAAAAAAAAGAAAAAAGAAAAAAAAAAGAAAAAAAAAGAAAAAAAAAAAATAGAAAAAAAGAAAAAAAAGGCTTAGGATGTGTATGGAGTCAATTTATAAAGTCCTTATTTCTTTGCCTCCTCACGAGAACAAAATTCAAAATTCGCCATAACTTCGATTTTTAATGTGGGGGATATCCAGCTAATCTAAAAAGACACTCTAGATGGGACAATAGTAAAACTTGCCTCATTATAGAAGGATTTCTTCTCTGATCGAGGACAGAAAAGATACACTTTGAAATATCTATTGGCTTTAATGTAACAAATTAGGCAATCAAAATGTGGGATAAAATTTGAGGTAGTCATCCTTTGTCTACTGTAACATTTAACTATCCTACTTTCGGCTAGAATCATTGCAGTCTCCACAATACCACATTTACTATCGCGGCCATCCTACTTGAAATAACCCAAAGTGTCGAAAATTTAAAATTTTATCCATAAATATAATATAAAAATTCATTGGCAGTGGGGGAGTAACACCCTCCCAACCCTATTTAAGAATAGACTGCCCACAGTTCTCCGGCTTGTTCAGAACCGAAAACAAGCAGGTCAGTCTTTAAATAGGAGTGGTGCCTAAGTAGGAGGCAAAAGAAATAGGGATGGAGTTTGGGAGTGGATAGTGTTGTTCTAAGATGAATTTAATTTGGGGAGGCCAAGGAAAAATAGGAGTGAAGGGAGGGCATCTTGGAGGAACTCTATTACCAAAAAATAAAAATGGGACGAGACTCCCCTTTGATCTCAGCCTGAAGATAAATTTAGAGATGGACAACGTCTATAACAACTTATTTTGACAGTGAAAAGTTAACGATTACGTTTAGAATAATAAACTTTACAATATTTGTGAATATGATTGTCCCTATTTACTTGCTTCCCCATGAGGGCAGAGTTAGACATAAGGTCTGTTTTTTTTATGTGGGGAAAATCCAGCTCCCAAAATTGGGCCATACTAGATTATTATCCTGTATCTCTACAAAGCCACCATCCACCCATGCATGGAGTATTGTTGCCACATCTGGGCTGGTGCACCATCTAGTCTCTCCCTCCTTGACAAGGTCCAAAAAAGAGTCGCCAAACTAATAGGTCCCTCACTGTCAACCAAGCTCCAGTCCCTGTCCCATCGCCACAATGTAGAATCCTTGTGCTTGTTTTACAAATATTTCTATGGATTATGCTCCGACGAATTGGCTACTCTGGTGCCCCCTCGACGTTAATTCACTAGACCAACTCGACAATCAACTAAATCCCATCCATTCACTGGAGGTCTCCAGATGCCGGAAAGCTTTCTACTCAAATAGCTTCTTTCCTCGTGCTGCTGCCCTCTGGAACTCTCTCCCTGCCCCCTGTTTCCCCGACAGTACTAACATGCAAAAATTTAAACTAATGTAAACAGACATCTCGCTGCGCAGATCCCAATTTAGGTTAACCCCTCCCCCAACCTTTTTCTTTTCTCAATAGCCCCTTACGTCTACAGTGGTGGCCTGCCGTGTTTGGGGTGAACTATGTTAAAAAAAAAATTTTTAAAAGAGGAGGAAAAAAAATGAGTCCAGAAGGATTTCTACCTCAGTGACTGAAGACAATAAAGATACACTTTTCTCTTAGTCTGTTGTGAAGTATGGTTCAGTCTCTTTCCTTGCAAAACAAATACGTCAATGTTATTCATCCGTTTCCCACTAGAGAAAGTGGAGACCGAGGTCTAGTGGGTGAGGGTGGGTGTCTTATCTAGCGACTAGAGTGTGTGTGTGTGTGGGGGGGGGGGGTCTCGGCAAGAAAAAAAAGTCGTGATCGAACCTGTCGGCATTCCCAGGTAGGAGCGCCTCAGGCGGCTGTCGCTAACCCAATCTCCTTTCTGAAGGAGGTGGTAATGCCTGGGAAGGTAACCTCCTAAGGCCGATAGAAACATGGGTAAATTTGTAGATTAACACCCCTCCCACTGAATCCCCCTAATAAAAATGAGATTCTACTCTTTATAGGCGAATGCATGTGAACACTGAAAAACTGCAGAAAAACAAAAACAATTATTTTAGAATTTAGAGCGGGGGATCAGTTTCGTATAAATTAAAAGGTAAAATGACCCATTTCCGAACAATTCTAGTTTTATTTTAGAGCTATTAACCAAACTTTAACACTAACCCTAAGTCAGGGTGACAAGGTCGTAAAACCATACGTAATCGTTTAAAAACGTCGACCCTCACAGAAAAAAAAAAATCGAACAGGATTTATCTCCCACAGGAAAATTTTTTTAACTGCCCTAAAAAGGCTAAAATTGTTCGGAAATCGATAATTTTATTTTAAATTTATATAGGAAACCGATCCAATTTTAAAATAATGTTTTTCTTTCCATCAAGTTCTTCCAGGGTGTTCACACGTAATCACCTAAAAAAGTAGAATCTCATTTTTTTTTGGGGGGGGGGGTGGGGGGAGGGGGATTTAGTGAAGGGTGTTAATCTACAATAATGCCGAATCATGCCTTATTTTAACCAAAGAGTAGTGCCCCGATACAAGCCAGATCCTAGAGCAGGGGCGGGCAACCTCCGGCCCGCGAAGGCTTAGCGTCCGGCCCGCCACCCTGCTAGGCTTTATTATTGCAATCCGAACCTCCCAGTAAAACTCATATCATTTTGAAAATGAAGTACACGAAGTCTCACCTTCGCTCCCAACTCTCGGACCGCCACCTCAATGACATTCTTCTGTTGTCTACCTCAACGATCGAGCCAGACATGGAAATACTTTTTCATGGCCAACAGCACCAGCAGTCTCATTGATTTGTAGAGTGTTCAATGCAATGTTGTACAATTTATTCATGTAAACAAAATATAGTAATTCTGAGATTTCGTTTTTCACTCCGGCCCGCGATCTCCTTCCAAAAGTCTCACTCTGAAAGTTGCCCGCTCCTGTCCTAGAGCAAGGATTCAGCTTAACGACGGTCGTGTCGTGGTTTACCTCGGTGCCAGGCGGGTAACGTTAGGGCGAGAGTAGCAGCAGGACTTGAAACACGAGGCATTGTATACACAACAAACTAGTGCGTGCATGTTGAAGTTAAGATATAAATAGATGAAAGTAGAAAAGCCATTCTCTTTGTAACATTGCCTCGTTTCAAGTACTACAAACTAGTCAGTAGCTATTAAGTAGCACTTGAAACGAAGCAACGTACACAGCATCATATACAAAACAGTGCTCAAAGTTAAAAAGTTGGAAAAAAAAAAAATTCCCAGAATTGTTGAAAACGAGATCTTTGGTTCTAAAATCATTAACATTTCGGTATTATTAATAAAACTATCCAGACAAGATTTCGTGTGTCTCTATTTCTCGCCTATACGTACCTTTGAAAATACACATTGAATTATTTGTTTATTTACCCGACGTTAGTCAGGTGGAGGGCGTGGGAGAATCAAAATAAGATTTAAAAAAAAAAAAAAAAAAAATATTCTTTCAACATGTTTAAAAGTTTCCCTTATTTCCTTTTTAATGGTAAATTCGTCGTTTCCCGGCTGCATTTTTCTGATTTTTTTTTTTACCTCACAGGTGAGTCAGTAAACCCAAATAAATTGTTTGGGACCAATTTCCAACTGTATTTCCTTTAAAATAATTTAATGTGTGTGTAATTTTATCAAAATTACATACAGACGAGAAACGAGATTTTGTCTAATAGTTTTATTTATAAATACAGATCGAGTATTTGACAAATAAAATTAGGGAAAACTAAAATTAAATTTTCAAAAGTCCTATTTAAAAAGAAATTAAATAATTTGTAAACACGGCTATATTTCGGAATTGGTTTTTCGCCAATCCCTTCACCCGAGCAAATAGAGTTAGTTAATAATAAAAGGGCTTTCTCGATGTGCAGACCCTTATTTGGACCCCTTTTTCAAAGAAAGGGATAACAGCAATACGAGCAAGATATTTTAAACTCGCGAAAGTATATTTATTTACTCCTCTGCAGGAGTTATGCACAAGGCCAAAGTATACATATATAAATATATGTAAAAAAAACAAAAGTATTGTTATTTTTTGGCCTAGGACGACTAATAGCAAGCAGAGGGTTTTGATTATTTTTGTTGTACAAATCAGAGCAGAAGAAAAAAAACAATCTATGCACACAAAAGTACTTAGAGATAAAAAATAATGCAAACCAATAACACATTTAGATAAATAAAAAATACTTACTAATTAGTACGACTGACGAAAGCGTTCTCGGGTAACGAAGTGTGCGCAGTCGAGTTTATATAGACAAATAAACGCAATTATGACGTCACATGAAATGGGCGTGGCAATAAAGACGTGCCTCCTCTTCTTTGCGATTAGTGTTTTTTTCTTTTAATTTATTTCATTTAGTGAAGCAATGTAAATTTTTATTTATTATTTTTTCAATACTAACAGGAAGACCCGACGTTGCTCGGGATTGAATGAGAATTACTACTATGTCCCTTTTCACTCTGCTCATAACACCACATTACTTTTTTTTTTTTTTTTTTTTTTTTTTTTTTTTTTACCGACATCCCCAGTTTCGCTCTCAAATAGAGTCGGAAGAAACTGAAATGTTGGGAAAATTCTCACATGTGATTTAACTTCTATTAAAATCGGATATACGTATTTGAAGTTTTAAAGACACCGATGTTTTTTGGCTAGAAGCAAAGTGTAGTATCTGCTGCACTTCATATTTTATGTGCTCAGTCAGTGAAGGAGAGATCCTTCTAGAGTGGGGCAATTTTTATTTTGTTCCAATCCAGAGTGCCCCTTATTGGGGATCTGGATTTTCGCCAATTAAAAACCGACCTTGTGTGTGTCTAACTCCGCTCTCGCGGGGATGGAGAGGCAAGTAAATAGGAACACCCATAGTTCCCTTCGAGGGGGGGGGGGGTGTAGACATTTGGCACACAAAGGGGCACGTAGAGATTTGGAACCACTTCGATTGTCTTCCCCGGAGAATTTGATACATTGCTGTTTTCTGGGTCGGAATCTATCCATCTAACACTTATCGTTGGCTAGTTTTTTTTTTTAGCTCCTTACACCAAGTCACTGCATGCCTTCTCTGGAACGGTTTCCATAAAAAACAAATTCAGTGTGACCCTGACTGACTTATGCTAACAAAAACTTTTCGGAGTGGAGACAATGATTTTGACAGCGAAAGTCGGATAATGATTATCCTCCTTAATACCAGCTCAGAATACGTTCTCGACAATCAGTTCAGTGGCCTTTATCTGTCGCACTGAGGTATATGTCTTGGGTAGTTCAAGAAGGTCCACCCTACCAGGCCTTGTCTTCCCTTTCCTCTTTGGGAAGAGTTTGGTTTATTGGCAATTGCCTGAGACACGCCTACTGGGGAATGCTGACGGGGCTGCCCAGGCTATTTTTAGAGGCCACACTGGCTCTTCCGCTGGGGCGTTGGGAAGGAAGTAAATAAAGCGCACGTGCGCGTGTGTGTGTTCGACTAAAAGTCAGAAACTACACAGGATACACTTACAAACCTCACATCATCGGATTCAGTGTGACTGCGACTGGATTATGGAAAAATTACTGCTGTAATATTCATTCTGTTGGGGTCACTAGGGACAAATTAATGCAGTGGAGGGGTACTTTTTTAATTCTGAAATTAGGTCAAACAGTCAGTCAGCTTTCTTTGTCTTACTTTCTTTCATTCTTTGTCCTTTACTTTTATTGAACCAGTTGCGAGAGAGAGAGAGAGAGAGAGAGAGAGAGAGAGAGAGAGAGTGTGATGGGGAAGGGTAAAAGAAAAAGGTTCCATACACTTAAAAACTGTTCTATTTTGTTATTTCGCCCGGGCAACGTCAGGTAGCCCGCTAGTTAATAATAAAGGCGCCTTCACTTTCATTCAATTTCTTTTAAGTTAAATACAATTTATTGCATTGCAGAATTTGTTAATGTTATCTTTTGATTTTATTGGCAGAGGAAGAGGAGGAGGGTCGTCGTGTCCCAGGGTGATGATGTGCAGTGACGGCTGCATCTTAACGATGATGCACTTTACGACATGTGGAGAGAGTTAGGGTTGGTCAGGATCAATTTCTCATTGCTATTTTTGGGCTTGTTCGCCTCCCCCCTCCTCCGCCTTTCTTTCTACCCAAAGAAACACTAGAAAGGAAGCTCTCTAACACTAATCTCTCTCTCTCCCTCTTTCCACCTCCCCTCTCTCCTCCTCTTTCTGTCTCTCCCCAAAGAAACACAAAAAGGTGTTCTTTAACATTAATCCCCTCCTCTCTTTCTCCTGTTTCTCTACCCAAAGAAACACAAGAAGGGGTGCTAATTAAGAAGGTAGGGAGCACTAATCACCGCTCTCCTCCTTTCTATCTCTTCCTCCCCTCCTCTCTCTCCCCCTCTTTCTACTCAAAGAAACACAAGAAGGGGTGTACTCTAACGCTAATCCCTCCATCTCTCTCCCCTTTCTCCTCTTCCTCTCTCTATCTCTTTCTATCTCTCGCTTAAAGAAACATTTTCTCTCCCCATATCTCTCTCTTCTTCTCCCCTCTCCCCCTCTCGATCGCTTGCCCTCTCTCTCTCTCTCTACCCAAAGAAAGCATGGTCTCCCTCCTTCCACGTTCTCTCCCTCCGTGTTCTCTCACTCTCTGCCCCTCTCTCTGCCCCCTCTCTCTCTTCGTTTTCTCTCCCTCTTTTTTTTCTCCCTTTCTACCGAAAGAAACACAAGAAGAGGTGTTCTCTGATAGCTAACCCCTCTCTCTACCCCGTTTCCCTCTCCCCCCTCTCTTCCTCTTTATCACTCTATCTCTCTCTGTCTCTGTCTCTGTCTGTCTCTCTCTCTCTCTCTCTCTCTCTCTCTCTCTACTTACCCACAGAAACTCTCGACTCCTTTCTATCTCTTTCTCCCCCTATCCCTCTTTACCCAAATAAAACGCCAGAAGGGGTGCTCTCTAACACTAATCTCTCCCTCGCTCTCTCTCTCTCTCTCTCTCTCTCTCTCTCTCTCTCTCTCTCTATATATATATATATATATATATATATATATATATATATATATATATATATATATATATATATATAAGAATTTGATTTCACCTTGATTACGTGTATAAAAACACACAAACGCGCACATGCGCAGAAAACGCGCACACGTGGCTCCACAAACAAAACAAAAGACGAAGGACAAAAAAAATACAAAAAAAAAATAAAACTTTTCACAGGTTACGTGATGCAATCACACGCAAAACCAAATCATCTTTGTTTTCACGAGAAGTTAAAAAAAAGTAAATTTGTAGATTAACACCCTCCGCTACCCCCCACACCAAATAATAAAAATGAGATTTTACTTTTTTAGGCAATTACGTGTGTTAACACCCTGAAAAACTTGGCAGAAAGAAGAAAAACACACAATTATTCTAGAATTTAGAGTAGGGGGTCAGTTTCGCATATAAATTTAATGTAAAATAACCCTCCCCCATTTCGGGGCCATTCTAACTTTTTAGGACAGTTAACTATTTTTTACCACTAACCCTAAGCCCGAGTGACAAGGGCGCGAAACCACAAGTAGCAAAAATAAAAATAAAATAAATAAATAAACGCACAGGATTTATCTCCTATAGCAATAAAAAAGTTTTTTATTTTAATTAATTGTCCTGAAACGCTAGAATGAAGCGGAAATGGAGGATCATTTTACATTAAATTTGTATGCAAAACTGATCCCTTACTCTAAACTTTTAATTAATTGTTTTTTTTTCTTTCCGCCAAGTTTTTCAGCGTGTTCACACGTAATCGCCTAAAGGGTAGAATCTCAATTTGTGTGTGTATGTATGTGGAGTGGGGGCGGGTATTTGATTTAGCTGAAAGTGTTAATCTACAATAATACAACAAAAAATCTCAAGCAATATGTTCACGAAATCGGAGTTACACGAATGAAAAGAGCAGTATTTTTATTTTCTATCGATCATTTTAGATTTAAAACGAAAATTATTGATCGTACTAACGCGTGGTGATTGGGCCGTATATGTTGGGCATCCCTGCCTTAGAGAGATGCCTGGATGCAATCTAAAAATGTTATTTTAACAAATGTATCTCTATTTTCTTCTGTATCTGTCTTCTGTCTGTGTGTAGCAGTCATAAACATCGACATTTCTTTCCTCTTGTGGAGAGCAGCCCCAGTGAAGTTGTTTGGTCACACGGTGACCAATCAGAGTCCTGTATTAATTTTGACCGGAACTTTCAAGGAATTCCACCCGGAGACCCTTAGGGAATTCAAGGGCAGGCAAAGAGTTTCCAGGCACCCACGAAGAATGACGTCGACCGTCTCTGCCCCTGTCGGCTAGACACTGAGTAAGGCTATCTTCACTTGAAGATATACTGCTCTAAGAAGAGTTCCGGCAGCCGACCTTTTTTTATTTTTCTATTCCTTTCTTCACTACCTGGTGTTACCAGATCAAACATATATCGGCTTCCTGACCCAAAATGCACCAAACATTGATGTTTTATATTTTTTTCTCTGCTAAACTAAATCATGTTCTTCAAAATCGAAAACAAAAACCAACAATCCCACTCTCCCTCTCCCTCTCTTCCCCCCTTTCACTCAACCAAACTCCATGAATAAATACTTAAACATATAAAGAACTTGAAGCATAAAAACTTTTCAGCATACTACAACTAATGTTTCACCATTAAATGACCCATAAGGGGTTGATATGCCGTAAATAAACCAAACTTTCTTCACTATTTCAACTTCTGCCAACCTACACCCCGCGGTGTAGTTCACTTAAATAAATATATATAATTTGTTATTTATGAAACGATTCTTTTATTAAGATTTTAAAGTTAGGTCATTTATCGCACCAACAGTGAGATTAAAATGGCAAAATCATATTCAAAATTCATTTATTCGCTATAAAATTTACATAACGATTTTTATAACAAATTTGGCACAAAGTCAATAAATTTTGGTAGTGGAGAATTGTGTTGATAATCTTCTCTTAAACTAGACATTTTCACCATAATACCGCATTTGCTCTATGAGCCTGACTACTTAGGAAATCTCCAATGTTTAATACAGATGTATGAATGGTGGGGAGTGGGACAACTAAAAACACCCAAGTAATAAAATGAAAAATAAAGAAACCAAATAAAATGAGATAAAGGGTATATTAGTAAGGCTCTCTCAACCCTTGCTAATTGTAGACCTCTCACTGTTTTCTGGTTTATTAACTATGTCTACACAAGCGACGTTCTAATATTAATTAATTTACATATTGCTTTGCAAAAGAACATCTCATTAACTAACTATTCATTTTAATTGTTTTCTAATTAAATGATTGTTTTCATTTTATTATAACACATTGTTTAATTTATGGATTTTTTTTATATCGTGGATAAAGGCTTAGCATTTTGTGTGAAAAGAGTCTTTCGAGTCATTTCCATTTCTTATGTTTCTGACTTAGAAATTAAGTCACTAGTATTTATCCTCCCCCCCCCCCCCTAATTTACAAAAATTCTCCAGGACGGACAGATAGACAGACAGAAAGACAGACAGACAGAGAAGCTCTTCGTTATATTTTCATTTTATTATAACACATTGTTCTATTTATGGATATTTTTTATATCGCGGATAAAGAGTCTTTCGAGTTATTTCCAGTCAATTTAGATCGGGGGTTACGATTCTTCGTTACCTTAATTTTCCGGGGCAATGCCAGGACATAGGTCTGCCTAGTACATGAGAAAACTATTAATTAATCTTATCATGATGAGGTTATAATGATATTATAATGTTATATAATTGGATTATTAAAACTACTATTCCCATCTTGGTTGTTATTTTTACGTTTTTGACGATGTAACCTCCGACCTTCTTCAGGTGTATTTTTAGGAACTTGGGGATCTTTATGTTAAACTCGGGAACCTATAGAGAATTTCGAACTGACCCTTTTATTTAATCTACGGAGGTAGATTGTTCTTGTTCCGTCAGCCATGACCGGGTAGAAGTGTTAATTTTTAATATTATTGTTAGTTATGATCGCCTCTAGTAAGGATTGAACCTTCACTTAGAGCTAGATGTTAATCAACGCATTTAGCCCTTACGCCATGAGTTCGACATACAAATTAACAAGTTCAAAAGGATGCACCTAAAGAGGGGCAGAGGTTACATCGGCCGAAACGTTGTGAAAATAACAACCAAGATGAAGAACAGTAGTCCGAAGAATAAAAATAATACAAATTATTGATCTTCATCTCCAAAATTCCGAAACATATTATAACGAGATTACCTGAAAAGTATAGTATCTGTTCTCCTCAGGCTCAGCGGGTCATCTTCTTCCTCCCAGGCATCGCCTTATCCCTTGGGAAAGGGGGATGGGTTTATTGCTTGTTACTGGAGGCATTCTCACAAGGATATGTCAAAAAGACCGACCAAGCTATTTTTGTACACATCCCGAGTGCCCTCTTTTTGGGGAGCAGGGTTCTCAGTATAAACTGACCTTGTGGTTAACTTTGCCGCTGTGTGAGGCAGAAAAACAAATTCCTTTCCACTTTTTCAAAAAACAAAAGGGGTTTAAAGATTCTCTCCGACATGAGAAAATATTCCTGCAGTTCTCATTCATCATCATATTTGGTTTAACATCCGTTTTACATGCTGACGTGTGTTTGATGGCTTTTGGAAATTGACTTCCAAACTGGACAGGTCTTTATTTATCCCTCTTTGTCCATCCTTAGCTTCGGACCTGGAAAGACATGTTTTGAGATGTCCTGATGAGCGTTAAAAGTAATGAAGCCATGCACTTCCAATTAAGTGTCTCGCTCTCTCTCTCTTTGTCTTCCCCTCCTCATGTTTGCCTTTCAGCCTAACTAGACGAGATGACCGAATAAATCAGCTTTTTTTTCTGAAAGAATGTGTTGAGTTGATTAATATAATGATAAATTAGTGTAAGATGAATGCAACCGACTTTTGATTGCAATGGCGACTGAAGCGTGGACACTGGGAAGCCAGCTGAAAAAGAACAAGGTATGTTTTGAACTGAGTTTGACTAAAAATGTTACAAGCAAATCTCTGGTGATCGGTAATAAACCAGTGCCCACTCCAGAAGGAGGAGGTAATAGCTGGGAGGGTACACTCTCTCTCATAGGATCAAGTCGGACCATACCTCATAACGACAAGGAAGGGTGAGATCCTAAGTTGCTTGAATGATTTTTTCTAATGCATAAACAAAAGAGATCAAAAATGAGAACTACAAACTTTTCTTATAAAACATAACAGGATTTATCTGTGTGTAAAAGTAATACACCAAATATGAACACATGTCAAAGCTTGCCAATACGTGGATATATTTAAAGTGGACTGGTCTGGATAGAGAGGAGAGTGACCGCATGTTGTCTAAAAAATACAGCAAACAGAACTAGACATAGCAATGATTTAACTGCATATTCTGGAGGTGACGGTGGTTAGGGTTAGGGTTAGGATTGTAAAAAGGGGTTCGTAGTGGTGGGGATGGTGGAGATTGTGGTGGTGGTGGAGGAAGAAATTCAGCAAAGTGCTGTGTTGCATTATTTTTCAATTTAATGTTTAATGCTGGTTTCATTTCAGTTTACCTAAGTAATAAAAAATCCCCCCCAAAAAATCAAGTGAAATATTTTTTTTTTTTTTTACATAAATGACAAAAAAATCTTGTGAAATATTTTTTTATAATGAAATTAAAAAAAATAATACAAAAAATCTTGTGAAATACTTTTTGAAAAAATAAATGAAAAAAAAAAAATACTAAAAAATCATGTGAAACAACAAAACAGACTTTTACAACAAGTCTCAAATTAATACGGATAAAAAAGTTGTGTCATTTTGCCCATCCGTACACGATATTTTCTATCGATAATGAATTGGACGCATCCCTTTAGCTTAACCGCAAACTTTATAAAAGAAAGATCAAGCGAAATTTTTAAATAATTCTATTTAAAAATTGCAATATTCAACCTTTATAATCAGGATATACATATATCTTTTCATTTGTTACTTCTATTGATAATTTTTAAACCTAAAAAATGTAAAATCAAATAATATTCCTGCCATAGTCAAAATAACGCATGTTCTTAAATACTTGACGCATTCTGTACCAAACATATTTCTTGAAAAGAACGACATTTGGTCATTGTGATGTGTGTGTGTGTTCATTTCGGGAGGTGATAACGGCACAGACTGACGACCTGGGTGTGCCAAGTTCGAATCCAGTCGATTCCATAATCTCACTTTCGCTTAGGGATATTGGCAACCATTACGTGGTCCCTCCTGCAAGAATGCCGACAACAGAATCAAACCGGTCAACAAAGTTATACGATTCTGATTCATACGAATTTACTTGACTTTTACTTTACTAGTGGAAATATTAAAAAAAAAACAGAATAAAAGTACGGTGACTTATTTAGTTTGACGCTATTTGTAGAAGATTCCCGCCAAAAAGTACCCCCCCCCCCCGCCATCGAAAAACAGACAATATACGGATTGTAGTAAAAAGAATGGAATCAATTACTGCCATTGAGTATTTGCATAAAAATATATTTTCTCTTATATCTTCATCTCTACATAAATTCACACGAATAATTGTCCACCATTCCGCGATGCGTTCCACAGTACAAATTTACTTGACTTTTACTGCATGTTCTCACAAATAGAATGAACAAAAAGGAGAAGGAAGAGGGAGAGACAAAAATATTGACACCTCAGAATACAGACTAAAAAAGGGGATGTGAAATCCTAAGTCACAGCTTTTATACAGGTGGCCATGTGGCTGAATCAGCCAATGTTTGTATCAATGAAATGGGAGACCGCCACATTATGATGTGATCTGGAACTTGTTTTATTTTATTAAACATTTTTTTTTAATGTATTAAAGAGTCATCGCTTATCAAGGCCCAAAGGCCACTCGAGGATAAGGGTTGATGAGTTTGTTAGGTGGGCAGTGACACAACACCTTGAGGATTGGATTAGTTAAAAGGGCGACTCAACACGAATTTGGTAACATTGGATTTGAAAACAACCATGTTATAGTCAGCTGGAGAGCAGCCCTGTGGCACTGTGTTCCACATACGGGCAGTTCTTGGGAATAAACTTTGTTCATGGAAGTTTCGTTTAATTTTAGGTATACAGAGAAAGAAAGGAAAATTATTTACAGTGGTTGTAGCTAGACGAGTTTTTGTTGTGTTCATGTATTAGTAAAATACTGGGTGCTTCTGTATTATTGGGGATAGATTAAATTTTCATCTTTAATTTTGAAGAGTTAGTTGAAAGGGGAGATAATTCAAACTGCTTTTTTGTTGTTGTTGTTCTAACCATAACCCATAAGGAAAATCCAGAGAATTAGTAAGAAAATAAATTTATGAAAGGGTACTTATGCAGTTTACGGACCGGGCTGAAATAATAACGTTATAATTTAGAAAGCCATTATTAACATGGGGAGGTGGGGGGGGGGAGTGATTAACTATTCTGCTTATTAAATTGTTAGGTGAAAGTACAGAATAGTTAATCAACTTGTGGCGGGAAATTGCAAAAAATAAACGGCTGTCATCAGATATGATTCAAGTGTGTTTATTCCCCTTCCATCCTGCTGAATCTCAATCGTCACATCTGGGGAGGAGCTGCACAGAGCACTCTTTCCTGCCAAATCTAGTGAGGGGATGATCTATTCTCTTCCTTACAACCCCTTTCTCACAGAAGAGACTTTGCTAGTCTCTCTCTACTCAATCGTTATTTTCATCAAGCTCCAATCTTTCGTTCCTTTTTGTAAGACATTCGCAGCAAGAACTTGTTTTCTACCACATCGAAAAATTACTTTTATTTTTATCCCCCCCCCCACACACACACACACACACCTTCTAAGAGCGTAAAAACGCCATAATCACCTGTTTTAATCTCTTGATCTTTGGATTGCCTTTGATCTACGACGATCTTGCACTTCAGCTCACGAGGAGAGTTTTTATCACACACGTCTCTAAGTTCACTCGCTGGTTCTGTGAAAGTGTGCATGATTCCTCGAACTCGTCATTAGTGGTTTTTTTGTTGGTTTTTTTAAATTACCCCAGTTCTCATATATGGAAGTAGCGCTTGGAAATTTACCAAACAATTGGAGAGAAACTTGACGATGTACACCAGACTGCTACAAGCTGCTCTTAACATTTCCTGGAGGCAGCCACCTATCCCCCACCCCCCAACAAAGGGGGTAGCTCTACGGGTACCTTCCCCCGATCTCAGCCTTGATCAGAGACAGAAGAACCAGATTTGCTCGTTACTTCTTAAGGCCGATCTTTTTACCATATCCAACAGAACAAAAAAGGGGTGAAAAAGACCCAAATAGGCAACAAATAAATGTTACCAAAAGCAAGATAAGTTACTCTTCTACCTACCTGGATAAATTTTCTTTGTGTTTTTAGTTCAATAAAAAAGTATGTTCAAGTCTGTTAAGTTAGAACGCAAATAATAATGGCTGCCATTAGTCTCAATAATCGTTCAAAAATCGAAAATGAAACAAAAATACTGATAATAAATGTCCTTTTGTGGATGTCAAAACAGGGATGTAGTTCAGAGGGAAACTGTACAGAACTTATGCCAAGCAACTAAGAGAGAACTCACATATGAAGACCTACATGGTGTGATGAGAGAACTTGAATGCCTACTACTGTCCTCGGTGTCTAAGATTTCTATGTACAGAGGTTTGTCAGGACAACCTGGCACGAGGATACATCCCCCCTAGAAGCAAACCCTGACCAAATATTCAAAATAAGATAGTATTTGCAGCACAAATAAGATTCCCTTTGTATGGCTACCTCATACGAGAATTGGTGATGTTGCCTCTAGTAACATCATTAAACTGAATACTCCACAAAACTAGATGAATTTTTGTCCTGGAATCCGGTAAGACCAATAGACCACAAGAAAGATATACTATAACATAGTTAACTGGCCAATTAGGGAGAGGAAAATTTATATTTGTAACTTCTTTACTAACTCAGTGTTTGAGAGGTAAAAGAGAACTTCAATGGAATATTCGAATATCTATGTATCTCATATAGTAATTGTTACATCGGCCGTTCTAACAGAAGAGAAACTACACCGGTTCTCACTATAAATAGTGCGAGTAGACAGTCACCAGCGAGAAAAAGGACAGTATTGTAACTGTCTAGCCGAGTGCCAGTCAGTTTCCTTACCTTTGTACCTTTTATGTTAATACACTTGTTATCTTAACCCAACCTCGACTTGACTTCTTCTTTTTACTGTTGGACTACTTCACAACAGTAATCACGTGTTAGTCCCAAGAAGGGGCCCTTTGATTTCTGAGAACTTTGACTGTAGTAAAATGAAACAAAAAAGTGTGATAGAGGATAGAGCGAGATGGCATGTAAGAGTCAAGCAGATCCGTGACGCTACCATGACTAGATAATGATGAATTCTAAGGAAGCCACAATCATTGAGCGGCTGGTCTTATGGTGCCGTGTCTTTGGAAACGGAATTTTACTCATCATTGACCTGCTTGATTTCATTTTGTTGCCATTGGTTTCTTCAATTTTTTTTTTTTTAACAAAGGAACTACAGGAGGGACCACATGAATTTTGCTAACAGCCATAGGGACAGGACTCAAACACGGTCTACCATTTTGTCAATTCACACCCACTTCACCAATTCCACCTACCACAAACATTTACACACACGTATATGACCGGCAGGGATTGTCTCCTCCCATACTGATGATTTCAGGTTTGGCATGAAACACATGTGTATATGGGTTAATTTGAAAATATTGTTTATAAATAGTTATAATTATATATATATATATATATATATATATATATATATATATATATATATATATATAAGAGAAAGGAAGGATGGGAGTAATCCGACGTAATGGGAAATGAAAAAGGAAAAAAAAAAAGAGATATTTTTCATATATATTCATCAACGTTTCGTCTTTATTGTAAGACTTCCTCAGGATGATAATTTGAAGAAAAATGTCATGCAAGTAAATCGAAATATTTTTTACTTTTCCTTCTTAACCCATCATGTCAACCCAATATTTCGATGTACTTGCATGACATTTTTCTTCAAATTATCATCCTGAGGAAGTCTTACAATAAAGACGAAACGTTGATGAATATATAAAAAAATATCTCTTGTTCTTTTTCCTTTTTCATTTTCCATATATATATATATATATATATATATATGGAAAATGAAAAACGGAAAACCAAAAATATTATTTATGTATTCATCAACGTTTCGTCTTTATTTTAAGACTTTCTCGGGATGATTGTTAACTACTTAACCACCGTCACCTCCCTTTTCAATAGTATATATATAACCGAATTTAGATAATTGGATTTAGCATTAAATGACCCCCAAAGTGTTGATATGCCATAAAACAAAAACAAGCAATGATTGATAGCTAAACAGAACGACCTGACACTGATAGAGTCCATTGTTGGGTTCAAATGCCATAAGAGGATTATCAGATTTTCTTATAGGAATTTGAAGATCGGCAATTTTCAGGTCTAGAATGCTAAATATGTTCTACTTAACTTAGTGATTCTTTGGGCATCTCTTTTTAAATCAATAATCTTATTGAAACTTCAAAAAAAAAACATTCTTACAGAATATATATTATGAATATACAGAAAAAAACTCTTGCAAATATTTCATCAGATTGACCCTAAAAATGTTTTGTAAATTTATTTGCTTGCCACTATTTCAGAATTTATTCAGTTGATTTTTGACCTGATTATCATTATGTTACGGACAAAATCATCCAACCATGGTAAATTGGTTCATAGTCTATCTGTGATCGACCACCAACATTCGGTTATGACGTCTTGTGACGTCTTATGACGTTGAGGCCGCCATGAAGAATTGCTAGTGTAGTCTTTAAGTCTCTTTTTTCTTGAACTGAAGACTTTTTATTGAGAAGTCGTTGGTCCAATCAGTGGCCATTACTGAACACCACACATTAAATATTGATTGGGTATGTTTACTAGTAGATACGTTAGCTAGAGCTTAGAAAATATTGCTGAAATATATGTTGGAAAACAGGATACCTTTTGGACAAGGGGTCATGAAAGGGATCAATGGATCGATCCTGTTGAGTCATGAGAAACGGCCAGACATGACGTTAGACACGACCAACAAAGAGACAAGCGGTCGAAAAGCTTGAATGAGACAAGTTCACTGGTAGTTTGAGTTGATTGAAGTATTGATTTGTTATAGAACTTTTTCTAAGTAAATGATTACATAGAGGTCAACATAGAGGTCAACATAGAGGTCAACATAGAGACCAACGGCTTTATAACACTGTAGCCGTTATGGAATTGAATGTAAGACTCAGAGTAGCGCTAGGTTTTATCAAGAGTTGGTGGTATGTAGCCTGTATTACGAGAATCTTTTCTTCAACAGATGCTCGTCTATTGCCTATGATGCTATACCAGTGATAAGCACATCCTCTGTCGCTTTGTTCTTTTATTCTTCTGTGCTCTGTTCGCAAAAATTTGCAAATTCTTTTGAGTTTTTTGAACTCTAAGTCAAAAAGTCATCTAGAGATTATATTGTATGGTTGCGTCTTTCTTATAAATTAGCTGTCAGACAGACACTGCGTGAGTATGTATATGCATTCCTTGGGCAGGTTAGGCACAAGGTCAGGTGGGGTTTTTAAAAGACAGCGCATTAGGTCAAGTATACATGCCATACAAAAATGCCTGCGCAGCCTCATCGGTATTCCTCAGTAGGAGCGCCTCAGGCGATTAGCAAATTACCTAACCCCTTCTTATAGAGAAGGTAAAGCCTTGGAGGGTGGACCTCTTAGGACTAAACAGAACTATACCTCAGCCCGACAGCAACAAAGCCACTTTCGGACTGATTGTCAAGGACGTATCCATGCCTCATACAAACAACACATACTCCAGATTTAGCGCCACCGTGTATGTACACTTGTTAATTTCGACATAGCTGTGTCGAAATCTACGCATCCTTCGATTTGTTTTTGTTTATCTTCATAGAAAACGAATTTCTTTGGACGTTATTTCCTTATTTGAGGCGAGATTTTTATAGGCCGGATGCCCTTCCGGATGCTTACCCAAATGAGGTGATGGGGACCAGTGCTTTTATCGAGACACCATACCTAGGTGATTGCCTACCAAGGCTAAAGAGCGCTTCACCTGCCATTTTGGGGTTTTAAAAAATTTGTTTTTCCATAAACAAAGTAGAATTATTCACTGGTTCTGTGCTCCGCCACTCAGGGAGAAAGAATGGATGAGAGTTCTTCGGTCAGTAGATGTAGAACAGTTAAAGCAGCAGGCCCAGTTCACAGGGGAAGGCCAAGGAAGACATGGGAAGAAGTGATAAAAATGGTCCAGAAAGAAAGAGGAATAAATAAAGACCTGGTCAGAGATAGGTTAGTTTGGAAGTCAATTTCTTAAAGCCGTCCAACACATGTCAGCATTTAAACTGGACATTAAACCGATGATGATGATGATGATGATGATGATGATGATGATGATGATGATGATGATGATGATGATGATTTATAGAAACCAAAAACAAATCGAAATTCTAAATAATAAGAGTAGAAAGTGGACCCTGGGTTTACTTTCGGCTGCTTCATAACTCTTGCTTCCCTTATTCTGTGCTTTAGTCCCCACATTTCATGAACGATGTTTCTAACAAAGGGGGAAGAATTGCTGTTTTCTGGGTTGGAATCTATCCAACGAACACTTATCGTTGGCTAATTTTTGACCTTGAAGTGGTCATTTTTGTTTTTAGCTACTTACATCAAGTGGCTTCATGCCTTGTTTGGAGTGATTTCTATAGAAAACGATGAAAAAAAATGGGCATAAGAGGGGTGAAGGCTGCAATTGGATCAGCCTCTAGTCTTTAAAAGTCACGGAATAAAAGGCCCAATGAAAAGGCGTGCAACACATTGTAGAGGAAAGGGATAATGTTGTGGAAAGAAAGGTGACATTAACAGGACCTGTCAATGTGACCTTTCTTTCCACAGTGGACACGTCTGTGGTGTTTACTTTAGACGCAATAACAACCATGTGCCACATTTATGATACACAGGCGGATCTGTTGAATCATCGTTTTCACCAGCTGTGGTGAGTACACCACGTGAAAAATTAGAAAAATTTTTTTTTTATTTACCAATAGACTTTTTCTCAACCCAGGTTTGTCTGATTTCACATATAGTCAGAACCGAGAAAAAATCGACTGCTTCTGCTGCTACGATCTGCCTATGTTCAGCTGTCTGACTTCCTGCCTGTTCAGCCGTCAACTCGACCGAGCCCACAACTAATATACCTCGTTCCAGCATTTCATTCCGATCTCCTATGACAAACCTGCCCTTTTCAGGGCATCCCACTCTTTACAATATAATGTAAACAAATCTGTCTTTTTCAGGGCAACTTTTCTACTACACTTTGGTGCGACTCAACCTGCCCTTTTCAAGGCAAATCTTCTATATTCTGTGCGTATTACCCTGCCCCTTTCAGGGCAATTCATCTTCTACACTTTTGTGCGATGCAATATGTTCTTCTCAGGACAACTTCTGCTTCAGTCTGATAAGCAGTGACCCAACCTAGGTGCTACATGTAAACCCAATCATCCTCAATCGACCAGATCTGAGGAGCTACGTTTTAAGCCTCAGTGACGCCCATGTTTGACCATTGACGTCGGAGAATTAATCTCGAGCGACCAAACCTACTGAGTGGCTTCTCCAAACGCAGTGACATCTATGTTCAACTACCAACGTTGGAGACGTAACCTGACCAGACGCTCTTTCTAAAAGCCTTCCTATGACGTCAGCAGCAGAGCAAACCCTTTTTCATTACCTGAACCTTTATGTTGCAATAAAACTGTTATTTGTTATATTTAACGCCTGCGTTTGTCATCTTTCTTTTTCGTTGCCGTGTCTCTAAATAGTTTTAAGACCGATCACCATCATCGGCTCACGCAACAAGTGATGACCATGAAGTGATATTAAACACGCAATTTCAACAAATATGGTGACCCTGGTATTATAAGATGAATCTTTGGGCATTTTTAACAAGAGCCAACAAAACAAAAAAAGGATAAAAAAAAACAAACAAATAGGCAACAAATAAATGTTACCAAAGGCAAGATAAGTTACTCTTCTACCTACCTTGATAAGTTTATTTGTGTTTCAACTTATTTTTAAGCATTTTTTTGTTCAAAACAAACCTGGTGTCCACCTGTTCAATTAAAACGGAAACAGAATGGCTGAAATTACACAGTCTCGATAATCGCTCAACAAACAAAAATTAAACAAAATACTGGTAGAACATTACATTTTGACATGATTGGTGACATTTATTGGATGTTTCTAGCACTATTTTGTTTATTTTTCGATTATCAAGGGTGTCTGTGCAGGGCTCATGACTAGCCATTTTGTTTTTCGTTCTAACTGAACAGGTGGACATCAGATTTGTTTTGAACAAAAAAACGCATTAAAATAAGTTAAAACACAAATAACTTATCTAGGTAGGTAGAAGAGTAACTTACCTTGCCTTTGGTAACATTTATTTGTTGTATATTTGTTTTGTTTTTTTCACCCCTTTTTTGTTTTGTTGCCTCTTGTTAAAAATGTCCGAATCTTCTCCAGGTGTTGGGAAGGACAGAATACGAAAGAGAGAGAATGGCGCAGGCAAGACTGATAGATACAAAATAAAATAAGAGTCGGAAGTTAAACAACACACATTGAGAGAGGATGAGATTGATAGATAGAAATTTAGTAAGAAATTGGTTACTGGAAGAGTTAATTGCAGATTGCGACTAATTATATCAATCATTTATTCATATCTTCTGAATCAGATGATTCTATTGTTGGCATTAGTTTTTCCGATTTCTTTCTAGTCAGCCACTCTTCATCATCGTATTCGGTATAACGTAATGTTGGACAACTTTTAGAAATCTCTTGAGAGAGCAAGAGGGGGTAGACAGATATATATGTATATATATATATAGAGAGAGAGAAAGAGGTAGATAGATAGATAGATAGATAGATATATATATAGATAGATAGATAGATAGATAGATAGATAGATAGATAGATAGATATACTATGCTACTGGCTAATATTAATATATATTCATTCATTCATTTATTCATTCATTTCTTCTGAATATGATGATTCTATTGTTTGTTGGCATTGGTTTCCCCGATATCTTTCTAGTCAGAATTTTTTCTAGAAAGAAATTGGGTACTTACAGGCGGGACCACCTAAAGGTTGTCAACATCCTAACTGAAAGTGTTTCTGTGGAACGAACTGGAATTGAACTTTGCACATCCAGGTCGTCAGTCCGTGTCGTTAACCACTTTGCCACCTTCACCTTCCAGTGTAGTTGATTTGTCCTGAAAGGTTTGCTCACATTAAAACCATTGATAGTAAATTAACCTGAAAGGGCAGTTTTGTTTGCATTTAAATCGTTGTGAATAGAAAGTGAATTGTCCTGAAAAGGGCAGTTTTGTTTGCATTTAAATCGTTGTGAGTAGAAAGTGAATTGTCCTGAAAAGGGCAGGTTTGTTTGCATTTAAATCGTTGTGAGTAGAAATTGAATTGTCCTGAAAAGGGCAGTTTTGTTTGCATTTAAATCGTTGTGAGTAGAAAGTGAATTGTCTGCAACTCATTTTTCGAGGCGACTGTCGACGCAATCTGACTTCGTGTTCCTGATTTCCTGATAGAAGGAGACAATTATAAAATTGTGCAAGATGCGTGCAGCCAATGCAGACCTGTCAGCTGCACCATAATATGCACATCTTTCTTTGTGGTGAAATCTGTTCACTGCCTCAACGTTGCAATAATAATATCTTCAGAGAGAAAAAGAAATAAAGACACGCAATCTTTTATTGTTAATTAAGCCAGTATAGATATCTAAACCATATTTTCCTTTTTCAAGCAAGACAACTTGGAACTCTGTATAATGAAAAAGTGTTGAAACTCGATCAGAACACCGCTTACACTGACTTCAATGCAAACCTCAAATGCATAAGAACTCCAAATTCGGATTAGAAATAAATACATTGATCCCAAATATAAGTATACTGGCAAGGATTACTCGGCGTTACCTGGTCGTCAGATATGTTTAACATCAGAATTATGTGATCTATTCCCTGCTTCTTTTGTTCCAGCTCGTTTGACTCGTTGGTCTAGTGGTCTCCATCAATTCGCTGTTTTGATACCTCATTGTAATACAGCTTCCTATTCCAGTAGCTTCTTTCCAAGAACCGCAGGCTTGTGGAACTCTCTTTCTGCTGACTTTTTTCTTCTTACTTATAATATTGGTCTTTTCAAGACTAAGGCAAATAGGCATCCCCTGTCTTTGCGATAACCATGTTTGTTCTTGTTAGCTCCTTACATAAAGTGGCTTCATGCCTTGTCTGGAGCGATTTCCATAGAAAATGATAATTTTAATGTCTATACCACAAATGCAGGCAGTACAGTTGCTCTCGTAACGCGCAGTTTTTGTTACATTTTGTTTGTAATTAATAATTTTGAGTTCAGTTACAAACTGATTCTTTTTCAATATTTATTTTGTTTAGATGCAATGACAATATCAGAAGAAAATGGTAATCTTTACAATAAAAGTGAACGTACGTGTTTCTGGCTCGTTTCACTAATCACGTATACAACTTTATTTTTATGAGCAAAGAGAGGGAAGCTAAATCTCAACAATAACTAATAAGAAGAAGAAGAAAGAAAGAATAATGACGCGTGCAAAGTTAATTTTTATGAGCAGAGAAGAGGAGGCTTAATCTTAATAACTGATAATTCAAAATAAAGGAAAGAATTTATTTCACTTTTAAAAGGCACAAAACAGTATGTTCTTGTTCTTAATATTTTTGTGATTAAAACAGGAACACAGATTCAGGAGAGACAGAGCGGATTTGTTTACTTTTTAAGTGAAACTTATCTTGTGTATATGTTTGTAAGATTTAACTCGCGTATTTGCAAATTCCTTAAATTGCCTGCAAGTGAATGCAGTGTCATTATCGAGCAATATTTCAGTTGGTGGGCCTCCCTCATAAAAAATTGTCTCCAGTGACTGCCATATTGCAGAACAGGAGAAACCACATTTGATAAGCGTCAGAAATGTTGTAATGGGTCACGTCCATTGACAACCTGCTCCGGTTTTTCTCTATTCTCAGATCTCCTTTGTTTCAGGATCAATCGATTGGCAGACTCTGGCAACTGTTTTGATAAGTCTTTTAGACACCATCAGGTCGACAGTACGGCGTTCTTTTAACGCCTGAATGACCACTCTGTTGGTGAATGTTGGCCGCTCGATTTTCATTTAATTGTCTTGTTGAAGTGGCGCAACTATTCAAACATTTATTCAATAAGTTCATGTGGCACCCACTTCACCAATTTTCTTCAGACGATCAGACAACGTTTAAATACTGACATCAAGTGCCTTAGACATTTCGGTACTGCTATCGATCCTGAACCAATCTCCGTGAACTTCGCATCAGCAGCGTTCAGGCATACTACGTAAACACTCGAGAGATGAAGAGCCAAATGGTGGCAGCCGATAACTATGATACGTTGCTACGTCATATTTTTTTTTTTATTTTTATTTTCAAGTAACATTTCACAAAAACAAAAAAAAAAACGAACAAAACATAGCGAAATTACTATTAATAAATACATTTTTTGTTCTCATTTTTGTAACAAAACAATGCTAAACAACTGTTAATAAATAATAATAATAATAATAATAATAATAATAATAATAATAATAATACTTTTTTCCTTTCTATTAAGCGGCATATGTAATAGCATTTCAGACATTTTTTTCTTTTTGCCAACAGCTTTTTTTCCTGGCAGAAAGAAATGACTCCTTCGCGAGATTCAACTTCGCTACATAATAATTCATTTATTTGTTTTTTTTTGTTTTTTGTTTTAAATTTACCAGGAAATAAACATGCACTAACTTTGATCAATTGCTTCTAGCTTTAATCAATTTAAATACTGATTAGAAAAATTGTCGTCTGGTTACTGACAGCTGATTGGCTAATCGCTCGGCATCTCTCTGCCATCATACGCTTCGGCATCTCTTGGGTGTTTATGTAGCATGGCCGAATGCTGCCGACGCGAAGTTCACGGAAACTGGTTCAGGATCGATAGCAATACCGACATTTCTTTGAGACTGTGATGTTGGCTTTCTTCTACAATTGCGTTCACACGGTCATTTTCATTATACTTAAACGAACAATTTGAGTATGAAATTAAAGTAACCAACATTTCCGTTTTGTCGTAAACAAGTCAGCCATTTTTCTTTTAAATCCGGACAACGCCGGGTAGGGTACAGCGTGTTTTATATAAATATAATCGTTTTTAATTTGGGTGTCATTTTTAAGCATGAAATATAAATGACTGATTGTCTTTCTGTCAAATAAAATGTTGATATTTACAAAACGTTTCGACAGGTAAACATCAAAATACTGACAAAACAAAAACCACAAACACACACTCACACACATTGACAAACAGTTTGAATTACTTACTGGAGAGTTTGAATTACCTACTGGAGAGTTTGAATTACCTACTAAACACCATCCTCGAGTGTCTTCAGTCTCTCTGTACAAGGGTTTGTCAGGATAACCTGACATGAGGATACTTCTCCTACAATTAAACCCTGACTAAATATTCAAAATAGCATAGTATTCGAAGCCCAAATAAGATCCCCTCGACACGGCTATACACTGGCTCATACGAGGAATTGTGCACCGTCTCCAAGTAATGTTACCTCAAGTAACATCACTTAGCTGGATATACTCCACCAGACTAGATGAATTCTTGTCCTGAAATCTGGTAAGACCAAGAGATCACAAGAAAGATACACTATAACATAATTCATGGGTCAATTGGAGAGGAAAACTAACATTAACTTCTTTACAAACTCAACGTTTGAAAAATAAAGGATGACTTTAATAGAATATTCGAATATCAAGTGTTAACCCCAGGAAGGGACCCCTTGATTTCTGAGAACTTCGACTGAAGTAAAATGAAACAAACAAACACACATATAATTCACATGAAAAGAAGCAGGCACAGACACACACATACGTGCACATACGTGCATATACAAATATATATATACAAACACAAACATATACAGGTTCAGAGAGGATATATATATATAATTATTTTTTTAAATAAATAAATATTTTTAATATCCATAGACATATATATATATATATATATATATATATGTTCCGTGTTACCTTACACTCGTCAGTAAGGATGACGTAACGGTACAGACGGTCGGACGATTCAAATTCCAAATCCAGATATTATGAACATCCTGGCTTCTTACCGTTAGGCCATCGTGACGATCACACTTTCAAATGCGAAAGAAATACGTCTTGTATCTATTTATAAACACAAGTAATGAGATCCATACAGCGTTCTAATCTCCTAAAGGGAGAGAACTTCGCAACATGGTTAAATTTGAACTTTCATTTAATTTCTCTTTAAGTGCTCAACTTAACGGAGTTTAATAATAATGTTTTTTATATAAATAAATCTTTTTTTTTATTTTAATATCTATAGAAATATATATGTTTCGTGTTACCTTGCACTTGTTAGTATGGATGACGTAACAGTACAGTCGGTTGGACGATTCAAACTCTGGATCCAAGTTTTTTGAACCCCGATTTCTTACTGTTAGGCTGTTATGATAATTATGCTTTCAAATGCGAGAGAAATACGTTTTGTATCTATTTGTAAAAACAAGTAATGAGATCCAGATTGTGTTCCAATCTTCTAAAGGGAGAGAACTTCACAACATGGCTAAATTTGAATCTTCAATTTAATTTAATTTAATCAATTTAATTTCACTCAAAGTGCTAAACTTAACAGACCTTATATATGTACGTATTTTGACTATTTAAATAAATTTTCAAATCATGGTCCAAATAAAGAGCAAATACATAGGTATTATAGTTGTTTACAGATGTTTCAAGGCAGTGTTTATTGTAATTCATGCAATGGCCCATAATTTCTTTTAAAACACAAGACTATCTTTAGAACAAAATTTTTGTAAGTGCCCTACAAAATACAACACAATCAACATTCATGTCGAAAAAGTTACAATTTCGATCAGAAACAAAACAAATATCACAAGAAAAATCCATTTTCAAATACTTCGGTAAAAACCATTAATTATCAAAGTGAATTCCAAAAGAGAGATTCAAAATACACTAAAATTCGCCAAATAAGGTTGCGGTTGAAACATGTCTGCACATATCTAGTCACAATGTTTGTATAAATAGAAATTTATACTATATATATATAAGCCACCTGGGAAGCGCAACAACTGATTTCACAAGGAACTTTACCTTTTTTACTAATAAAGCTATTATAGCTGTTTACAGCTGTTTCAAGGCAGTGTTTATTTTAAGTCCTGCAATGAACTATAACATTTTTAAAACACTTAAAAAGAAATGAAGAATTAAGGATAAGAAGAAAATTTAAAAAAGATTTGAATCCAAACGATTAGGGTTAGTGGAAATATTTATCCTTGGTATGCTTAACTTTTCACATGTTTTTATCGATGTTTATTGATGAAATATAAACAGACTAGAAAAAAGTGAAATGCACATGGGATCGACATATCACGATATGAACATTCAAATGCAAAATTAAGATTAAAGAGGTATTTCCCTCAGAATTATGTTGTAAGGAAAAAGAAAATATATAAAACCGTCGTTTTTTTTTTCAGCTGGATAGATGAAGTTTTATACACTGGCGAAGACTCCTAAAAAAATCGTTGATATTTTGTATATCACGAAAATATATGTTATTGAGAAAAGCAGAAACAATTGTATGCTAATAAAGGTATTTTTTTAATGAATATATGGAAAATTGTTCCCTGAATTAACTAAGATGTACAAGGCTGGTGAAGTTGGGTGGTAGTGCTTGATATATCCAAAGCCTTTGATAAGGTCTGGCATGAAAATTAATTTGTACGGTATTACTGGAAGAATATTTAATATAATCAGATCCTTCTTAGTCCAAAGAAGGATCCATGGCCGTACATCTAAACAACATGACATTAGTGTGAAAAAAGTGTAAGAGTCTGCCTTTAGATCAGAGGTCTTGAATATCTGTTCAATAGCAGGGACACTTGCGCTAGTACTTATTTAATGATTTAAATTTGCAGGGTAAACGTTAGTACGTAAACAGAAAATAAACGTTAGGCGGGGTCAGGTGGCTGGCCTTTGTAGGCATTGTTTCCTGTGAGAACACGACCTAGAGGAAATGACGTCACACGAGATAGTACAGGCGCAAAGAGCAGGGACTTTCTGTTGGAAGCTTGAAGTGAGGAGACGTGATAAGAAATGACTTAAGAATCGATTATAAACGAAGGGGCCAGGCCCCGGAAATCCGTAGTCTCACTATGTCTCCTCCTCGCCTCTAGCAGAGAAGAAGGCAACATCAAGAGCTTAATAAAATGGTCCTTTTACAAAATTCGGGATCTCGTTCTTTTGTTTGTGTTGTTATACCAACTTTGCTTCCAGAGTGAGAATGCACCTCCACAGAAAAGTAGCCGCCATGGGACGATGAAATACGATCTTGGATGAAGTATCCTCAGTCCAGGAGGAGCGCTGTGGTTAAGAGTTGAAGACATGAGCTATGTTTTAATTGGACTGTTTATGATTTTCTTCATTCGCATTCGATAATAAACATATATTTTAGTTCATTGTGACATGGAGGGGAGGTAATGCAACATGTCTATCATATTTCCATACTTCCATGTGATAAAAGATATAATAAACGGATCGACCGTAATAAAAAAAACTCCTTTTTCATTGGTTACTACACCGAGATATGCATAGGTAGCTAAGAGAGAGATGGGTGGCAGATTCAATATTTGTACATTGGATGCTACGGTGGGAGCAAGAAGTCCAGTGCGTTATTCAGGATATTAGAGAGTCTTAGAGTGAGAGAAAGGTGTAAAATTAAATGGATTGACCAAAGGCTCCCTTTTCATTGGATACTACACCAAGATGTAGGGGAGGACGCCACTTCTTTTTCTCTTACCCTTGATCCTCACCTTTTAATTCTGAGTGTTTAGCAAGCAGGCAGCAAGTAGCATTTGTTGAGTATTTGGTATGACGTGACCAAGAATTGAACCCTGGTCTCCCGGTCCATTAGCGAACCGTTATGCTAATTCTCTTCCTATTTTGTTTTTCTTGCCTTTTTGTTGCCAGTTTCGCTTTTTATTGTCCATTTTTGACAGTGTTTTTTTTTTCAGCGGTAATCAGCCTTTCGATACTTTGGGTTATGTACCTTTTTCTAGTTTTTCTAGTTTTTTTTATAGTATCATCCACACAGTTTTCTATATTTACCAGCCGCCTACTCCTCCCCCTCCTCTTCATCATCTTCCTCTTCTTCTTCTTCTTCTTTTTTTTCTTCTTTTTCTTCGTCTTCTTCTTCTAGCTCTTATCATGGCAAGGACAAAGTGGTTCATTGTCAATAAAGTGTACTTTGGGTTATGTATTTATATAGTTCTTTTATCGTAGCATCCAATTTTCTATACTTAGCAATCTTTTTAATCTAAGAATGTCTGTGATTTGTCTGGTTGTTAAACGGCATTCTTGTTCAACAACGGCTTTCACTTGGTAACTGTCGATCATCTTTGGCCGGCCAGAGCAAGGAGCATCTCTCACTCAAAAATTTCCTTTTTGGAATCGAGCAAACTATTACAAGCACACTCATTCTGTAACAGCATTCTCTTCATACACACGTCATATCTTTATGCAGGTTTCTGTAGCTTATTTTTCCTTTTCTGTAGTAAAAAAGCATCAAATGTCGGTAGTGCTCTGCTTGATCTTCCATTTCAACTTGAAATACAAGCAAAAATGTAAGAACTCTTCTGCTCGGAGGCTTATTACACACTGACGTCAACATACTCGCTAAACCAAATACAGGATTTGAAGAATAGGAATATAAAACGATCTTTAGTAGGCCGGATAGATAACATTAAAAAAACGAACAAACTTTTTGGCCAACCCAATACTTCCTTAACTGTGACACTGTCTAAACTTTCGGCTACATATGTAATACTATGGATGTTTCCCCCTCCAGAGCCGAGGAAATGATTCACAAAAAGGGGAAGAGGGGTCAGAAGTAGGATAGGTAAAAATACAATGATAGGAACGCACACAAAGGCAATCGGAAACACTAGAATGCCTCACAGTTGGTGGTCAATTTCCGCTTATCAGGCGTTTTAGGAGTGGCCGAGTCATTTCTGCTTTTCAGTGACTAAGACAAAGGACTGGACATGGGATTGAGTTCGGAGTGAAAGTTGTTTGTGTGAGTTGACGAGTTGCAGCAGTTTCACGGCTTGGAGAGGAGACGATCAGATAGGAACAGATCGGGCAGAGCCTTAGCAGACCTGATATGAGCTGATGACTTAGAGTACCAACAATGGGGGCCTCGACAGTCCACAATGGTGTCACACGCAACTGACTCATACACAATGTATTTGAGTTTGTGTTTTTCTTGTGAGTTTGTGTTGTTTTGTTTTTCTCAACTTGTAAACCATCACCGAGAGGAGAGAAGACGACAACATGGCCAGAATGAGAACAAGAACAGAAGGAGAAGAAAACCACGGCACACACGGTGATCGTCGAGAAAGCAGCATATGATCTTTATGTACACCCAACGGTGTAGGTCATTCAAATAAATATATTGTTGCTATTTATAGGAGGTCTTTGTTTTTCATTTCGTTTGACGACCGTTTTGTTGTTACAAAATATTATAGGAGTTTGTATTACAGTCTATGTGAATATTGATTCTTATACCCCGACAAATGAACAAGAACCAAATAAAAGAACAAGATGTCTCTTTTAAAATCGTCTCCGAGTTGTTTAATTTAAATTAACACTAGCTGGGAATGGTTCGTCCAGCAAGAAGCAGCCTTCATTTCTTTTATTGCTTCAGCGCCAACAAATTCCAGCAAAAAACAGCCTGGCCCGAAGAAGTGAAAACCCAAAGACGAGCCGTTATACAACACCAATCGTGACTTATTATTATTAAACCCGTCCTGCGACGGGTATTTTAGCTAGTAAACTAAATTTGAAAAAACTATCAGAATAAATTCAAAACAAACAAAAATTTTAATATCCTGTGCTTGTTTAACGTACCATAAAATTATTATCATGATTATGCATGTCGAAATGCCAACTATATCGGCTCGTTTATTTCTATTTTAACTTTAATCTTTTTAAGCCGAACCCAGTCTGCAGCTTTTCAGTGTAATTCAGTGCATCGTCAATCATTCGATAAAAACAAACATTTTATTCACCTTTAATAGTAAAAGATATTACCCCCCCCCCCACCAAATGTCACCTATGGAATCGTTAAAAAATTCACAATCTTTTTATATCTTTTCATGGAAATCGCTCCAGACAAAGCATGAAGCCACTTGATGTAAGGAACTAACAAGACCGAAAGATGATTATTGCAAAGACAGGAGATGCCGATTGGCCTTAGTCTTGAAAAGACCAAGGTTATAGGTAGGAGGAAAACAGTCAGCAGGAAGAGAGTTCCACAGGCCTGCAATTCTTGGAAAGAAGCTACTGGAATAGGAAGCTGTATTACAATGAGGTATCAAAACAGCGAATTGATGGAGACCACTAGACCAACGAGTTAAACGAGCTGGAACAAAAGGGAATAGATCACATAATTCTGAAGAACTAATAGTATTTATACAAAAGACTGAGACTAGCAACATCACGTCTGTGATTCAACCATATTGGTATAAATAAACTTAAGTCCATGCTTGACTTGTCCACCAAGTTTAAATCGTGAATTTACAACAGTTTTTGTTTTATCGTCGTTCAATAATATGCAGGGACAATTTGGTGATCGTCTCATCAGTAAGAGGCGTGATCTTAAATGAGCATCACACTCATTGGAACCTTACCTCCCACTCAATTTTTATCTGTGGAATTATCTCAAAGATAATGTCTATCAAATCAATCCTCAGACTATTCCTGACTTGGAGCGGACCATCACAGTCCAAATCAGGGCAGTGCCAAGAGAAGAGTCTGTCAGATTATTAACAATTTTTTAGGTCCTATCCAGGTGTGCTTATCATTGAACGACAAAACAAAGACTGTTGGACATTCATGACTGAAACTTGGTGGACAAGTCAGGCATAGACTGAAATTTATTTGTATCAAATATGGTTGGATTGCAGAAAGGATTTCGTTTTGGTCAGTCTGTGAGAGTATTTGTTAGTTGGTCTGTCATGCTTCAGTTGAAATTGCATTTTAATTACTTAACGTGAAGATTGAATTAAAGAATGCTGGATGTAGGCAGAATCGAGTACCAGTAAAAGAATGTTATGTATTCTGGCTTTTGGGTTTTTAGCGATCAAGTATTCCGGTATGTCTTTCCCGTCCACGAGGTCGCCATTTTGTGTTATTTGATTGTGGGTAAACACATGAAGATCGAAAGACAGAAGAAAGAACAATATTGAAGAAACAGTTGGCTTTACATGCATACACGAATGCCCATTTAAGCTTAATGGAACATCCCAGTCTTCTTATAAACCAACTTTCTGGGCTTCTGTCTTATTTAGTTTATTTAATTGAGCTCAACTAGTAAGACAGCTGAGAACTAATAATTAAATTCTAAGTTTAATGCTAGGAGAGAATGAAATACCTAATGGAACATCACATCCTTCTTATAAACCAACTTTCTGATCTCAGTTTACTTAGTTGAGCTCAGCTGGTCAGACAGCTGAGAACTAACTATTAAATTCTAAGCTTAATGCTAGGAGAGAATCAAATTACCTACTAAACACTATCCTCGAGTGTCTTCGGTCTCTCTGTACAAGGGTTTGTCAGGACAACCTGACATGAGGATACTTCACCCTACAAGTAAACCCTGACCAAATATTCAAAATAACATAGTATTCGAAACCCAAATAAGATCCTCACAACACAGCTATACACTGGCTCATACGAGGAATGGGGCACCTTCTCCAAGTAATGTTACCTCAAGTAACATCACTTAGCTGGATACTCTACTAGACTAGATGAATTTTTGTCCTGGAATCCGGTAAGACCAAGAGACGACAAGAAAGATATACTATAACAAAGTCAGGGTGGGCCAAAATAAGGGTCCTATCTTTAAATTTGAATAACTTGAATTTGAATAACTTCCACAAAATAAAAGTTAAACTCACCAAACTTTATGTGTGTGTAGACTGACCCTTCCGAGATTTTTTGAAATAAACAAAACAAATTTTAGCCGAAAAACACTTCTTAAAACTTACAAAAACTAAAGTATTGTTTTTTACACTATTTTGAGTTTTTTAAGCAAAAATAATGTTTTCTAAATGAGGGTACGTTCCTTAGGGCTAATACGGCTCATGCTTGCTTCGGAAGGGGTCCTTTACTTATTCTAAAAAAAAAAAAAAAAAAAAATCAATAAATAAAAAAGTTATAAATTTTAAAAAATAGGACCCTTATTTTGGCCCACCCTGTATATATATATATATATATATATATATATATATATATATATATATATATATATATATATATATATATATATATATATATATATATATATATATATATATATATATATATATATATTCAACTCAACTGCTGAATTAACCACTCCATATTTAATTCACATGATAAGGAACTTTAATTTGTGGAATGATGATTCTACATATATACAAATTTTCCATAGACATTTGACTTTTGAATCGTTCTTGAATTTTATTTGAATCCATCACCCTTCACTATATAATACAATGTTCTTATCGGATATTTTGAACGACTGTACTGATACATTCACTACTAAAATGACTTTCTGCCATTATTGAAGCATTTTTGACTATTTTTGCTTTAAGCATAACTTAAAATTATGTTGTAAATTTTTCAAATTAATACTTACCAATAATTAACAAATTATTGTTTTTTTCCTTCTGAGGATAAGAGCAAATTCTTTGAAAATCCATGGATTAAAGGTCATACTCATATTTTATTCTTTGTTTAAACACCTGATGATTATAATAAACTTGTAAAGTATATAACTTTATTTTTGTTTCATTATTTTAATATTTCCTATGAAAAATTAAAAAAAATATTTCAAGTAAATTTGGGAGTATTTTTAAGTACTATGGTCCCTAGAGTAAATGTGGTATTGTGGCGACAGAGATGATTCTAATAAAGAGTAGGATAGTTATTATTATTTTTTTTATTACTTTCGACCAAGGATGACAAACGACCCCTATTTTCCCTGCACTTTTGATGGCCTTGTGTCTAATTTGTTAAAAATGTAAATTTTATGTTTTTTTGCAAATGAATAATTGAAAGTGTAGTATCTGTTCTGATGCTTTCTTTGCTCATTGTGGCTCTCAAAAGTTGTAGGGCAACCTCCAAAGAAAAACACAAAAAGATGATATGAAACATGTAAGATTGTACTTAATATGATATACAAAAGGGTGAAACCACAGATATAATTGCTAAAGAAAGAATACATTAACGTGCCAATAAAATTTTAAAAGACATGTATTGTCGAGGCCGGAGATAGAGAATATGCATGAAAATGGTTGTGGTGTCCTGGGAGTCTTGGCGACTGCTGTCAAAAATGGAGTCTAGGTGACTGCTACCACAGAAATAAGAACAATCTATCCCTGTGGATTGAATAAAGGGTTCAGTTTGAAATTCCTTATAGGTTCCAGAGTTTGGTATAAAGATTCTCAAGTTCAAGAAAGATGCGGCTTTCATTCAGAGAGATTAACCATCAATATGATCTTCTCCCTATGCCAGCTGCAAGAGAAGTGCAGAGAGCAAAATCAGCCTCTGTATCTTGCCTTTGTAGATCTGACCAAGGCGTTCTATCTCGTGAGATCTTTGAGATCCTCCCACTAATCGGATGCTCACCAAAACTCTTCAGCATCATAAGATCCTTTCACGATGGCATGATGAGCACTGTACAGTTTAACAGCGACATGTCTGCTGGATTCGGGGTGAAGAGTGGTGTCAAACAAGGCTGTATGTTGGCGCGACACTTTTTGGCATCTTCTTCGCCCTACTCCTGAAGCAAGCCTTCAAGAACACAGTGAATGGTATCTATCTTCACTCTAGATATGACGGTAGTCTCTTCAACATCGACAGGCTCCGCTCCAAGACTAAGACCAGGTCAGTCCCGATCAGGGACATGCTGTTTGCCGATGATGCAGCCATAGCATCGCATAAGGAAGATGGTCTCCAAAACTGATGGACAGGTTTGCTGATGCTTGCAGCCTGTTCGGCCTCACCATCAGCCAGAAGAAAACCCAAATTATGGGACAAGCAACCGCCTGAAAGGATGAGAATTGTAATCCTAATAATACAGAGTAATATATGCTCAGAATAAATTGCCAGATCAGATTGAGAGCAAAAATAGCATATAACATTTTCAGATGTAACTAGATGAATTCAGAAATAATAGTAAAAATAAGAAATTAAGACATTAATTTTTGGGAACTATCAAATGAAAGAATTTGATGTGTATATTCATATCATATTAATAGTATAAAAATATGAGTTATCCCCCTTTAGTTATATAGAGTCCCCTACAGGGCTCATTTGTAAAAAGTCCACTAGAAATAACCAATGAGAACGACCGCATTTTTGGCGGCTTTTGGAGAAGTAGATGCTGAATGAGGAGACAGTCAAAAAGCTTCAGAATAAGAGGACGTTTTCAGTCACGTTCCGCTCAGACGTCTTCAAATAACTTTTAAGCAGTGGACAGACTGAGAGAGTCTATTGCTTCCGAACAAACTTCAAAGTGACTTTTACGAAGTTGACCTCATAAGGGAAGCGAGAGTTATGAGGCTACCAAAAGTACATCCAAGGTCGACTTTCTACTCTCCTTTATGGATTCTGTTCTAAATTCCCAATTCCGATACAATTACTGATTCCGATTCTGATTCATTTAAAATCTCTAAATATTTAGCTATAGAGTTGTTATGATTATTTTTTTTTAATTTTCGGATTATCGTTATAACCTATGTAATATGTGCATAATATTTTTGCAAATGTGAAAATACACTTGTGGGGGTGATCTATAGATTTTAGTTTTGCTGGTAATTTATCATTTTATCATGAGTAACAGCAATGTGTTTAACAAAATCAAACAAATACATTTTTTTAAAGAATCGTTTTTCAATTTCAATACCGATTCTGATATCCAAAAAGTAACGATTTTCCGATTCCGATTCACAATAATCGTCCCAAAACTAGTTAATACTACTGCTACATGGTATATAGACGAAAATGGGTAAAACAAATCAACTCTCGTGTATGACGACAAACTCGCATTTTGACGAACACTGAACTATGAACCGTAATTATGCCACAATGTAGTTTGAGCCACTACATTACACACTGAAAATGTGCTAATTATTTTAATAGCATGTAAATCAAATAATAGAATTATTGTCACACAAACTGATTATCGATCTTTATGATTTCAAACTGGCCATGATGTAAGTTGTTTTTGTCTTAAATATCCAAGTGTAAAAGTGAATTGAAAAGTAAAAGGGACTGCTATTGTGAAGTTTTCATTTTATTATTGTTGAGGTCCAGAAGGAAAACACGAACTGGGAGTTTAGAGAAAACAAGTATATTGAACAAAAGCATAATACAACAGAGAACAAAAGTGGTTGTGCATCAGTCTTGACTGCCAGTATAGACTGGTGTGGTTTCAGGTATTTACGTCCTTCTCACCGCAGGAAGATGTGGCACAAGGCCAGAAGGTGGAGCGAGTCAAACCAGCGCATCTAAAGAAGGAGCACTTTGGCCTCTAAAAAATTGCCTTGGCAGCCTCGTCGGCATTCCCCGGTCAGAGCACCTCAGGCAGTAAGCAATAAATCTCGTGAGGAAATGATCTATATATATATATTTCTTTACTGGTAGTTTAAGATCAATAAATATTTATCATTTTATCATTAGTAACAGCAATGGAAAATTAGGTTTTAAACAAAAACAAACAAATAAAAAAATATAAAGAGAATCGTTTTTGGTATCGGAAAATAGGCACACATTTTTCCGATTCCGATACCCCAAAAAGGTCTGATTTTTTTGATTCCCGATTCCGATACCGATTAATCGTCCTAGCACTAGTTAATACCCAGGAGCGAAAATAAAAAAATATGTGCCACAGCAGTGACACTGTTTTGTTACGTGATCAAGATTTGGCTATTTGGTATTTCTTTACAGAGATACACTTCGTGACAATCTCTAATTTCGTCATGTTGTATACAAACAAATGAATAATCGTCGATATAATCTTCTTTCACATACAATATATATCACCAAGAAGACAACGTAGATATTGTCACTTGTATGTTTACACTTTTTAAATTCGGCTGAGATAATCTAGAGCTAATCTAAGGATAATCTTGAGATAATCTAATTCTAGTTGCCTGTCCTAATCTCGAAAAGAGCATAACAAAAAATCATAACATTAACTAGTAAAAAGTTTTTATGTGTTAACAGTAGTTTATAGCATAACATAGGTAGGTACTGAGGTAGTAACAATGGTATTAGAATTAAACATCATTTTCCATTCTTCTATTTTTTCTTTGTGTTAACCCTGAGCTACAGCGAGTCCGTAATAATAGATTTTTGTCTCCACTTGGCTCCCCTAACTCTACACTTTTCTTTAACGCAAATAGATCACAAATGAGTAGGTAAAATAGCAATTCTCCCTCCTTTGTCAGAAATATTTATCACCGAATGTGAGGGCTAAAGGACAAAATAAGGGAAGCCAGTCTCGTAACTATCGCTTTCCTTATTTTGTCCTTTAGTCCTCACATTCGATGAGAGATGTTTCTGACAAAGGAGGGAGAATTGTTGTTTTACCTACTCATTTGTGATCTATCTTTTGACTTCTTGGCCTTTTGGCTAAGATCCAAGTGTAGTATCTGTTCTCAGTTGTGACACTTTTATTTTACCATAAGTCCAGTGATCAGCTACCGGGCCTTTGGCCAGGTTTAAAGCTTTTTATTATTGACCAAGCCCCCTTTTGGGGCTTTTTGTCACTTTCTTCTCCCCCTCTTGGGGATTTTTCCTTCTTCTTTTTTCGCCCCTCTCTTGGGCAATATTAATTGTTTACTGTTTCTCTTTTTTTCAGCGTTCTACTGAGGTGCGCACTTAAGCAGCGGGCAGGTGTTCGGGGAGACCCACAAACCGATCTCATGGTCGGTGACGGTCTCCTCGGCTCCGAATCGGCGGGTGCTGTGCCTCAGTAGGATCGGATTATGATGGAAGTCACCCAGGCTTCACAAACCGGAGTTGTCACCGGGGCTGACAACAACCAGGGTGTGACCGCCGAGGGCACCCTTTTGGACCTTGTCAGTCGTACTCTCGAGTATGACCTGATGGTGGCAGTGAAGGGGGGTTGCACACCCGAGTGCACCCCAGTTGAGACGGAGGGGGGTTGCAAACCCGAGTGCGCTCAAGTTGTGAAGGGGACTGTCGCACCGAGCAACAATCCAGTTGCGGAGGGGACTGTCGCACTGAGCGGCAATCCAGTCTTGGCGGGGAGCACACCCGAGTGCGCCCAAGTTGTGGAGGGGACTGTCAAGTAACAGGAAAAGCAAGAAAGGGGAATTTAAAAGCACCACTGGATGCGTGGCCTGCTCTGAGTAACTCTAGTTCCCAGATCCCAGCAGGGCAGGAGACCTCAACCATAAATGCTCCTCAGGTCCAAGGAAAAATAACAAAATGGGGGCCCCAGAACCAGAAGACCCCAGAGCATTATAAAGAACTCTTCAGGGACAAATATAAAGACCTTACGGAGGGAAATAAAATCAAACTCATCCCTGGTAGCCTGGAGAGTGTCAGAGCTAGAATAGTGACTCTGGTGACCACAGACATCAAGTTAAAGGGGCTCACTGGAGTCCCTAAAGATCGAATGTATCAGATGCTGGGGGACTTAAATATACCAGCCACATATATCCTGAAAAAATCATATGCAGCGTGGGATATTCTGCTCCCTACCCCGGAACAGGCAGAGAAAGTATCAAGAAATGATATCTTGTGGAAAGGGCTGAGGATCAAAACTGAGTACCTGGAGAGAAGGCGGACGACTGTTAAGATACTTGGCGTCCCATTTTGCATTGGCGCAGATCATCTGGGTGCCATTATGTCTCAATATGGAGATGTAGAGGCGGTTCTTCCGGTCCGTGGCCCCCGAAATATTCTCACGGGGGAATATATCTTTAAAATGAGGCTGAATTACGCCAGTTTCCTTGCGATACCAGCGCAACTCCGATGTGAAGCGTGGACAATGTCGCTAATCGTCGAGGGGAGGAAACCACATTGCTGGCAATGCCTGACGCCGGGGCATATGGCGAAAGATTGCCCCAAAAGGATCGCAGCGAAATCCTCGGCGTCTGGGCCTTCAACATCCAAAACAGTGCCAGCAAAAATCAAAGTGGCAACTGAAGTAGAAGTTGTAGCCACAACTAAAGTGCCGACTTCAACGGAAGGAACAACGGATGAAAACCCCACGCCAATATCTGAGGAAACAACTAAGGAGGCTCCCTCGGGTTGGAACAAAGTGGTTTCTAAAAAGAGTGATAGGGCCAAAGTTAGTCATAACCTAGCCCAACCCGAAATGACGCCAACACCGGCAGTCAAGAGAAAACTTTCGGAGCACTCTTCAGAATCGGAGGAAGACCAAATAGAGGAGGAGAGAATGGCAGTGGAAAGTGTTGAGGAGCCTAAAAAGGACCCGAAAGCGAAAAAGAGGCCCTAAACGAGGAAGAGAAAGAAAAGATGGAAGAAGGCTCAGCAGATCCTGACACTAGGAATGCCCAACCTGAAACTCCCCTACCTCCAACACCCACAGTATTGGTTGAGGAGAGTACCCCTCCCCTTTCTAACAACCCTTGTGAGGGAGCATCTCCAGAAAAGGAGAAAATTGCGGAGAAACCTGTGGCAGAAGCAGCTCCAGAGAAGCAGGTAGAAGTCAACGAGGAAGTGAAACCCACAACTTCTACTTAGCCGGTCATCAGACGGGAAAAAACAAAGAAACTCCCTTTCTTGCCCAGGGAAAAAATTTGTATAGCCGATGCGTCCCAGGTTCAGTCGGACTTGAACGGGAGACAGAGGAGATATTTGAAGCAACTGGAGGCGTTTACCCATGTTGATGGAAAACAAGTTCAAAATCCCCTGAACTTTCAGGATGCACCCAAAATTACCACTTTCCTAAGGCAGGACAAGGGCAGTAGAGCAAGAGCCCTTTGGAGGATGGTAGAGGAGGGACAGGTGGCATTTCCGGGATTTAATCTTATAGATGAGGAGCACCCGACGTTAAAAAAACTGGCTTCAAAATGTCCGGGGAGGGTCCCCATTTATGTTCATCCCTCATTTTTTCGGGCCTTGAAGCTAACCTTTCCCCTGGACGTGGGAGGTCTGGCTCGAGACGGACGGATTTCGTCCGAACTGCTGACCGGCAGTCTTGGTCAGGCCTTTGGCGTCCTCACTCCCGAGGACTTTAGGCCCATTTGCGACATCTAATAAAGGATAATGGCTTTAAACCTGGCCACATTGAATGTGAGGGGCATGAGATCTCGAAGCAAGGCTGTTTGCGTGCTGAGGGATCTCATGGCCCTTAAGGTAGATATAGCTGCGATCGAGGAGACCCACTTCGTTTCGTATGGGGATTGTAATGTGCTGACTGACGACTACGACGTCATCTCAGCATATGGCAATGTCCGTAGTTGTGGTGTCTCTTTGCTAGTGAGACGCACTGTTCATACGGATGCGGTAGGTCGGCTGGTCGTAGTCGATGTTGCCGTTGAAAACAGTAAGTTTCGGATCATTACGGTTTATGCGTCCAACATTGCTGGTGAGAGGGTCTCCTTTTATCGACGGTTGGAAATGTTTCTTGGAGGTCCGGAGCGAGTAGTTTTAATGGGGGATTGGAACGCCGTCCTTGACCCCAAGATAGATAAGGTCGGGGGGAATAGAGGGTCGGGGTGGTGTGAAAGCAGTCTGTCTGACCTGATGGCCTCATGCGATCTTGTCGACAGGTTTCGCGTTGATCACCCAGGGCGGGAGATGTGGACGTGGCATACTAGCGCGGCCTTCTGTCCGAGTACTTACTTGGACAGAATGTTAGTTAGAAGAGACGACATAGATTTTATATCTTGTCCCACGTTCACTTGGTTAGGTCATTCGGACCATAAATTGGTTATGACCCGTTTGAGTTTAAGTGATAGGCCTAGGTTAGCTGGGTACTGGAAGTTGAATACCTCCTTACTGGAGATACCCGACTTCCGGGACAAGCTAACTTCAGCGAGGTTTAGTGGGGGCGGTTATCGGGAGTAGTTGGTGGGTTAGCACTAAGGCTCATGTTAGATGCTTTTGTGTCCTTACAGCCAGCACCTCGCTCGAGATAGGGCTAAGACGCAAAAGCGTGTAGAGGATAAGATGACCCGGGTGGTGGCTGGGGGGGATCCCCTAGAGATAGCTTTAATTAAGGGGGACCTCAATCGCTTGGCTAGCGAGCGATATGAAGGTCAAGTAGTTCGCGCTAGGTTAAAGAAAGTCTCTAACGAAGCTGTGAACGTTGACGCTGTTGAGCATAAGGCTGCTTTATGTCGTGGCTCGGATGGGTACATTCGAAAGATGAATAACCTGGAAGGACATACCCTGGTATCGACTCGTGAGATTTGCGAGGGGTTCCGCGAGCATTTGGAGGATTGCTTCACCCAACTACCCAGACTCCGCAGCCAGGAGTTTGACAGCTATTTGGCTGACTCGCCACGCCTAGAGGCGGCCCGAGCAGCTAGCTGTTATGGAGACGTTACAGAGGGTGAGATCATTACTGCGTTGAAGCAGGTTGGCTTGAACAAATCTCCAGGACTCGATGGTCTGCCATACAAAGTTTACTTGAGGCTGTCGCCCATGTTTGTTCCTCTTCTGAAGGATGTGTTTAACCAGTGGTTTGCTCAGGGCTTGATCCCTGGGCAGGTTACCAAAGGAGTGGTCACATTGTTGAAGAAGGGAGTCCAACGTGGAGTGGGGGATTTCGATAGTTATAGGCCCATAACTCTGCTAAACACAGATTTAAAGATTTTGGCCCGTGTTCTTGCGAATCGTTTGCAGATTGTTATCGCTGACTTGACTGAGCCTGAGCAGAACTATGCTGTGAAGGGGAGGTCAATTCAAAACAATTTGCATCTGGTTCGCATGATCCTAGAGGGTATAGAAGACGACACTGAAACCGCGCTGATCAATTTAGATCAGTCCAAGGCTTTCGATAGGGTCGACCATGGTTTCTTGGAATCTGTTCTAGAGGCTGCCGGTTTTAATCCGGACTTCCGTAAGTGGGTCTCTATTCTGTATCGTCTGCCGACGGTAGCGGTGCAGGTAAACGGTAGGCTTTCGGAGTCGTTCGTGGTTTCTCGTTCGGTGCGTCAGGGTTGTCCGCTGTCGCCCCTGCTTTATGTCCTGGCGTTGGAGATCCTTCCTTCGCAAATTAAGGGACGGGGCGGCTACACCAGTCCTGCGCGGAATCGCTATCCTTCCTCACTATGCGCGAGTCAGGGTTTCCGCGTATGCCGATGATGTCACCGTTTTTGTGTCCAGCCGTGAAGACATAGAAGCAGTGATTAAGGCGCTCGCTTGGTACGAAGAAGTAACAGAGGCCATTGTCACCCGCAGCAAGTCCAACGGCCTGCGGTTGGCTGCCTGGAGCAGAGAGACCGCACTCCCAGGTGATTTCAGCTGGACCGATGGCCCGGTTCGGATCCTTGGCGTTTGGTTCGGACCGGGTCTCCAGTTGGAAAAGAATTGGTCGGAAGTACAGGCAAAGGTCGAATCGTCTGTGAGGGCTTGGATTCGAAGGAAACTTTCCTTGAAAGGGAGAGCGGAGGTGTGCGCCACTTACGTCTTTCCTCTCATCCTTTACCAGCTGTCTGTACTCTCTCTGCCTGCGGACCGCCTTCTTGCTTTCACACGCTTGCTCTTTTCACTTCTGTGGAAGGGGCAGAAAGCATACGTCCGCAGACAGGTCTGTACGCAACGTCCGTGCGATGGAGGCTTGGGGATGCCTGACTTGGCAAGTCATAGACATGCCGAGAGACTGGCTTTCCTGAGTCGTACTTTGACGGAGGACGCTCCGTGGGTCCCTGCGGTTGAGAGCGCCTTTCCCAACCTCATACCCGACCACTTGGTCGAAGGTCGACGTAGACCGAGAGGGGAGTCCATGTTCGTCGCCGAATGCCGAGCCATGCTTAAGGCGTTGCCGGGGTCCAGTGACCTTGCCCGGTCTAGGAAGAGACTATATCGGGATTTAGTGGAGGAGTCCGCTTCAGATCTGCTTGGGAGGTGGCTTGGATTGTCGAGGGAGGAGGCTCGCTCCCAGTGGAGTTGGGCGCCAGGCCAGAGTTATCTCAACAATTCTGAGTATTCTCTGACCTGGCGACTGGTTCGAAATGCACTGCCCCTCTATGGCCGATTACGCAGGGATGGCATAAGGGACGTTCCCTTATGCCCGCGCTGTGAGGACAATGAGGAAGAAACGGCCGAGCACGCCTTCTTCACTTGCAGCAAAGTTCGTCGTCTCTGGGAGAAAAGAATGGTTTTTCTGGCGATCCTAGTCACAGCGAGGTTAGTGACGTGGGTTGCACGTCTAGATGAGGTTACTGGGGTTGGGTCTGTTTCGGATCGTGATCTGGTTGTTTACTTTAAGCATCAGCTTAAAGTGAAAATCAGATGCGATTGGAAACGACTACATCGCATGGAGTTCAATAGAAGATGGGTGCGCAACACTAGTTTGTGCATCCGACGAGGGTCCAGGTTTGAATACGTTTTCCCGCCTTAGCATGGCGCAGACGGTACTGGGTCCTACGGAACCCAACCCAGTATAAAACAAAATGTTTTTATTAGCCTAGTCGAATCATAAGCTAGTAGGAATAAATGATGTCCTGTCCCGATTTTGTTTTTGCCGGCACTAGAGAGCTTCCAAAGATGCCCACTCCACATATTTATTTTTTCCCCGGCTGATGAAACCCGTGGCAATATTATCTTGGAAGACGCCATCCATTCCCGTACCCAGATCCCGATTAATTTATTTTCAGAACGCCTCACTTTATTCCCACTCCCAATTAGGGGTCGTCCTGCTTGTTTTTGGCCTCGAGCCGGAAAACAGTGGGCGGTCCAAACTTAGCAAGAGGGTAGGGAGGGTCCTACTAACCACCCCTTATCATTTTATTTGGTTCTTTATTTTTCTTTCTTTTTGGGTGTTTCTAATGTGTATCCCACTCCCACGTTATTTCATGTTTTCATGTTTCATTTTGGGGATATTTTAAGTAGGGTTAAGCCATAGAGTGACTGCGAATTTTTTAGTGCAAATGTCTAGCTTAGGGTAGATTAAGTTTTTTGTCATTGTGCATTGTTTTTGCTTTTCGTCAAATAAAAAATGTCTTTGTTTTGTCTTTGATTTGAAATAAAAAATGTCAAACTGTTGTTTTAAATGTCACAATGACCCCCGCCCCCCCTTCCACAGTGGGCTTTTATGCCTAAGGTGGTATGCATTCTGGGAATGTAATTTTAACTCTAGGAGTTAATGTTTCTCAGGATGCATCCATCTAAATAAATTTTGGTTAAGATCAAAGTGTAGTATCTGTTCCGATAGATACTGCACCCCATAGACTGGTATTGTCTTGGCCTTCGGGGCTTGATTTACGCCGGTCTATGGGTCTGTCCTGTGCAGTTCTAGGAGGTCCATCCTCCCAGGCTTCGCCTCCCCTCTTTGGGGAGGAGTAAGTTAATTGCTTACTGCCTGAGGCGCCCCTACCGGGGAATGCCGATGGGGCTGCCTAAGCAATTTTTAAACCCCACTTTCCCAACCCGACCTTGGGTCACATCTTACTTGTGGGAGTAAGATAAAAACTGGCCTTGTGCCTAACTCCTGGAGAGGAGTAAATCAATACTCATTTGTGATCTATTGCCTGTCCTAATCTAGAAAAGAGTATGACAACAAATCATAACCTTAACTAGTAAAAAGTTTTTATGTATTAACAGTAGTTTATAGCATGCCATAGGTAGGTACTGAGGTAGTAACAGCGAGTCCGTAAAATGCACCCAGAGGAAGGCTCATTTAGAACTTTTAGTTTATAAGTGAGGATTTAGAATAACAATTATAAAATTCTAATCAATAAATTTATTGAAGTAAACAAAAGCAACAAGGTATAACTCTCATGATCATTTTTTGTTGACGTCGTGCCCCTCTTTGTTACATAGACAGCTGGTCAAGTTAATGGTCGCTGCCGACAATATGGTAAACACCGCTGACATAGATATGCTAACATAGTGGTCACCACCAACATCACAGTCCCAACTAGCGTTGTCAAAAGTATTTATATGTCAATCATTTTTCCATACATTAAAATGATATATATTTATATGTTCAATTCAAGGAAGAGATTGGAAAAATTTGGATTAACTTTTTTCATTAGAGATAAGAATGAGAGGTGATTTTGTTAACAATGTCTCAAAAAACCCTTAATAATAGATTTTTGTCTCCACTTGAAACGATCACAGGCTTGGTCCAGATGAACGCCGATTTTATAGCTATCATTGTGCAGGGCATCTACCCATCTTATCATCGGCCTTCCTCTCAGTCGCTTCTCGGTGATTTCTAATTTGAAAGCGAGTTTCGCTAGAGTGTTGTCGGTTCTCAGCACATGTCTAAACCATTCGGGCTGTCATTCTCTCATATTGCTCTCGATCGACGCGATGCCGTAGTACCTTCGTATGTTGTCATTACAGACGTGGTCGAACAGTGAAACCCCAAAGATTTTATTCATGAAACACTATATCATGGGACTGCTTCTCTGCTGACTACAACATGGTCGTATTCAAATCCAATGTCAACAGATACTTGCTATAAACTGCCCCCATAAGTAATCAAACTTTGTTCATTCAGTTCATAATTTTCAATCCTCTCATAATATTCTTCATCACTCAACTAAAAATCGATCCATCTCATTGACCTTTATCCTTGAATGGCCTTTGGCCTTGATTAGTGGTGACTCATTAGTAACCACTCCCAAACCTGCGGTTAGCTGCTGAAGCTTTATTTATAACTAGCTTTACCTACGCGGCGTTGCCCGGGAGTGTTTTTACTTACAATTTGTTTTGCTTTTCATTTTTTATACTAAGGCTGTTTTTTTTTTCAAAAATATTATTTTTTGTTCCAAACAAATGGAAGTAATTTTCTATTGGCAAATACAGAGTTACATCCCTTTTTAAAGCTGGCGGATATTTGAAAATATTTCCGCAAGTGTTTTGATTCTCTGTTTTACTTCTAAGCTGGGCTCTAATTGGTGCAAACATTTAACTTCGTTTCTGGTTTTTCCAATCAGAAGCGATCTCTCATGTGAGCAGAGATAGGTCCCGGAGTTTATAAAAGTGAGTGCTCACGACTATCTTTCTGTTTGGCCACAAGCAGTCCACTACTGTCTACCCATCCATGTAGCTCGAATCAACAACAAAACTTCTCTCTTGGTCTGCAAACCTACTGACGTTAGCCACAGAAGATTTCAACATCCAACATGGCGATCAACCTTCTATCATTGTAACACACACAGAATTTGAATGCCTACTGGGGAGAATTTAAATGCCTACTGGGGAGAATTTAAATGCCTGCTAGGGAGAATTTAAATGCCTACAGAGGAGGAGTTGAATGCCTACAGGAGAGAATTTGAATGCCTACTGGGGATAATTTAAATGCCTGCAGGGAAGAATTTGAATGGCTGCTAGGGAGAATTTAAATGCCTACAGGGGAGGATTTGAATGCCTACTGGGTAGAATTTGAATGCCTATTGGAGAGAATTTGAATGTCTACTGAGGATAATTTAAATGCCTGCAGGGAAGAATTTGAATGTCTGCTAGGGAGAATTTAAATGTCTACAGGGGAAAATTTGAATACCTACTAGACACTATCCTCGAGTGTCTAAGGTTTCTCTGTACAGGGTTTGTCAGGACAACCTGACATGAGAATACTTCACCCTGCAAGTAAATCCTGACCAAATATTCAAAATAACATAGTATTCAAATCCCAAATAAGATCCCCTCGGTATGGCTATTCTATACGGACTTATACGAAGAATGGTTCACCTTCTCCAAGTAATATTGCCTCTAGTAACAGCACTAAGCTGGATACTCCACCAGACTAGATGAATTCTTGTCCTGGAATCCGGTAAGAACAAGAGACCACAAAACAGGTATACTATAATATAGTGAACTGTTCAATTGGGAAAGGAAAATTAATGTTCATCACTTCTTTACTAACTCAACATTTGAGGGGTAAGAGAGACCTTAATGGAACACTTCGATATCTGTGTATCTCATATAAAGATCAAGAAGAAGGGCCCCCCTTGATTTCTGAGATTTTACACCTAAGTAAAATAAAAACAAAAACGAAAAATCAAACACACATGAACTTGGCCAGCCTTTAACAAGCGTACAACATTCTACTAATATGAGCTCTCCTTTCTTTCCTTACAAACGAGACATTTTACCATCTGCTACTAATCTCTTAACCCTAACCCTAACCTCTTCTCAATCAATTATACTTTACATGTTAACGAAGAAGGCTAATACAGTTGTTTTAAATGTTAGAATGAGAATGTGTCTTTCTATTCTACAGAGCGACGTGTCTAGGGAATCTAACAGAAAATAACTTTCAACCAATTGTAATTTTGTACATATAAAAATAACTTTCAACCAATTGTAATTTTGTACATATAAAAATAACTGTCAACCAATTGTAATTTTGTACATATAAAAATAACTTTCAACCAATTGTAATTTTGTACGTATAAAAATAACTTTCAACCAATTGTAATTTTGTACGTATAAAAATAACTTTCAACCAATTGTAATTTTGTACGTATAAAAATAACTTTCAACCAATTGTAATTTTGTACGTATAAAAATAACTGTCAACCAATTGTAATTTTGTACATATAAAAATAACTGTCAACCAATTGTAATTTTGTACATATGAAAATAACTTTCAACCAATTGTAATTTTGTATATATGAAAATAACTTTCAACCAATTGTAATTTTGTACATATGAAAATAACTTTCAACCAATTGTAATTTTGTACATATAAAAATAACTTTCAACCAATTGTAATTTTGTACATATAAAAATAACTTTCAACCAATTGTAATTTTGTACATATAAAAATAACTTTCAACCAATTGTAATTCTGTATGTATAAAAATAACTTTCAACCAATTGTAATTCTGTATGTATAAAAATAACTTTATACCAATTGTAATTTTGTACATATAAAAATAACTTTCAACCAATTGTGATTCTGTATGTATAAAAATAACTTTCAACCAATTGTAATTTTGTACATATAAAAATAACTTTCAACCAATTGTGATTCTGTATGTATAAAAATAACTTTCAACCAATTGTAATTTTGTACGTATAAAAATAACTTTCAACCAATTGTAATTTTGTACATATAAAAATAACTTTCAACCAATTGTAATTTTGTACGTGTAAAAATAACTTTCAACCAATTGTAATTTTGTACATATAAAAATAACTTTCAACCAATTGTAATTTTGTACGTATAAAAATAACTTTCAACCAATTGTAATTTTGTACGTATGAAAATAACTTTCAACTAATTGTAATTTTGTACATATAAAAATAACTTTCAACCAATTGTAATTTTGTACATATGAAAATAACTTTCAACCAATTGTAATTTTGTATGTATAAAAATAACTTTCAACCAATTGTAATTTTGTACATGTGAAAATAACTTTCAACCAATTGTAATTTTGTACATATAAAAATAACTTTCAACCAATTGTAATTTTGTACATATATATATATATATATATATATATATATATTAAGTATTTACTTCTTTCCCACCGCAGGAAGGTGTGACACAAGGCCGGAAGTGTTAAATATCCTAATACCATCCACTGGTAATCCAATTTCTTTAACAGTCCTTCCGGTCTAATTGTTACTTAACTTCTAAACCCATCCAACATGGCTACCAGACTCTTATAGATTCTAGCCCTGGTTGCCATCCCTAAACTAAGGGCATTAATCATATGACATTAACAGGAAGGTGGGGAGAATCAAGTCAGCGGCCCTAAAGAAGGGGCACTCTGGTCTATTAAAAATTGTCTGGATTTCCCGGTCTGGGCGGTTCAGGCATTAGCAATAAACTAACTCCACCCCAAAGAGGGGAGGCAAATCCTGGGAGCGTGGACCTCCAGGGAGTACCCAGGACCAATAACCTCAGCCTGACCGATAAAAGGCTACCGAAAAGGACCAGTTTCTGGCGGACTGATTGTTGTGAACGGATCCTCGACTGGTATCTTCCAGTCAAGCGTCTCTGAGCAACTGAAGTTGCGGAGAGCATGCCTCTGTGTTAGTTAATTATGTTTCCTCTATTTTATTTAACATTCATGTGTTTTTTTCATTTGTTTTCTAACATTCATGTGTTTTTTTTCATCTGTTTTCTAACATTCATGTGTTTTTTTCATCTGTTTTCTAACATTTATAACAATTTAATTGTCAACGTGGATATTAGCACATTTTCTAAGACGCAACAAAAAAAAGTCAATGCCTTAGCAAAGCTACTGTCCACGCTGATACAAATTTGGCTCCCCTAACTCTACACTTTTTTTTTAACACAAATAGATCACAAATGAGTAGGTAAACAGCAATTCTTCCCCCTTTGTCAGAAATATCTATTATCGAATGTGAGGGCTAAAGGACAAAATAAGGGAAGCCAGCCTCGTAACTATCGCTTCCCTTATTTTGTCCTTTAGTCCTCACATTCTATGAGCGATGTTTCTTTTAACCTTGAAGTAGTATTTTTTTAGCTCTTTACATCAAGCGGCTTCGTGCCTTGCCTAGAGCGATTTCCATAAAAAGACCAAAAAAAAAGCAAAATAAATTGTTTTTTAATAATTCCCAAACGTTATTTCCTTAAAAATAATTTATTTCGGTAATAGTAATAATTATCATTTTTTCTTTTGATAATGTTCTCTCTTAACCATTTGTGACCCTGAGTCCGGTCTCTTCACCATTGGTGACCCCGAGTGTGGTATCTTCTACAGTATTTGCCTGCTGTTCGTTGTCATCTGGCTACCAGTGAAATCAAAACAGTCATCGCCACGCGAGGAGAATTCCTCGCGTGGTCAAAAAGCATTACCACATAGCTCTTTATTGCGTAGTTTTTATTTGTAAACACGTCTGGTCAATGGAAGCGAAGAAGGAGAGGCTTCGTGGCATTGAGTCATATCCTATGCCCCCCCTTCTCCCCCACTCCCTTCCTTGTTTTCTTTTTGTTGCCAGATGGTGAGATCACTTTTTTTCTTTCCTTCTTTTTTTCTTTGCTAGATCTTTCTTTTTCGAATATTTTGCCAGATGATGACGTGGACCCAACCTCCTTCTTTCTTTCTTTCTTTTTTTCTTTCTCTATCTTTATTTCTATATGCGTTTCTTTTTTTAAATTTATTATTAAACGGGGATATAGACCCCTAATTCTTTCTTTCTTTTTTTTTTAGGGGGGGGGGGATTATTCTGCCGGACTATCACACAGACTCTACATTATTCATTCTTTCTCTATTTCTTTAATTCTTCGTTTCTTTCTATCTATCTATCTATCTATCTATCTATCTATCTATCTATCTATCTATCTTCTTGATTTTTTTAAACGGAAATATCCATAACCATTTATTTAATTCTTTCTTTTTTTTCTGCAAAATCTTTAGTTCTGTCTGAAGTTGGGTATTGCCAGACGTTGACTCTTTATTTCTTTATTTATTCCGGATTTTTTTTACCAGACGTTGACAGAAACCTCGCCATTTTCTTTCTTTTCTTTTGTTCTTTCTTTCCAATGGGATTTTACTTGCGGAAGTTGAAGCTATGGTGGCGTGTCTTGTGAGTTCTGGTGACATCACACGTGGGCCAATTGTGGATATTTATTTGTTACCAAACTCCGTTTTGTACGTCAAAAGAACACATAATGGAAGAAGAAGAAAATATTGCTTGCATCATCATCATCATCATCATCATCATCATCATCATCATCATCATCATCATCATCATCATCATCATCATCATCATCATCATCATCGTCGTCGTCATCGGTCGGAATCTATCTAACACTTATCGTTGGCTAGTATTTTACCTTAAAGTAGTATTTTTAGCCCCTTACATCAAGTGGCTTCATGCCTTGTCTGGATCGATTTCCATAAACATAAATTCCTGAATATTTACAACCCAGATCACATTTTAAAATTGTAAGAAACAAAGATGTTTGCTAATCTTCCCATGTAGCCATAATAAGGTTACAAAGACGGTTCAAACTCCAAAAGGAACTCCTCTTCAACAACACCGTAACAAACACTGACAAATTTCCAACAACAACTTTTTCCCTTTAGTTGTCCAAAATTCGATCTCCCATCTATTTTTAATCCGTCTTTTTTAAAGTCATTTGATCTTTACACATGCAAATTGGTTGTTCATACATGCAAATTAGTTCCAGCTCTAAAAATCTGCCTTTCTGGTAAATGCAAAACATCTCATACACTTTGAAGCTGGTAATTTTTCGTTTTGGTCTCTATTGTTACATGCCCCCCCCCCCCTAGTCGTATGATCACATAGGTAACAACAGGTGGCTAATGGCTTTACTCTAACCCTCCTCCGTGGACATGTTAATGGTAGGTGCTCGATTGAGCTCCAATCCATGTAAAGCATTCATAACAAGAATTCGTCTGGTTACAACCACAGAAAAGAACTTTCTTGTCTCTCTCTCGTCTCTCTCTCTCTCGCCTCTCTCTCTCTCTCTACCAAAAAACAAGCGGAAATTCCATGAACAAAGTTTCTTTCCTAGAACATCCCGCCCGTGGAACAATATACCACCAGTCTGCTTCCAAGCATTTTTTCCCCTCATCCATTTCTGCATTAGCTTTGTTAGAATCGGGTCGTGTTCCCGACTATAAGCGAGTTCATAAAATCAAGTAATTGTTGCATGCAAAAACAGAGTAATAATTAACAAACAAAAGGAGGTAGTTCAAATAAGGTTTATTGAACGTGTGTGTATGTGGGATGATGACGTATGTGGTGTATGTATGCGTGTCGATAGAAAACAGTTCTTGAAAAGAGTATGTGAAGAAATGAGTCCGGCGTGGGAAAAGTCCTTGAAAACCGTATACAAAGAAAATGAGTTGAGAACTCTTACCGTTGTTGAACACGTGTTGACGGAGCGCTGGTGTCTTAGCGTCGTTCAGTGAGGCCAATTGAATAGAGAAGAGACCTTTTGTCCGGTGTCCCTTCGTTATATATCCCCTAAGGGCAGATAACTCCTGGTCGCTTTCAGCGCCACCTGACGGTGAACAGCGACACCTACCGGCCGGTTAGTGCAGTTATGTTTTGAAAGGAGGGGATAACTGCTACAGCTTCTTTTACTTTTTCTGATATTAAAATGGCGTTTACTCATCACGTCATTTCAAATTGTTCCTTCTGACACCCAGTGTTCTTTTGCAATCAACCTCATGGATCTTCTAGGATTACCACCAACGGTGTGCTGTACTTTTATGTGACGTATAAATTGCTTACATACTACTATCAGGTGGTCGTTGTTCCTATTGGATATTACTTTAACTACGGAGACGTTTGGAGATTAGTTAGTGTTATGAGGGTTCTCATTAACTGTTCTCTCAACTATGATCTATACATAGTAGTCCAAAGGATTGAGATCTGGAGAGCTAGGAGGCCGAATGTTACGGGTCACGTGTGTAAAGAAGAGTTAAAGAATGCTCTACCACTGAATTCAAACGGGACGCCGAATTATTATTATTATTTTTTTTTTGCCAACAACAGTCTAACACGCATGTAAACGACCAAACGTCTCATCAAAAATCCAATTCCCTTTTCTTTTCCTCTTTCTTTTTCTTTCTCACTCTCAACACTCGACGTAGTCACAGCGTCAACCCTTCTCCACCCGTCGCTGGAGCAAAGTGTCTACGCTTTTTATCACAACAAGAATCAGACCATGCAAACCAGCCTTATTTGCATACGTGAACTCTCAAACCTGGGAGGGTGGACCCCCTAGAACTATGGGGTGCAGTATCCATCGGAATGCGAATATTTTACGGGGTGGGAGGGACCAGAGATTGGAGCTTATTCGAGCACCTACCATGAAAATAGCGATAGAGTAGAGAGAGACTAGCAATGTTTCTTCTATGAGGAAAGGGCTGTAGGGAAGACAAGAGATCGTCCCCCATTAGACTTCGAACATAGTCAAATAATATTCCTACAAGAATAAAAATAATGTATATCCTCAAATATCTTATGCAACTTGCATGTATTTAAAAAAATCAATTTTAATGTAAAAACTGATATAAGAACCGCATTGAAGAAGTTTCTGATTTTCAAGAGGAAAACAAATGGTTGTTTTCATATCAATCGAGGATTCTTACTCGAAAATCATTCCGCGCCGGAGTCTTGGTCATGCTGCTGTGGCGTTGTTCTCTGTCGAAATGGACGCACAATAGTGATTGCAGAATACCGCAGCTACGCTACGAACTTTATCAGTGTGTAATCGGACACAAAACAAAGAAAGACAAACAACTTAATATACAGAATTTAAAACATATATTCATGTGATATACCGAAGACAAAAATAAACCAAAAAAAAAACAACATATAAATAGTTAAAAAAATAACATATCTGATGTTGATCAATGGCGAATAGCTGGTAATACAATTTTGCCTTTTGCGTATGAGCAAAGTGTAGTATCTGTTCTCTTTATTTACTTCCTTGCCACAGCAAGAAGATGTAGCACAAGGCCCGAAGGTGAGAGAAAAAGCTGGCGCCCCAGCGGAAGAGCTAAGCTGACCTAAAAAAATAGCTCTGTGGTTCTGTGTCGTCCTAAGAAGCAAACAAATTGTTGTTTTCATACCAATCGGAGATTCTTACTCGAAAATCACTCTTCACCGGAGTCTTGGTCATGCTGGTGTGGCGTTGTTCTCTGTCGGTCTGAGAGGTATGGTTGTGTGTAGTCCTAAGAAGTCCATCCTCCCAGGCTTTACCTTCTCTTTGAGAAGGGGTTAGTTAATTGCTAATCGCTGTACCAGCGAATGCCGACGGTGCTATTGAGGCATTTTTTTTATGTAGGCCAGTGTGTGCTAATTTAGTGTGCTGGCTTTTCAAACACTGACCTTGTGTCTAACCTGAAATGAGGTAAATAAAACAAACAAAAGTGGCCGGACGACGCAGAAAACAATAGAGCGTGGAAAACTTCAATGTGAAATGGACACAAACAAGTTTGTGCGTGGTTGTCCTTCGGATCGTGCGGACAAACACGAGGTACAAACTCACATGTGAGAGATGGAGAAATAACTGCACATGCATCGGCACCTGATTTGTCCTTTTTCTAATTTATACAAATGAAACTATGAGACGATTTCACGTGTTTGTATGTGTATATCACTCGCATCTACGTAACTTTGATAATTCTACATTGAATTATAATTTTTAAAATTTACCATGAATCGAATATTTATTCTAATAAAAAATGTACTAAAACATTTCCAAAATCCGATTTTTAAAAATAATTTCATTGCAACATTAAATCAACCAGAATGCATTTTGGTTTAAAAAAATGTCCATCCCCCCCCCCATCAGCACACCCACTTTGCTCGTGCATAAGATTGACAACACGTAAACAGCCCCCCCCCCCTGCATTTGTCACGTACATCTTCACTCACTCTCTCTCTTGGATGATGGCTGCTGATATGGTGAACAAAGCGTTTTGTTTGATTTTCTTTTATTTGGAGTTTTCGTCTTTTCGGAATCCTATTTTGGTCGCAGGCTGCTCTGAACGACGAGCTAAACTAAATAAATCGTTTATTTTCATTGCACCCAATCGATCTTTATAGACAATACATCTAAATCCATTAGAATGCATTTTGGTTTTTAAAAATTCCTTTCTCAATTTAAGTTATTGTTTTGTAGCAATTTGCTTCAATTAATAATGTAACAATTAATTTACAAAATTTCTCTTCCTCACCTATTTCCACTCCTCACCTATTTACATCTTATATATATATATATATATATATATATATATATATATATACATATATATATATATATATATATATATATATATATATATATATATATATATATATATATATATAAGTCAGGTTCATATTATGTTCCAATAACAATGTTTTTATTTTATTATTTTTATTTTTTCACATTTCCGAAAAACATAAAATTTCTGTGAGATATATTTTTTACGGTCCGTTTCATTTGTCTTGTAGCAAACAACATTTTTATGTTAATATCGTCTCTGCAACATTACAAAATCATCAGGAAAATTCACAAAGAGTAAAATGTACATATATATATATATATATATATATATATATATATATATATATATATATATATATATATATATATATATATGGACTATTTCTTCTGTATGTACCAGTGTTTTGGTTTATAGGTACCATTGTGTTCTTTCCCCCTCCTATGCTAACATATCAACCGATGACTCTTTCTGTCAGTAGATGTTTCTCTGCAACGATTTAAAAAAAAATTTCTCTAACTTTCTGTAAGACGTGTTGCTAAAGGCGCTGATGAAGATACGTTTTGGATTAGCTTTGTTAATTTATAAAATAAAATAAAGTATTTCCAAACTGTTTTGGAAACGATTGTACGCCATACTGGACTTGATGTTCCAATTCTTGGAACAATTGTAATGTTTTAATTTATTGAATGTTAATATATATATATATATATATATATATATATATATATATATATATATATATATATATATATATATATATTGCTTCGGTGTATGTTGAAAAGAAATCAATAGAGTGCTCGATGGCAAAAAATGTGAGAGCAATATATATAAATTATTTATTTAAAAACTTTACCTTACATACTTCAGAGACGTACAATGGTTTCATTGAGATAGGCTGACCTTTTATTTTTGTTTTTGTTGAAAAAGTCGTTAGAGCCTTATTAAAATCATCAGCGACTCACGAAATAAAAAAAGGGGGACACTCTGATCGGGTGCAAAAATAGCATTCCCCTGTAGGCAGTGGGATGCAAAGGTCTGGTGATGCCTTGTTGATGCCCGGGGCCAACTTCTTCATTGTATACTCCAAAGACACAAGTATATGTCCTAGTACTGAAAAATATTTTGAGAAAAGCAAATAGTTTGAATATGACTTGATGCTTTTTCGTCCACCTAGTTGGATGTCTGCCTCCCCCCCCCCTCACCACCAATCTGTATGTTACTGCCTGTAAGGCATCTTAGCGATCGGTAATAAACCTATTCCCGAAAGAAAGGGTAATGCCTGGGAAGGTGCACTTCCTAGGACTGAGCCGAACTGTACCTCATTCCGACAAAGAATAGTCTGATGGCTCTAAGTCAGCCCCTCAGTTTCCAGGGCGTCCCAAAGCTAGTACGGCACCTAGCGAATGGTGAATTCTCATGTGTGTACAGACCTTACTGACAATCTGTATAAATTTCATTATTTAACTCTAAATGATGATGATGATGATGATGATGATGATGATGATGATGATGATGATGATGGTGGTGGTGGTGGTGGTGGTGGTGGTGATGATGATGATGATGATGATGATGATGATGATGATGATGATGATGATGATGATGATGATGATGATGATGATGATGATGATGAAAAACTATAAAAAACACTATCATGCGACTGATGAAGGATTTGATGGTTCAAGTCAGCCCCTCAGTTTTCAGAATGACGACGAGGTATCCCAAGGCTGATACAGCACCAAGCGAATATGTGATACTGCCTAATTGATATGCATAATTAGCATAAGTAGAAATAGATTACTATATAAGTCTATCCTTAAGTATAGCTAGCAGTGAAAGTACACTAACAAGTGACTAGGTAAATCTACAACTTCACAACAGAATACTTTACTGACACCCTGCATAAATTTCTATGTTAGAAACTGCACACCTGTTCGTACATTTTTTTTTTACTCTAAACAGTTTAATAATAAAAAGAAGAAAGAAAAAAACGATCACGCGACAGATGAATCATTACTTTCTACACCGAACAGCAGTTACCCGATGGACGCATCAATCATCGCATTTGCTGAAAATTTGCTGAAAATAAAGACCTATGCTAAGACCAACACTTTTCTTCAGTCAAATTGGTAACAAAAATTATTTTAAAGGACATACCATTGGAAAATTAGTCAAAAATAATTTCTAATAGAACGGTATTTAAGTAAGATACATTGTAAGCCCCAGCGTTGCCCAGAATTGAATGAAGACACTGTAATCCTTACTATTAGCGACATAAATTATTTTAAAGGAAATACTATTGGGAAATTAGTTAAACATATATTTTTTACTTTACTTCTCATTTCTGACCTATTTGCGTTAAAAAAATTAATATTTAATATTTGCAAAAAGTTTAAAGCAATTTACTTTAATGTACATAGTGACTCGGAGTAAAATAATCCGCGTTCAGCCATTTTGATTATTGGATTATTTTACTCCGAGTCACTATTGACGATAAAGTAAATTGCTTTAAACGTCTTTTAAATATAATTTGTTTTAAGGAAAATAAGTCACAAATGAACAGGTTAATCAAAAGAAATAATTTTTGACTAATTTCCCAACGGTATTTCATTTAAAATAATTGATGTCGTTAATAGTAATGATTCTCCTCAAGACTACAAATTACAAATGATTATTGTCAAATTTTACAGGGAATTAAATGGTGTAATTGTTTTTTACAATAATATCGTGGGGTCTGTCTTCGCACTGGACATCCATAAACAGGAAAGACAACGTTTTATTTTATTTTATTTTTGTAAATGGAAAATTGAAAATTATAGAAAAAAAGGGATCCTTTCGGAAAGAGACCCGCAAAAAATAACTCTGTCACATAAAAAACACAAGTTTTATTACTTATTTAAGAGAATGGAACTAATTCATGTCATTAAGTATTTGGATAAAAAGATCGTTTCCCTTATATTTCTGCCTTCACATAAACTCACACAGATAGTTGTACACCATTCACCGATGTGTTCCACAGTGGCGTTTATTCTACATTTTGTACAGTTTAACCTCGCTGCACATGTCCCAATTTAGGTTGACCCCCCCCCCCCCCGCTAAAAAACAAAAACCAAAAAAAACTCACCTTTTTTCTCAGTCGCCCCTTACGTCTACAGTGGCGGTCTGCCTTTTTTGGGGTGAACTATGTTGAGAAAAAAAACAAAACAAACTTAACCATAACCCTAACCATAACATAACTCTAACCATAACCTAAACCTAACCAGACCTATGTCTAGACATAATCACATGTATGTAGGAGGACGTCGACACCTCCCTGTAAGAACTGCAAAAACCGAATGTCGTTATCTCCCCTGACCGGGATATACATGCGACTGGGAACCGTTTGTGAATTTAATATTCCCTAGAAACTTCCGTCTTTGGAGGAAGCTGGTTAAACTCGTCTAGGGTGAATGCCGCTTCGTTTTTCGTTCTTCGTTTCGTTTCGTTTTTAGACAGGACTCGCAAAAGTAGGTCAATGACGTGTGCGCATACTGCACATGATTAGCAGGGCTATTTGCTTTTTTTGTTTTTTCAAAAATCGTTCTTTCATTGGTGACGAAACTCTTATGCAAAAGACCAAAAATAAGAATAAAAATGGTCATGTGGGGTTCAGGGTTGGGAGCGGGAGTACATTGGGGCTTTTTTCAGTCATTCCCGAAAGTACCTACTAGTTAACAATAACATGTGTCTTTTCATTATGTAATACGTTATGTAATAAGAAAATATTAAATAATAACATACTGTAAAACTGGGTGCGTTTGCTTAAGAAGTTAATTTTTATTTGAACGACGGCTGCGCAGATGTGTGTAAACCTACTTTGTAAAGAATGGCACATTTATTCCCGAAATAGTTAGATCACCCCCTTCCCCCATTTAACCTTGCTCCGTAAGAAGTCAATACCCTTTTCTCTTCGGATTGACTTCCATGAAGTCGGTATTTTTTCTTTTCCTTTTAGATGTTCGCTTTTGAGAAACTACTTGCAGGACTGATAATTCGAACGTGTCAAACACGACCTCCATCAATTCTTCTTCTGTAGTATCGTCGTGTACATCATCCGAATATCTTTTGATTCAAATGTCTCTTATGGGTAAATTTGGGCCCTTTCACCATGTAGAGCAAATTCCCAATTCTTTTATCCACAATCCTGATTTCATAAAATGATTTGTTGTATTAACAAAAGTATGTTACAGAAAGTATGCGTCCGATTCTGTGGCCATAACTGCCATCAATAACTGTCACAACGCTTAGTCCTAACTGTATTTATTGTGCATGAGTAAGCCCATTTATTCCTGATAGATAAACTTACGCCATAACAGCTTATATCATATTGAACCATTTGCCAGAGCGAATGTGTGTGCGTGTGTGTGTGTGTGTGTGTGAGAGAGAGAGAGAGAGAGAGAGAGAGAGAGAGAGAGAGAGAGAGAGAGAGAAGGAGGTATGGTCAAACTAACGTGACAGATGATATCTAGAGAGAGAAGTTTTAAAAGAATGATGTTACAAACATTTTTATACGTATCTGTAATTGGAGTGTTTCTGATAAGGTGCAGACACGTATCTGTAATTTGATTGGCCACACCCTTTCTTCTTCTCTGCATCCTCTTTCTCACAGACGTGATGTTGCTAGTCTCAGTCTTTTCTATAAATACTATTATGGCATGTGTTCTTCAGAATTATGTGATCTATTCCCCGCTTCTTTTGTACCAGCTCATTTGACTTGTTGGTTTAGTAGTCTCACTCAATTCGCTGTTTTCATGCCTCATTGTAATACAGTTTCCTATTCTAGTAGCTTGTGGAACTCTCTTCCTGCTGCCTGTTTTTCTCCTACCTATAACCTTGGTCTTTTCAAGACTAAGGCCAATAGGTATCTCCTGTCTTTGCGATAATCATATTTCGTTCTTGTTAGTTCCTTACATCAAGTGGATTCATGCCTTGTCTGGAGCGATTTCTATGAAAAAAATATTTTATTTTGTTATCTATGCTCCCGGACAATGCCGGGTAGCCTTGCCGGTCTTAAATAATATCACGGTTTTGAATTGGGTGCGTTTGCTTAAGTGTATGTCATGTGAGTGAGTTGCACAGATGGTTGCACACGTACTTTGTAAAGAAAGACCTAAATTGTCCACTAGAAACCCGTTCACAGCAATAAATAAATATACATTTAAAAATATAAACAAGAAAAAAAAAAAAAAATGTGACCCGTTGGGTCACCCATTGAGCTCGGCTTACATGGTTTGAATCAGGAAAAAGTGAGTTCGCAAAGCCAGTTAAATTTAAAAAGTAAAAAGACAAAATTCAATAACCAGTCTCTTTCTCAGTCATGTTAATTTTTGGACACACCTCTCCCTCCAACTGTTTCCCTCTATAATTCATGCACAAACTTTTGCGACTGCTTAAATATAATATAATAAAAAGAAAGAAAAAAAAGCAAGAAAGAAAAAGAAAAAGAAAAAGAAAAGTAATCAGCAGCCGACTGTTCGACCTAGTTTCATTGTTGTTTTTCGAACATATACCAGCAAGAATGAAAGAAAGTTATTTTTCTGACCCCCGTCACCTCTGTACTAATTTGGCCCATAGTGACTTCAAGCGAATGAATATTAGAGTATTTTTATACTATAACCAGTTTGAAAATTGAATGAGAAACCCTATGTCCTCCCATCCTTAACCAATGATACAAGATTATCTTTCTATTCTTAATTTTACATTTTACAATATGCAATTTTTCAGGTGTACTCAGCATTGAATGGATGAGAATGGGCGTAAGTTAGTGTGACATTTATTAAAATAATATTCAGTAAATTTATAGAAATTTGAAGAAAGGACCCTTTATTGAGATTTTTGCATGGTCTTCTCTTCTGCCAGCGACGTGGAGGGGAGCATTCTGAGCTACAGATATTTAGAGACCCTTGGCCTCTTCATTTATCATCGATCTTAAGTCATGCTCTACCCATGTGATTCGCTCAGAGACTTCCAACCAACTGCCCACTCCTCTTTTCACTCCTACCTCTTTAAGCTATGTGATGTGACGTCCGCTTCTGATACACAGAAGGTCACACTGACATCCGAGTACACCAGCTGACCCCAAACTGAACCCTATTTCTTGTTATCCTCAATAACAAAAACTATAAGATGCCCTGAAGTAATTCCTCCCAAGTAATTCCATTCCAGTTGACGGGGAAACAAATCTGTTAGTCTTGCTTTAATCTAACTCTAAGCTTTCCACGTACTAGAGTGACCTCCCTTCTTCTTCTCTGCTAGTCTTCTGCCATTTGGAACCAGTGTTTTCACGCTTTCTATGGTTGCACATCATCGATCCTGATCCACTTATCAAGTGAATTGTTGTGGACCTATAGTGACAGGATGGATTCGTTAGGTCACTATGAAGAATTACAGAAAAGGTAAAATGTTCTGGCAAGACGGTAGTGTCACCAGGAGAATCGGACGCCTGATATACATGGTTTGGGGTCCGAAGTGGGAAAACAAGCGTCATGTAAATCAGTTGAGATGCAGATGCATGAAAAAACAAACCTCACATGAGGAACCCAATGGACGTACTTTATGATGTTTTTGATGTACTGATTCCTGAAAACCTTACTATTGCTCCTGCTACTGAAGTAAGACATTCAACGAAAAGAAACAGAAATTCAACAGAACGTCTAGAGATTAACCCAACGAGAAAAATATATATTTCCAGAAAGAAATAAATCTTAAGGGGGAGGTATTGTGGACTACTCTGGATTCATCTATAATGACAGGATGGATTCGTCAGGTCACTATGAATTCGACACATTTTCCTTTACCAAAGAGAATCGTTTAGCGAACCGCTTGGCACATCTGCCTAAAGCCGGTAATAGTAACCAACTTATTGTAATTAAGTATTCTAAATGCAATTCCTATTATTTTCAATTCCTGTCTTGGGTTTCTTATTTACTTATTGCTATTCTTACCATATAATAGAATATTTGGTCAGGGTTTACTTGTAAAGTGAAGTATCCTCATGTCAGGTTTTCCTGCAAACCCTTGTACAGAGAGACCAAAGACACTCGAGAATTGTGTCTAGTAGGTAATTCAAGCTCTCATATATATTACAATATAACACTTATGTTGGAAAATATTCAGCTGATCTCGATTCCCGATTAAAACGAAGAAAAATGGCTTGAATTAGAATGCAGAACGACAACCATGCACTGATAGCAATTTGAACAGAAACATTATCTATTTTTTTTACGATATAAAAAAAAATACAACATTCACACTTTTTGTGAGGATATGAATGTGATATATGATTGTAGTTTTATTCTGAAATTTAGGTGAAAACTCGTTGTTCCTTCTTTATCAGGTTTGCTTATTGGGTAACCTGCACGTTTTGGGGGGCTTTTGTTTTCAGAATGGTGCAAAATTACGTGAAGAAGAGGGAGCCATACAGCAAAGAAGACATGATGAATGCCATAAAATCTGTGCAGAGTTGTGAGATGGACTACAAATAGGCAGCGTTCATCTTCAGGAAGCCTCACCATCAAGGATGTTTTGTTGTTCAAAGGAAGGGGCATGGTGGGCGAGAGTGTTGAATTGCCTTATTTTTGTAAATATTGAAATTAAATTTTAAAAAACATTGGTTCAACATTTTCCATTTTTTCAAAAGTTTAATGTGCATTGTATTCTTTTGTTCTGCATATATATGCATTCCATTGTTTTTCGTGCTCAACTATTCTTTTGTGTTTGCCAATCATTTTTGTGAACTAGGAGGTGGAATTACCCCGAGTCACCCTACTCGTCTAATATTTAATACTCTGAACCCAGATATTACGATTTCAATTTATATAATTTTAAAGTTATAAATCTGATGTAGAAGAGAAAGGTTAAACGAATAAAGAAGAAGAAGAAGAAGAAGAAGAAGAAGAAGAAGAAGAAGAAGAAGAAGAAGAAAGCAAACAACATAAAGTAAAAAGTTGCCTTTCCTTTTAATGGATGTCATAAGCGGACGCAGACCCCACGGTATTATTGTAACTCTTTTGATCAAAATGAAGCATATTTATCCAAGTCTTCTGGGTAATGTACTTTCAGAATATATGTGGATATGTGGGTCGATATCAAATAAATTTTGTTATGGTACCTTACCTCAATATAAATACTGGGAGCAAATGCCTCTCAGGGTTGCAAACCCCAGCCCGTTCAGTCTCTCAGCAATTCTTGTTGATTGAGGACTTCGGGATGGGGTAATACCAGTCGGTATTATTCTACCCAATTTGATAAAAAATAACGTACTTATCTAAGTACTCTGCAGTTTCAGACTCTATGTATATGATTATCATGGTCTATCTCCAAAACCCCAGGAGGACATTTTTTTTTACATATTTCCTTTTGATGGATGTCCAGCGCAAATGCAGACGCCTCAATATTATTCTTATCCAGTTTGATAAAAATGAAATACACTTATCCAAGTTCTTTAGGTAATATAGTTTCAGAATATATATTCTTATGTGGATCTATTTCCGAAATCGCATCTAGGAGTTTGTGACATATTTCCCTTTTATGGACGTTGACGCGAATGGAGACAGTACAATAGTATTGCACCTTATTTGATCAAATTAAAATATACTTATCCAAATACCATGTTAATGTAGTTTAAGAATATATATGGTTATAGGGATCTATCTCCAAACCCTATGATGAGTTTGTGACATATTTCCTTTTTATTGATGCTTAGCACATATGCAGACCCCAAAATATTATTTGACCCCTTTGATCAAAATAAAATATACTTATTCAAGTACTCTGGATAATATATATCTTTATGGAGTTAATCTCCCAAATCGTAGGAATTTGTGACATATTTCCTTTTTATTGATGCAGACCCCAAAATATTATTTGACCCCTTTGATCAAAATAAAATATACTTATTCAAGTACTCTGGATAATATATATCTTCATGGAGTTAATCTCCCAAATCGTAGGATTTTGTGACATATTTCCTTTTTATTGATGCAGACCCCAAAATATTATTTGACCCCTTTTGATCAAAATAAAATATACTTATTCAAGTACTCTGGATAATATATATCTTCATGGAGTCTATCTCCCAAATCGTAGGAATTTGTGACATATTTCCTTTTTATTGATGCAGCCCCCAAAATATAATTTGACCCCTTTGATCAAAATAAAATATACTTATTCAAGTACTCTGGATAATATCTATCTTCATGGAGTCTATCTCCCAAATCGTAGGAATTTGTGACATATTTCCTTTTTATTGATGCAGACCCCAAAATATTATTTGACCCCTTTGATCAAAATAAAATATACTTATTCAAGTTCTCTGGATCATATATATCTTTATGGAGTCTATGTCCCAAATCGTAGGAATTTGTGACATATTTCCTTTTTATTGATGCAGACCCCAAAATATTATTTGACCCCTTTGATCAAAATAAAATATACTTATTCAAGTACTCTGGATAATATATATCTTTATGGAGTCTATCTCCCAAATCGTAGGAATTTGTGACATATTTCCTTTTTATTGATGCAGACCCCAAAATATTATTTGACCCCTTTGATCAAAATAAAATATACTTATTCAAGTTCTCTGGATAATATATATCTTCATGGAGTCTATCTCCCAAATCGTAGGAATTTGTGACATATTTCCTTTTTATTGATGCAGACCCCAAAATATTATTTGACCCCTTTGATCAAAATAAAATATACTTATTCAAGTTCTCTGGATAATATATCTATCTTTATGGAGTCTATCTCCCAAATCGTAGGAATTTGTGACATATTTCCTTTTTATTGATGCAGACCCCAAAATATTATTTGACCCCTTTGATCAAAATAAAATATACTTATTCAAGTTCTCTGGATAATATATATCTTCATGGAGTCTATCTCCCAAATCGTAGGAATTTGTGACATATTTCCTTTATATTGATGCAGACCCCAAAATATTATTTGACCCCTTTGATCAAAATAAAATATACTTATTCAAGTTCTCTGGATAATATATCTATCTTTATGGAGTCTATCTCCCAAATCGTAGGAATTTGTGACATATTTCCTTTTTATTGATGCAGACCCCAAAATATTATTTGACCCCTTTGATCAAAATAAAATATACTTATTCAAGTACTCTGGATAATATATATCTTCATGGAGTATATCTCCCAAATCGTAGGAATTTGTGACATATTTCCTTTTTATTGATGCAGACCCCAAAATATTATTTGACCCCTTTTGATCAAAATAAAATATACTTATTCAAGTACTCTGGATAATATATATCTTCATGGAGTCTATCTCTCAAATTGTAGGAATTTGTGACATATTTCCTTTTTATTGATGCAGACCCCAAAATATTATTTGACCCCTTTGATCAAAATAAAATATACTTATTCAAGTACTCTGGATAATATATATCTTCATGGAGTCTATCTCCCAAAATCGTAGGAATTTGTGACATATTTTCTTTTTATGGAAATCTGGCGCGAACAGAGACCCCACAATATTATTGCACCCCCTTTTACACAAAATAAAATATATTTATTTAAGTACATTAGCACCACGCATGTACGGAGACCCTTCTACACACATAGCAGCTTCAATAGTATCTGATAATGTAAGGTCAATTCAAGTTTATACTTAGAAAACAGCAGAAGTAAAATTGAAGACAATCCAACTGGTCATGCTGAAGTGAGTTAATAACGTGTAAACAAAACGATCCGGCTAGACTACACGACAAAGCATTTTCTAAATAGACAAAGAAGAAGCACATGACATTTTCACATGAAAGACGATCGATTTAAATGTAATATATGGGTCAACGGCGTAAACACAGGCGACCTAAATCAATGACTGCTGACTTGTTTACCTCGACAGATAAATAATATTGAAAGTTGTATGCGTATTTAGTCGGTGACTGCGTAAAGTTGTTGTTCTTAATTACGATAATACAAATCAGAAAATTAATCCAAAAGTTGATCTCTTTTAGAGATCACCTTTGGATTAATGGTCATGTTATCAGTCCTAACAGAATACACAGAAGAGCCCTGTAACCATAAATACCTCAGCTACCCCAAACACAGACAAATTGTGGAGGTCAAGGATAAACCTTACTTGGCGTTATTCATACGTCCTCGACAATAAGTCAGAACGAGCTGGTGATCTTGCCGTTGGGATGAGGTATCGTTCTGCGTAGTTCTAGGAGGTCCACCTTCCTTGGCCTTACCTTCTTTTGTTGAGAAGTGTTTGTTTATGTCTAATCGCATGAGGCATCCCTACTTGGAAATATCGACGAGGCATTTTTTTGTGGCCCAGAGAGCACATGCCTCTTGCTTTTTCAATCCCCACCTTCCGACCTTGTGTCATATCTTCTCACGGAAAAAAATGCAAGTTGTAGTAAATAAAACGTTTTATTATTTATTCAAGACGACAGAATCCATTCATTTCATTGAGTATCATTTGCCTTGTGTTTCTGTCACCACATAAACTCACACAGATAGATGCCCTACATTCCACGAGGCGTTTCACAGTGGTGGTTATTTCGCATTACGTATGACAAGAAATTAGGGGTTTATTGATCTCAGCGTGGAAACCTGAACCCTAATCCTAACCGTAACCCTATCCCTAGACAGAACTAACGAAAGTAGATCAAGGGCGTGTACGCACACTGCGCATGACTGACGGAGCTATTTTTTTTTTGCAGAACTCATTTTTCCATTGATAGTGGGGCTCTTCTACAAAAGATCGAAATAATCGTACTTCTGCAGTTTACGGACTGTGCTGAAATAATAACGTTATTATTTAGAAACCCATTCTTAACATGGGGAGGGGGGAGCTTTGTTAACTATTCTGTACTTTCACCTATGGAATTCCCCTTTCAACAGCAGTCGACAGGCGTTTTCAACACCCCGCAGAAAACGCCAAAATAGGGATCATATGTTTCCGGTCACTGCCCCTGCTGATTAGGACATATATAAACGTCGTTTGCGACGGATCCGGTCTCTTGCCTCCAGAATTTCTTCAGACACAGCAGGGAGAATTGTTTCGCTCCATCGGCCAGTCGTAAGACGATGCGACGACTACCTGTCGCGTCAAATCATTCCTTCTCCCCTTTTCTGACTGCTGGACACACATAGTAAGCTTGGCACTTTCTTTCTCTCTTTTCAATTACACACGCACACACGCACACACGTACACACGCACACACGTGCGTCTTTCTTCTTACAAAACTTATTTAAAGAGACATTGCTTTAAATAACAAAAAGACACTATTTCTTTCAAGCCGTCAAAGAGACATTTATCCAAAAGACACTAAAAGACTTTCGTCAAATATGGAATATAATTTTTATGTGTAAAAATGCAAAATAAATTGTTGTTGTTAATATAAATGTTTGAGTATTGGATATTTTATTTGCCCTTCATTTGTGTTGAATGTTGACGTTTTCTTGCTCGTTTTTCTTCAATATTTAAGAGGAATAGAATGCGTTAGCATCCCCCACAATTTGGTGACCCCGTTGAACATTTATTTAATAAGATTCCAGTATTCAAACAACAATGGCTTTTAGCGACCCGACAGAATGTACACTGACTGTGAATTTGCCAACATACAACCCTACAAACGTACAAACGTGGTTTTCTCAGCTGAATGCAATTTTTACGGCGAAAAAGATTACTTCGCAAAATTCAAAATACGTGTACGTGGTAGAAAAACTACCAGCAGACGTAGCTACAGAAGTCGTAGACCTTTTAGACCACATGCCGCTGGAAAAACCATACGACATTTTGAAGGAAGCCATAAGACGAACAGGCAAATCGAACGAAAGGCGACTCCACGACCTTTTCAACAACCTGAATTTAGGAGACATGAAACCATCTCAACTTTTAAGAAAAATGCGCACATTGTTGGGATCAAATACAATGTCCGACACGGTTCTAAAAAAGTTATGGACAGACAAGCTCCAGGCCCACACTACACAAATTTTGGCATCACTACCGGACGACTTGAATTTGGAGAAACTTGCAGAAGTAGCTGACAAAATACACGAAAGTAACAACCCAGAAAAGAACGTGTATGCGTCTTTAGTGCCGACACTAAAAACAGACACACCTGACATTGTAGCCAGGCTTGAAAAAAACATGTCAGAATGAACACTCAAGGTCCAGAGTCTCCTTAACAACCAAGAACAATTTTACCGACCTCGGAGACGTTTCAGAGACAATTCCTATTCTTCACATAGGAATCGCCGGAGCCGGTCAAATTCCTCCTCCAGATGAGGACAAACGCACGATACCTGCTGGTATCATCTCAATTTTGGAAAAAAGGCGAGGAAATGCATAAAACCATGCAATTTCAATGTTGACCAGACTCAGGCGGGAAACGGACGCTCCAGCAGCGATTAAAGACGACATTAACTGCTGGATTCAAACAAATTAGTCGTCTATTTTACATCCGGGATAGCAATCATTTTTTAGTCGACACAGGTGCACAAATAAGTGTAATACCACCAGAACCCAACAGCAAGTCTACGCCATCAGAATACACGTTGCAAGCAGCAAACGGATCAAAAATCCAAACCTTCGGTGAGACATCACTAACATTAAATTTGGGACTGCGACGACCTTTTTCATGGATTTTTACACGAGCCCAAGTAAAAACACCCATTCTCGGGGCAGACTTTTTATCTCATTTTCGTCTATCGGTAAACATGTATACACACTGTCTCATCGACAATGAAACACAGTTGTCGATGAAAGGAATAACATCAGTGTACAAATCGACAGGAATCAGCTGTACTTTACCAACTAACAGTGATTTACAGGAACTGTTTAAAAAATGTCCATCCATAATGACTCCTTTGAAGCACACGGATGAAATTCGCCATTCTGCTAAACACCACATTAAGACTACCGGACCACCAACTCATGCATCTCCACGCAGACTACGCCCGGATAAGTGCAAAATAGCAAAAGACGAATTTCAACACATGCTAAAGTTAGGAATCATCCGCCCATCAAGTAGCCCATACTCTTCGCCACTACACATGGTACCAAAACCAGATTCAGGGGCTTGGCGGCCTTGTGGAGATTTTCGACACCTCAATGCTAAAACAGTTCCTGACAGATATCCTATTCCACACATCCACGATTTTGCCATAGGTCTGCAAGGAACTAAATTTTTTACCAAACTTGATTTGGTCAAGGCATACTATTAGATTCCAGTGGCGGAAGAAGACATAGAAAAAACAGCAATCACTACTCCTTTCGGCCTATACGAATTCACAAGAATGCCTTTTGGATTACGTAACGCAGCTCAAAGTTTCCAGAGACTAATAGACGAAGTTTTGAGAGGATTACCATTTGCCTTTGCATACATCGATGATGTTCTCATCGGTAGTCGAAGTATGCAGGAACATCACGAACACCTAGAACATGTTTTTGAGAGACTGGCACATTTTGGTTTAAAAATCAACGTGAACAAATGTGTTTTTACAGTTCCTCAACTGACATTCTTGGGTCATGTAGTCGATGAGCAAGGTATTGCGCCCATACCAGAAAAAGTGGGAGCGATACAGCAGTTTCCACAACCAACAACATTACGACAACTGAGAAGATACCTCGGTCTTATCAATTATTACCGCAGATTTATTCCAGGTTGTGCAAAGATATTAACCCCACTCACAAATTTACTGCGCAAACAAAAAAAGAAAAATGCAACAATTGCAGTAGAAGGGGAAGCATTGATCGCATTTAAAAACTCGAAGAAAGCACTAGCAGATTTAAGAGGAATAGAATGCGTTAGCATCCCCCACACACCTAATAATTTAATAAACAAAAGATACTGTAAAAATAAAATTTAATTTGAAAATCATATCTAAAAAATTGAACGGTCCATAAACTGCAGAAGTACCAAAATAATGACCCCAAAATCGATTGATCCCTACCAGGGTACCATGTGTAAACAAACCTGATGGCGCAAAGGTCTGGCTTGCTCATGGGCCCAAATTTTAGATCAGAATGAGGTATGGTTCTATTCGGTTATAGGAGGCCATCCTCCCCAGGCATTACTTACTCCTTTGGAAGAGAGAATTGGTTTATCGCCGGTCGCCTGAAACGTGCCTAGTGGAGAAGTTGACAGGTTCGATCAGGGTAAATTTTGCACCGGTCCAGAGTACTTATTATTTAGGGAACTGGATCCCCCCTCTTCAAACTGATTTCATGTCTAATCTTGCGGCAGTGGGAAGTGGGTAAATAACTCTTACAAGAGGGGAGCTTAGATAGGGAACAGTACGACAGGTCTGGTTATCTGAAAGTTTTGAAAGAGAGGGAGAGAGATGAATGAGAGAGAGAGAGAGAAAGAGGAAGGAGAGAGAGAGAGAGAGAGAGAGAGAGAGAGAGAAGGAAAGAGAGGTTAGAGAGAGGGGGAGGTGCTACTGCAGAGACGGGGGCCACTGTTTCGATCGATGGCGGCGGAAACTGCCGACTCCTCTTCGGGAGAAATCGTGCAAAAACGTGAGCGACGGAAAGAAATTTGATTTTGGGGATATCTGTTGAATTGACAATTGAGGATAAGTTAAAATTATGAACATTTATTTATTGAAACAAATTAAACATTATGTACAGCAAATAAATAAATAAAACTTTAATAAACATTATGTACATCAACTAAATAGCAAACTTTTTATTGAAATAAAAAAAAACGTAATAAGTAAAACTAAGTAAAACTTTGATTTGAAAAAAAAAAAAAAGTAAACAATTGACTGAACGATAAATGTGGAAAAAAAACAAGTTTTTTTTACAGGGTATTGACTGAATGATAATTGTGGGGGAAAAAAGTTTTAAACAGGGTACAATTCTGCGATCAGTTCAAAAATACTTCCAACTTCAATACGTCTGTATTTCTTTTGCAATTATCCCCGAGTAAATGCAATAACTCTTCAAAGTTTAACCGGTTTACGTCCATTTCGTGAAAAAGTAATTAACCCAATATAAATACCCTCCCGAATTATAAAAACTCAGAAAACCCCTTTCGCCCCTAATCTCTTTGAAAATTAATATTCATAGTATGTTTCCTTTAAGAAATTCATGGGGAACAAGGGTGTTTCTTTACTCTAAAGAATTTCTAAATATATTCTGAAAATATTACCTAAAGAGGGTAGATATATATTCCCAAATACCATCTGAGGGAAGGATCAAATCCTAATTCTCCCTGATGAGATCTCAGCTTTTAACAGCTGTAGATTGATAACATCGACATGCCAGTGTCGCAGATTTTGTACATGGCTGTTTGAATAAAAACAATCATATACATAAAGCTCTATTTGATATTGAGCACTTTTTATAAGACTGGTTTAAATTCTTTGAATTCTTATCCCGTGGATATTTACTTTACCCGGATTATATATATATATATATTAGTAAGTTATGAAAATATATTTATGGCAATAAAGCTACACAGAGACTTATGCGTTTCATTCTCTTATGGAATTGTCAGACTAATATGATTCCCTTTAGGGATGAAATGCAGAAGCCTCTGTGTAGCTTAAAAGCCATAAATATATTTTCATAACTTACTACCTAGCTCTACTAACGTATTGAGCACTGTTGAAATTAATACTGAAAATTGATACATAAAATATTATATCTCCTTATAACATTTCATATGGATACATGAAATAATATATATATATATATATATATATATATATATATATATATATATATATATATATATATATATATATATATGACAAGGATAAAACAAGATGGCTGCTTTTTTGTGTAGCGATTTCTACGTCTCTTCTTGAGTGAAGATGTAATCAGTGTGAGTGGTTTGTTTTTTATATTTTTGTTTTCTGCATCGCTATGTATTTTTTCAGAACTTTCATGATTTCTGAAGAGTCCATAGAGGAAGATCCGTGATTGGCATACAAATGTCAGATGTTCTTCTCTGAATGAAACGGTCTGTAAATGCACCGAAGTTTTTGTTTTGAGAGGATGATCAGTAAGGTGAATAAAATCTTGGTCACTGGAATGCAGCATAATATTGTTTATATATATATATAAATATATATATATATAAATATATATATATATATATATATATATATATATATATATATATATATATATATATATATATATAGAGAGAGAGAGAGAGAGAGAGATAGATCACTATCACTATCAAGGTTTTTGATCACTTCTGGAGGAGGAACCTCTCCCTGGTTTCCGACACCATATTGGTAACAGTCATTCAGTGTTTTTTTTTTACCATAGTCGCCACACATCCAAACTCAGGATTCGAAACACGAGTCACTTGCATGTTAGGCGAGTACTCTGCCATTTAGCTACCTCACCACATACAAGAATGTTTATTAACTTACACAGATTAAGTAAACTGCGACGAAGGCTGACTGTGGAATGTACCTACTCTTCTCAACAAGGGGTTTAGTCATCCAACTACTTAGAACCCAGGCCGATGTCTCACAAGTAGGATTTTATACTCGCTAGGACGATGTCACCCAACAAGCTAACCCAAAAGAGGGCGAAACTTGAGTCTAGGACTTCCGGTTTGTTTCGTTTATAAGTTGTGGACTGCGGCGTTGTCTGATTGTAGAAATAATTATATATATCATCTCACATTCAAAAATCAAATATATATTGAGAAAAGGATTATTTTCATATTTAGCTGAACTTATTTCAATCAAAATACAAAAATGTCACGCGAGTTATTCTTGGTAACACCTTTTCTACTTTACACATACCCCCTCCCACATACACACGCTCACACACGCACACACACACACACACACCTCGGCATCATATTGATTAGTTATAATGCAAATCTGTATGTATTCACCATCGGGTTGAAGGAGGCGACGACACTTTCTCTCGAGTCTGTCTCTCTGTTATCTGTTCGTACGGATTAATGGGAATTGCCACTTCATATGTATGTCAAGCAGTTGAACCTCGTTTATGCGCGAATGTGGTCAACAGATGTCAAGCCCAAAACGACTGTGGAAGCCATTTTGAAATACCTTTCAAAGTCCAATCCTTAAAAAAGAAAAAAAAAACAGATCCACGAATAACAACAACTCGTCCGACTTACAAACATCTGAACTTACAAATTAATCTTCATGAAACTCGAGATTCTGGGTGTAATCCCGGTTACATGTTCATAATACAAGCAATGTCACATGCAAGGCAAAATAATAATTCACAGGCAATAGGTTGTTTAAATAAAGCGTTTATTGAACGTGTGTAACAACAATGAAACAGAGTACATTAATACGTATACAGTGTGTATGTGGAATGATGGATGCTGTGTGTATATAGGTGTGTATGTATAATGTGTGTGGAGTTGAAATAGTTCATGTGATTGAAACGCACAAGGGGAAATATGTTCAATAAAGAAATTGTGTTCGTGAAAATAAAATGTTATCGAGAAGAAATTGTCTCTGTAGGAATATGAATGCGTGTGTGAAAAAAATCACTTACCGAGAAAAACGTGTTTATGAATTTGAACATGTGTGATTTTGTGGGTCAGACAAGGAGACGAGTAGCGTCTCTGATGACTACCGTCTGCCGTGGCCGGAATTAAAAAGAGCCTGTTTCTCGTTGTGCACCGGTTTATATAATCAAGAAAGGCAGATAACTCTGTGATCGTCCTCCAACGCCACCTGATGGTGAAAAGCGACACCTACTGGCAAACCGGTGCAATTGTCCTCTCCAAACTATACAACAAATGCCTTACTGAATCTTGTTTCCCTGATAGTTGGAAAATTGCCTCTGTGGTACCAGTCTTCAAGAATTCTGGAGATAGAACTGATCCTCTAAACTACCGCCCAATCAGTCTACTCCCGATCTTTGCCAAAATCTTTGAATCATTAATCAATCTAGTGATAGTCAGGCACCTAGTTAATGCTAAACTTTCTGATCATCAATACGGATTCAGACAAGCACGATCTACTGCAGATATCCTAACGGTCATCTCTGAATGCATATACTATACACTGGACAAGGCAGGTGAAGCTAGAGCGGTAGCGCTCGATATATCCAAGGCCTTTGACAAAGTCTGGCATGAAGGGCTTCTCATAAAACCGCACTTACATGGTATTTCTGGACAAATATTTAATATAATTAAATCCTTCCTAACAAAACGAAAGATCCAGGTTGTACTCGATGGCCGTTCTTCTAAGCAACATGGCATAAATGCTGGTGTACCCCAGGGATCTATTCTTGGACCTCTACTGTTCCTGATTTTCATAAATGACCTCCCTGATGCCATTGCGACTGAGATAGGAATATTTACTGACGACACCACGCTCTACTCTCGTCATGTAGGCAAAACCGACGCGCACATATCTGAGGCAATGGCTGAATCCTTAGAAAATGACCTTCAGTCTTTAGTGGAATGGGGTCAAAAATGGATGTTAATTTTTACTGCCGCAAAGACAAAGCTACTTTCCTTCAATAACTACAAGAAACCTCTTCAACCACCGATTGTCATGGTAAATAGCACCCTACCTGAGAGTTCATCATTCAAACTTCTCGGCCTAAATTTCACAGATAACATGAATTGGAACAAATACATTGAAGACATTGCCAAGGTTGCAGCAAAGAAGGTGGGTTCCCTCTACCGTGCTAGTAAACTCCTCACACTTGACATTATCCTATATCTCTACAAAGCCACCATCTGCCCATGCATGGAGTATTATTGCCACATCTGTGCTGGTGCATCATTCGCTAGTCTCTCCCTTTTAGACAAGGTCCCAAAAAGAGTCGCCAACTTGATAGGTCCTTCACTATCCACCAAGCTCCAGCCCCTGTCCCATCGCCGCAATGTTGCTTCCCTGTGTCTGTTTTATAAGTACTTCAATGGATTGTGCTCTGATGAGTTTGCTGCTCTGGTACCCCCACGACGTAAATTCACTAGACCAACCCGACAATCTGCCAAATCCCATCCATACACTGTGGAGGCCCCCAGATGCCGAAGAGCTTTCTACTCCCAAAGCTTCTTTCCTCGTGCTGCTGGACTCTGGGACTCCCTCCCTGCTCCCTGCTTTCCTGACGGTACTGACATGCAGATATTTAAAACTAATGTAAACAGACATCTCGCTGCGCAGCTCCTAATTTAGGTTGAACCCCCTAAAACTCTCACCCTTTTACTCAGTAGCCCCTTACGTCTACAGTGGCGGCCTGCCTTGTTTGGGGTGAACTATGATAAAAAAAAATTAAAAACCAATTAAAAATGAGTTTCTTTCTTCTTACATCTCAAAAGTCATACACATCAGCCCACATTTTTTACAGTCTAAGGAGTTCATCCTCTCAGGCATTACCTTCTTCTTTTAGAAGGGGGGTAGGTTTATTGCCTCTCGTCGGTACTCCTTCATAAATGATGGCGCCTCAGGCGGGCGGGAGGATGGGTTCATTGCCTGTCGTCCAAGGCGCCCTTATTTGTGAAGGAGTACCTACAGGACCATACACGTTATTTTTTCGACCCAATCCATGTTTTGTGAAATGGATTCTATTTTTGACTCTCTTTATCTGCTCCTTCACCCCATACATATAAAATGTTTATACAATAGCTGTTGCTTGTACAGCGGCATTGCTTCTAACAAAACCTTCTTCGTATGATTACTCTGGGTTCAGGCATGGTTTCAGAGCCAAAGCACCATTGCCACTAGCCTAGATCACCCCAGCCGTACCTCACGATACTATCAGACTTTGTTGGATTGTCGCCACTCTGTGACATTGCCATATGCTAAACTCTAAACCCTAACCCTAAACACTAACCCTAAACACTAACCCTAAACCCTAAACCCTAACCTTATCCCTAACCCTAAACCCTAACCTTAACCCTAACCCTAAACCTTAACCCTAAACCCTAACCCTAAACCTTAACCCTAAACCCTAACCCTAACCCTAACCTTACCCTAACCATAAACCTAACCTTACCCTAACCTTAAATCTAACCTTACCCTAACCTTAAACCTAACCTTACCCTAACCTTAAACCTAACCTAACCCTAACCATAAACCTAACCTTACCCTAACCTTAAACCTAACCTTACCCTAACCTTAAACCTAACCTTACCCTAACTTTCTTTTATAGATAAAAAAAATATGTCTCGTAATAGGGACGACTTATTGCATATAGATTCCTTATATATAATTGTATCACAGTCAATAGTTTTCTTCGAATGTCTGGCTGGCCTGACAGGCTGAGAGCAAACTAAAGGTGTTTCCACGAATAATGGCGATAGAGAGGCGCTCGTAAAGACAAGACAATTCGCGATTGTCTCTGGTGTTGCACGTCATTAATAGATCAAGGCTGCCGAGGAAGTCGTGCGTGGCAGAGCCTATCACTCCACTCGTCTCCACAGCGATCGGTTGAGATACAAATCTGTCAAGAAGATCCGCATATTTTGACCGCTTGCGGCTCTCTGCTAGTCTGGTAGTATCGTTAATTCAATGTCGAAAACCTTTTTTCTAATTAATGGACCAAATGGCAATATCCAGATGCTGAGCCATTAAAGTTATTTCGGTTGGAAATACGAGCCAGCGTTCTAAGTTGAATACAACGTGTCAGTCCGTGCAGCCATTAAATAAATGACAATCTCTGGCTATTTTTACACAAAGACTAAACTATTTCGTTCTTTAACGAAATGAATCGTCTTACTGGTGATAGTGAAAGCTTTATTGACAGTCTCACAACGAATCTTCGAAGCCTCAGCAACAATCTTCAATATTTCATCATGTCTCCACATGTAGCTTTTCAGAGCATGCTCGCATCCAATGAGAATATGTTTGAGGCTGGCAGTTTTCCCACATGTTCTGCATCAATCGGACGTAGTTAACTTCAAGCCTGAAGGTTGTGTTGGTAAGATATCGTAGACTGCCTTTATGAGTAAAACTAATTTTTTAGGCTCCATTTATATGTGATAGTTTCATGATAATAGAACAGGTACTACATTACTCTCACCGCCCCCCCCCCTCTAAAAAAAACCCGGAGGAGGTAATACCTGGGAGGATGGCATCATGACAACAGAACCGATACTATGCGTGAATTAAGCATTAAAATATCGTACAATAGTACACCTAATATAAGAAGTGATAGTATAGAGTCGGCTTCAGACAGACAGATACCAAATATACATTAGTGATACATTGAAAGACATGTTGTGAAACCAGTTCCAGGGAAATATTTTATGGAAGTTATATGTCAAAACTAGCAAGGCTACCCGGCGTTGCCCGGGGCGATAAAAAACAAAACAACGTAGAAGAAAGTAAATAGTATGTGTAACATCTTTATATAAAAACTTCAATCTCTTTCCCTCTCTCTAGCCGTCTCTCTATCTTTCCCTCTTCCCCATTATTTCCCCTCCCTCTCTTTCCCTCTACCCAGCTCATTCCTCTTTTTTTTAAAAAATGTGATAATGACATTTTTTTTTGCTCCCGGACAACACACCTGCTCTATTTATTGTATTGAGCACTTTTGCCAAAAGATATACCACTTGACAGTAGTGATACTACATTCTTTTTTTTTTATAATTCCCAGACAACGTCAATACTTTTTCGTGTTTATAACAGAATTAAAAAAAAAACGGTAAAGTTTATTTTCCTGGGCAGATGTAGAAGATTGCATTATTAGTCGCCCTTAATTTTATAGTACGTATGAAATATATATATATATATATATATATATATATATATATATATATATATATATATATATATATATATATATACCGTGAAACACATGTGTACGTGGATTTCTTTTATAGATAAAAAAAATATGTCCCGTAATAGGGACGACTTATTCCATATATATTCAAATGGAATCGTTAATTGAACATTGTTTAGTTCAATATCAAGAAATCCCGATTCCTTATATATAATCGTATCACAGTCAATAGTTTTCTTCGAATGTCCGGCTGGCTTGGCAGGCCGAGAGCAGACTCAAGGCGTTTCCACGAATAATGGCGATAGAGAGGCGCACGTAAAGCCAATATATAGTGTTTAAACACACCTGCTACATTTTTATTGTATTGAACACTTTTGCCATAAGATATACCACTTAACAGTAGTTATACTATATTATTAATTATTAATTATTAATTATTAATACCAAATCTACATTCCCTTATTTTGTCCTTTAGTCCTCAGATTCCATGAGCGATGTTTCTGACAAAGGGGAAAGAATTGCTGCTTTCTGGGTCAGAATCTATCTGTATAACACTTATCGTTGGCTAGTTTTTTACCTTAAAGTAGTAGTATTTTTTAGCTCCTTGCATCAAGTGGCTTCATGCCTTGTCTGGAGCGATTTCCATAAAAAAAAAAGACATTGAAAGACAGATGTTGTGAAACCAGTTTCAGGGAAATATTTTATGGAGGTTATATGTCAAAATAAAAATTGCGTGTTCCAGCATTTCATAGTTTTGATTGTCGATCTTTCTTGTCATTTCGGACGTTCGTTAGTCAAAACATTTTCGATTAAACGAGTTTCGTTGTTATTCCTTTAGAGATTTTTTAACCTTCAAATTTATGACGAGCAATAAAAGTCAAAATCCTATAAATATGACAATTTAAAATCAACAAAAGTTTGTCAAGTTCGTTCAAAAGCGCATTATCTTGTAGAAAAATGTTGACGAACAAAATGCAAAAAAAACAAAAAAACAAAACAAAATGAAGGTTAGTTTTTATTTACGGTGGACTTATCTTTATCTTTATAAATATAGGTATGTTTATATGCCTAATTTTGGTTATTCGGACTACATTTCTCATCTTGAGTGTTATCATCACAACGTTTCGGCCGCTGTAACCTCCGGCCTTCTTCAGGTGTATCTCTTCGAACTCGGGAATATTTCTGTCGAACTCGGGAATCTGGGCGGAATTTCGAAGGGAACCCTTTATTTAATCCACGGGGGTAGTTTGCTCTTGTTCTGTGGATTAAATAAAGGGTTCTGTTCGAAATTCCGTCCAGATTCCCGAGTTCGACAGAAATATTCCCGAGTTCAAAGAAATACACTTGAAGAAGGCAGGAGGTTACAGCGGCCGAAACGTTGTGATGATAACACTCAAGATGAGAAATGTAGTCCGAAAAACCAAAATTATACAAATTATCAATCCTCATCTCAAAAATTCCGAAATATGTTTACATGTTTATATATTTGTATGCACAGAATTTACTACTAAACTATTTAACCGATCATTATGAAGTTTGGAACATAGCTGCTACGCGTAAGCAGTCCAAATGTGGGCTATATTTAGTTTAATTTAGTTTTATGAAAAGGGGGTACAAAAAGGAGTGGAAGCTCTTTGTGAAAATTCAGATATCTCTGATTATTATGAAATTTTAACAATAGGTAATTAGACATTAATGAATAAATTGAGTTTCTTTGGAGTATTTTAAAGGGTTTTATGGGGACTAAAATATAGGCACAACTACCCATTTGAAAATTCAAATATTTCAGATTTGCATTGGATTTTATCCATAGTCATTAGACACCAATTAAGCAAGATTCCCTGAATTTCAATTTCTTCTTAAGACCACTTAAGCTTAAACTTTGAATTTTATACATTTTGATCAAAATTGGAATTCAGATTTTCGACATCAAGTTTAGTATAATTATACGTTGATTTAAATCTTCATAAGGGGATATAAAAGTGGTGCAAAACTGTTCTGTTCAGAGAGTTCCCAAACAAGGCACATTGCCACTGAGATGTAAAGGGGCTACTGTGAACTAGGGGCCAGATTTATAGGGGGCACCCGAAGTGGGGAGTTGCGCAGCGAGATGCTTGTTCACATTAGGTTTAAATTTCTGCAGGTTGGTAGAGTCGGGGAAACGGGGAGCAGGAAGGGAATTACAGAGGCAAGTAGTTCGAGGAAAGAAGCTATTATATAGTAGAAAGCCCTGCAGCATCTGGGGACCTCTACAGTGAAGAAGTGGGATTTTGCTGCTATTCGTGTTGGTCGGGTGTATTTACATTGAGGGGGGCACAAGTGCAGCAAGTTCGTAGGAGCACATTCCATTGAAGTACTTGTAAAACAAGCACAGAAATGCAACATAGCAGTGATGGGGCAGGGGCTGAAGCTTCGTAGACAGTGTGGGCCCTATTAAGTTAGAGGCTCTTTTTTTTTAACCTGTCTAAGGGGGAGAGACTAATGGTTGGTACACCAGGTCAGATGTGGCAACAATACTTCATGCATTGGTGAATGGTGGCTTTGTAGAGATATAGGATACTGTCAGGTGTGAGAAGTTTTCTATCCCGGTAGAGGGATCCTACTTTCTTTGCAACAAACTTAACAGTATCTTGTATGTATTCGTTCCAATTCATGTTATCTGTGAATGTTAGGCCGATGAGTTCGGATGTTGGACTTAAAGGTAGGGTAGTGTGCTATCAGCCATGATAATCGGTGGTTGGAAAGGTTTCTTATAATAATGATCCCCCATTTCTGAGTCATTCTAACGTTTTAGGGCATAAAACCAATTTTGTTTTGCGTTTTGTTTGTGGGGGAAGGGTCCTGATCTTTTAAACAATTACATGTGTTTTAAAACAGTTTTTTAGGGGGGGAGGGGGCTTGCCACTCGGACTTAGGGATAATGGTAAAGTTAAGGTAGGATTTGTTTTTTTTTTTTGGGGGGGGGGCTTGCCAGTCGGTTTTAGGATTAGTTGTAGGTCTAAGGGAGTTTTATTAATGTAAAGTTGTACGCCTGCTTTTTCTTCTAAAAAACATGAGTAAATAAGACCATAATGTATGTTAGTATTATTGTAGATTAACACCCTCTGTTAAATCTCCCCCTACCCCCCAACATTTAAATTAAAATGATACCCCATTGCTACTCGGACCTGACGTTAGAGGTAAGATTAAGGGAATTTTATTAAGGGGGTATTTGCCATTCAGATTTAAGGTTAGTGATAGGATTAAGAGAAGCTTTTTTTAGGAGGGGGTACCACTCGGACTTAGGATTAGTGGTAGAGTTAAAGGAGGATTGTTTTGTTGCCACTCAGACCTAGGGTTAGTGGTAGCGGAAGTAATTATTATTTTTTTACTAACTTACAGCATAAAAAAATCATCCCACTTCCAAAATAAATGCACAGAATTAATCTCTCTTAGAAAAAAAAGTTGGTTAACTACCCTAAAAAGTTGAAATCGTCCCAAAATTGGGGATCATTGTTAGATTTATATGCGAAACTGATCACTCCCCCTAAATTCTAAAATTATTGCTTTTCTTTTCCTCTTTTCCACCAAGTTTTTCAGGATATTCACACGTAATCACCTAAAAAAAAGTAGAATTTAATTATTTCGGCGGGGGAGGTCATTCAGCGATAGTTGTTAATTAACAAATTTACCAATATTTTTAAAATAAATATTCAAATTATACAATGTTTAATATGTATTTAATATTAGAGCAATTTCGTGTATTTTATGTTAATAAATTAAATTCTAAAATCGCGCAATCTAAGGGAAATAACTCAGAGAATTACCATTAAGACAATTTAAGTTATTTCCCTTGTCACACTCGGCAAATAAATAAATGTTTGATTCTGAAACAACGCAAGCTTGAGTGGTTGATACAATTTTGACACATTTGCTTCGTTGTTGTTGTTGTTGTTGTTGTTGTTAATAATAATAATAATAATAATAATAATAATAATAATAATAATAATAATAATAATAATAATAATTACTATATATATATATATATATATATATATATATATATATATATATATATATATATATATGATTGTTTTTATTCAAACAGACATGTACAAAATCTGCGACACTGGCATGTCGATGTTATCGATCTACAGCAGTTAAAAACTGAGATCTCATCAGGAAGAATTAGGATTTAAACCATTCCCTCAGATCGTATTTGGGAATCTGAGGGAAGGATCAAATCGTAATTCTGTCTGATGAGATCTCAGCTTTTAACTGCTGTTGATCGATAACATCGAGATGCCAGTGTTGCAGATTTTGTACATGTCTGTTTGAATAAAAACAATCATATACATATAGCTCTATTTGATATTGAGCACTTTTTATAAGACCGGTTGAAATTATTTGGATTCCTATCCTGTGGATATTTACTTTACCTGGATTACACATTTTATATATATATATATATATATATATATATATATATATATATATATATATATATATATATATATATATATATATATATATATATATATATATAACTGGTCATCTCTGAAGATGGAATTTATTCCGAAATATAAGATTAATGTAAAAAAAAAAAATAAATAAAAAAAAAATATATATATATATATATATATATATATATATATATATATATATACATATAAATTAATCTTGCATCGTTAATGGCTTACATATCAAATTTATTATATATATATATATATATATATATATATATATATATATATGGGAAAAGAAGGATGAATATCAATCATATATATATATATATATATATATATATATATATATATATATATATATATATATATATATAAATTTCCTTTAAGTTCGCAACAAAGGTTTATATAGTAGCTCAATAGTGGATAATACGACTAGAGCTCTTAATTTTATATGATATAAACTTAGTTCCTTCATGAACTAGGATTATATCATATTAAATAATACACACACACATATATATAGTGTCGGGGTATACTGAAAAGAAATCAATAAAGGGCACAATCGTAAGAATGTGAGAGCTAAAATAAAATTATTTATTTAAAAACTATAGATTATATATTCCAGAGACGTACCATGGTTTCATTGACAGGAATAGGCCTTTACTGTTTAGAAAAGGCCCTCACAATCCATCTCAAATCCCTGGTGACTCACAAAATGAAGACAGTCAAAAAAATCGAACTGTTTTTATACACTATTGACTCACAAAATCAAGACAGATCGTTTTGTAACGTGTGAGTTCCTCTGTTACTATCTCGATGTCTTGGAAGCACAACACACACATGATGATGTCATCGGCTAATGCAGAAACCCTGACCAGGCAAAGCGATTTTGCGTAGGACTAAACTAGCTGCTCCGTTTCTTAGCTGGTGAAGTAGCGGCTCAATGCAAGGAGGTAGAGCAGAGGTGACAGCGGACAACCGTGACACACTGATCAGGAGATAGCGAAAGATTCAAAATTCTTTCTGTTTATCTGCACCACTGCTGTCGGCGAACGATACAGAACGGAAATCCCTTTGCTGAAGTCCAGTTTAAAACTGGCGGTCTCTAAAACAGATGCCAAGAAGCGATGGTTGACCCGGTCGAATGCTTTGGACTCATCTAAGTGTATCAGCATGGCCACCGTGTCATTTCCTATCCATTTTAAGTTCATAGATGGATGTTGTTGTGAATCGATAGTTCTGCTCGAGTTTGATCAACTCTCCGATAATACTTTGCAACCGGTTGGATAGTTTCTTGGTCCAAATCTTTAACTCTGTGTTTAGCAGAGTTATGGGCCTGCAATAGTCTAGTTCTTCTCCATCATGCTTGTCCCGCTTCTTTAGCAATGTGATCACTCCCTTGGTAACTTGACATAGAACCATTGCTAACCCATGTCATGTCATTTTTGAGATAAGGATTGATAATTTGTATTATTTAGATTATCCAGACTACCGTTCTCATCTTGGATGTTATTCTCACAACATTTCGGCTGCAAGGAACCATGGCTATAAGTGTTAAGTAATAATAAGTTCTAAGTGACAGTCTTCTGGGGGTTAAAGGTTCAATTCCCAGTATGGGCGATACTAAGAATACAATTACGAATCACTTTAGACTTCTAGTTTATGGATGATGGAATGAGAACAAACTACCCCCCGTTGATTAAATAAAGGCTTCCGTTTTAAATTTCGTCCAGATTCTCGAGTCCGACAAAAACACACCTGAAGAAGGTCGAAGGTTACATCGGCCAAAACGTTCTGTGAATAATCCAAGATGAGAACAGTAGTTCGAATAACACAAATAATACAAATTATTATTATGTCTTGTTCTGTATGAATTCTAATATGAGTCATCACCAATGATCGCTGACTGGCAAAAACAGGTGGTGTTCCCTGTGATCTGAGTGACAACAGATTTCCAGTACTCTCCGCAACCATGTTGCAAATCGCTTTGCATTCTTGCAACAGCCGTTTACCATTGAATTCTCACTAATAACGGTCATTGGCTTTCTCTTGAATTTGAGTGCCACTACTCTCTGTGCCCTTCCAATGGAAGTCTGGATGGTACTTTTCTCCTTAGTCTTTCCATCCTCCTTGGTCCTTTACAATCATTTGGTGTGGTATCAACCAATGTTGGCAGTCATCACGTTTTTTTAAAAAATATCTACCCAGGCAGTTTCTATTCGATTGGATTCGTCTTAGTATGATCCATCGATCTGTGGTTGGTCAGTGTTATCTGGCTATGTAAGTTGGTTTCTTTGATCAGTCTTATAAATAGTAAATGTACTTTCCTCTCTTCCCGTTTTTCTTTTCTCGATTTTTTATTTCTTGTTTCACTGCTCTCTGCGTTGTTCACATTGTGCCTGCTTTTGGCGGTGGTAATCAGCCTCTCTGTATTTTGACTGATGTATTTATCGATTATGTTTCGAAATTTTTGGAGATGACAATTGATAATTTTTGAGAATAACATCCAAGATGGATATTATTCTCAAAACGTTTCGGCCGATCAGGTGCATCTTGTCGCACTCGGGAATCTTTGTGTCGAACTCGGGAATCTGTACAGAATTTCGAATGGGACCCTTTAATTCAATCCATGGGAATAGCTTGTTCTAATTCTGTCAGCTATGACCGAGTAGAAGTCTAAAATTATTCTTAATTGTATTCCTAGTATCGCCTACACTGAGGATTGAACCTTCCACCTTCAGAAGACTGTCACTTAGAACTGATTATTAGTTAGCACTTTTATCTGTTGCGACACATGTCCATAAGACACACCTGAAGAAGGTTGGAGGTTACATCGGCCGAAACATTGTGAGAATAACACCCAAGATGAGAATAGTCATCTTATTAATCCAAATAATACAATAATATTTCTCTAGTCTTTTAATTACATTGTCTATGTGTTAGATAGTGAGAGGGTCAGAGAAAGAACACCCTTAAACGTGGTAGGCGTAGCGGGGAAATCGGAAATGATGTCACTTCTGTTCGAGCTGTTTCTGCCTTCTGTTCCTTATTTTCGACTGGGGTGGTTGTGTAAATGCCCAATTCGTGCTAATAGGTGGGGGTCGGGGAGGCAGCAGTGGTGCAGATGGTCTGAATATGTTTCCCCAGTAATTCCTTTCTTCTCTCTCTCTATCTTCTGTGCAGAAAGCTACTAAATCTGTCTATGTCTGTGAAATAAATCTTCTAAACTAAAACCCGGAATCCATGTTATCGATCACGGCAAAAAAACAAGGTATACTAATCTATAGAGATGAAACCTGGGTAGATGCCCGAGAAGGTAAGCGATCATCGAACATCTCCGATATGGAGTATGCAACATATGTACTCTTCAATACTTACCAGTCTTCTTCCCCCTTCTTTCCTTGTTACATAGAGTCAGTCATCATAATCTTTGGCCTACAGTGAGTTGTGCATAGTCATTAGTTTCTTGTTTTTTTCATCCATATTCCTGAATTCTTCTTTTGTCCAGTTTATGAAGGGTCCAGAATACTTTAGTAAGGATACTGTCCAAGTGTTTATTCCGTTTATTTGGTCTCTACTATATAATTTAGTTTTAAATAACTTTCTTCTTCTTCTTCTTCTTCTTCTTCTTCTTCTTCTTCTTCTTCTTCTTCTTCTTCTTCTTCTTCTTCTTCTTCACCCATGAGGAATTTTAACACAAGTTATTATCAGTGATTACGCACTAACAATAACAAGTGGTGTTCCCTGGAATCTGAGTGACAACAACTCTTTTCAGATTTCTAGCACTCTCCACCCCTTTCAATAACCGTTGCAAATCATTTTGCGTTATCGCAACAGCCGTTTATCATTGATTTCTCGCTGATAACGATCATTGGCATTCATTGGAATTTCCCTTTTGTAAACTGATATCTGCTGATTATCTGCTTCAAATTCTCCTTCCATACTATCACGTTTTAAGGGGTTTAACAGTGAAATTTGAATTAATTTTCCCAGCAAAATAAGATTTTATAAAGTTAAATGAGTCCAAACACAAACACACACACACACACACACACACACACACACACACACACACACACACACACACACACAAAGTTCCATACCCCCCCCCCCCCCCCCCCCCCCCAAAAAAAAAATATGGACAGAACTTATGAGAAGACCATAATATTCGGTTGGACAAAAAGTTTGTTCGTTTTTTTAGTTGATATTAATGCAATTCATTTTCCATGCTCGATTTAGAACCCTTGAAAATGTCTGCAATTTGTTTTGTTGTCAAACAGCAATCTTGTTCAACAGCGGCTTTCACTTGGTCAATGTCGATCATCTTTGGCTGGCCAGAGCGAAGAGTATCTTTCACTGAAAAAATTCCTTTTCGGAACTGAGCAAACCATTTATGGCACACCCGTTCTTTTTTATTAAAATTTTTTTTGTTTTAACATAGTTCACCCCAAACAAGGCAGGCCGCCACTGTAGATGTAAGGGGCTACTGAGAAAAAGGGTGAGAGTTTTTTGGGGGGAGGGCAACCTAAATTGGGAACTGTGTATCGAGATGTCTGTCAACATTAGTTTTAAATTTCTGTATGTCAGTACCGTCAGGAAAACAGGGAGCAGGGAGGGAGTTCCAGAGTCCAGCAGCACGAGGAAAGAAGCTTTGGGAGTAGAAAGCTCTTTGGCATCTGGGGACCTCTACAGTGAATGGATGGGATTTGGCAGATTGTCGGGTTAGTCTAGTGAATGAATTTACGTCGTGGGGCATCAGAGCAGCCAGTTCATCAGAGCACAATCCATTAAAGTACTTGTAAAACAGGCACAAGGAAGCAACATTGCGGCGATGGGGCAGAGGCTGCAGCCTGGTGAATAGTGAGGGACCTATTAAGTTGGCAACTCTTTTTTGGACCTTGTCTTAGAGGTAGAGACTAGTGGATGGTGCACCAGCTCAGATGTGGCAACAATACTCCATGCATGGGCGGGTGGTGGCTTTGTAGAGATACAGAATAATGTCAGGTGTGAGGAGTTTACTAGCACAGTAGAGGGAGCCCACCTTCTTTGCAGCAGCCATGGTAATGTCTTCAATGTATTTGTTCCAATTCATGTTATCTGTGAAAGTTAAGCCGAAGAGTTTGAATGATGAACTATCAGGTAGGGTGTTATTTGCCATGGCAATCGGTGGTTGAAGAAGTTTTTTGTAGTTATTGAAGGAAAGGAGCTTTGTCTTTGCAGCATTAAAAGTTACCATCCATTTTTGACTCCAATCCACTAAAGACTGGAGGTCATTTTCTGAGGATTCAGCCATTGCCTCAGATATGTGCGCGTCGGTTTTGCCCACATGACGAGAGTAGAGCGTTTTGTCGTCAGCAAATATTCCTATCTCAGTCTCAATGACACCAGGGAGGTCATTTATAAAAATCAGGAACAGTAGAGGTCCAAGGATGGATCCTTGGGGTACACCAGCATTTATGTCATGTTGCTTAGATGAACGGTCATCGAGGACAACCTGGATCTTTCGTTTTGTTAGGAAGGATTTAATTATATTAAATATTTGTCCCGTAATACCATATGAGTGCAGTTTTAAGAGAAGCCTTTCATGCCAGACCTTGTCAAAGGCCTTGTATATATCAAGCGCTACCGCCCTAGCTTCACCTGCCTTGTCCAGTGTATGATACATGCATTCAGAGATGACCGTTAGGATGTCTGCAGTAGATCATGCTTGTCTGAATCCGTATTGATGATCAGAAAGACGTTTAGCATTAACTAGGTGCCGGACTATAGTTAGATTGATTAATGATTCAAAGATTTTAGCAAAGATAGGGAGTAGACTGATTGGGCGGTAGTTTCTATAACAGCATTCTCCCCATAGACATTGCACATCTTTATGCATGTTTCTGTAGATTTTTTTCCTTTTCTGTAGTAAAAAAGCATCAGATGTCGGTGGTGCACTGCTTGAAATACAAGCAAAAATGTAAGAACTCCTCTTTAGGGGGACTAAAATATAGGCACTTTTAAAATTCAAATATTTCAGATTTGCATTAAATTTTATCCATAGTCATTAGACACCAATTAAGCAAGATTCCCTGAATTTCAATTTCTTCTTAAGACCACATAAGCCTAAACCTTGAATTTTATACATTTTGATCAAAATTGGAATTCAGATTTTCAACATCAAGTTTAGTATCATTATACGTTGATTTAAATCTTCATAAGGGGATATAAAAGTGGTGCAAAACTGTTCCGTTCAGAGAGTTCCCAAACAAGACACATTGCCACTGAGATGTAAAGGGGCTACTGTGAACTAGGGCCAGATTTATAGGGGGCATCCGAAGTGGGGAGTTGCGCAGCAAGATGCTTGTTCACATTACGTTTACATTTCTGCAGGTTGGCAGAGTCGGGGAAACGGGGAACAGGAAGGGAATTACAGAGGCAAGTAGTTCGAGGAAAGAAGCTATCATATAGTAGAAAGCCTTGCAGCATCTGGGGACCTCTACAGTGAAGAAGTGGGATTTTGCTGCTATTCGTGTTGGTCGGGTGTATTTACATTGAGAGGGGGCACAAGTGCAGCAAGTTCGTAGGAGCACATTCCATTGAAGTACTTGTAAAACAAGCACAGAAATGCAACATAGCAGTGATGGGGCAGGGGCTGAAGCTTGGTAGACAGTGTGGGCCCTATTAAGTTAGAGGCTCTTTTTTTGAACCTGTCCAAAAGGTAGAGACTAGTGGTTGGTGCACCAGCTCAGATGTGACAACAATACTTCATGCATGGGTGAATGGTGGCTTTGTGGAGATATAGGATACTGTCAGGTGTGAGAAGTTTTCTATCCCGGTAGAGGGATCCTACTTTCTTTGCAACAAACTTGGCAGTATCTTGTATGTATTCGTTCCAATTCATGTTATCTGTGAATGTTAGGCCGATGAGTTTGGTAGGCGGTTATCAAGCATGGTAATCGATGGTTGAAAAGGTTTCTTATAATTGTTAAAGGAAAGGAGCTTTGTCTTAGTAGCATTAAATGTAACCATCCATTTTTGGCCACATTGTGTACATTGCTCAGGTACATTGCTCAGGTACATTGCTCAGGTACAGTACATTGCTCAGGTACATTGCTCAGGTACAGTACATTGCTCAGGTACAGTACATTGCTCAGGTACATTGCTCAGGTACAGTACATTGCTTAGGAACATTGCTCAGGTACATTGCTCAGGTACAGTACATTGCTCAGGTACATTGCTCAAGTACAGTACATTGCTCAGGTACATTGCTCAGGTACAGTACATTGCTCAGGTACATTGCTCAGGTACAGTACATTGCTCAGGTACATTGCTCAGGTACAGTACATTGCTTAGGAACATTGCTCAGGTTCATTGCTCAGGTACAGTACATTGCTCAGGTACATTGCTCAGGTACATTGCTCAGGTACAGTACATTGCTTAGGTACATTGAAATACAAGCAAAAATGTAAGAACTCCTCTGCTCGCAGGCTTATCACACACTGACGTCAACATACTCGCTACACCAAATACAGGATTTGAATATAAAACGATCTTTAGAAGGCCGGACCGATGACATTCAAAAAACAAACAAACTTTTTGACCGAATAGAAGTGTACTAAAAAGATAATTGTCATCTGATCGGTCAAGTGGGAGGAGGGCAACGGATACTTGCTAACCATACCGATGTCTTTTCTCCAAGTTCGAACCTCTTCTAATAAATTGTACTTTGGTTTCGGATGAGTTTAAACTTCGAAATCATAATAACAAATTTGCGATAATTAAGATATGAGATAAGGTTTGACCGATTTTTATTTTTTCCACGCGTCCTTGCATTGATATGAGAGGTTCTGTCCGTCGGACAGTCTGTTATTTTTGCGTTTGAAATACAGAGTGTCTTTCCCATCCACACGCCCACCCACCCCAAATGCCAATCGTTAATAAAATTTAAAATCAATTCTGCACTCCAACTATATTTAGTACAAACTAGCAGGGCTACCCGGCGTCTCCAGGGTGGGAGCAATAAGTAATTCATTTTTTTTTATCAAAAACAGTTTATTTCCTATTGTTGTCACATGCAAGGTAAATTTTATTGTGAAAAAACGACAAAATACTGGTTGTAATAATAAAAAAAATTTTTTTTTATTACTTACTCAAGATGATGGAATCCATTTGTATCATTGAGTATTTCCATATTTCTGCCTCTACTCACACAGATAGATGTATTATCTGTTCCGATGGATACTGCACCCCATAGACTGGTATTGTCTTGGCCTTCGGGGCTTGATTTACGCCGGTCTATGGGTCTGTCCTGTGCAGTTCTAGGAGGTCCACCCTCCCAGGCTTCGCCTCCCCTCTTTGGGGAGGAGTAAGTTGATTGCTTATTGCCTGAGGCGCCCCTACCGGGGAATGCCGACGGGGCTGCCCAGGCAATTTTTAAACTCCACTTTCCCGACCCGACCTTGGGTCACATCTTACTTGTGGGAGTTAGATAAAAACTGGCCTTGTGCCTAACTCCTGGAGAGGAGTAAATCAATACTCACACAGATAGATTTTCACCATCTCACGAGACGTTCCACGGTGGCGTTTATTCTACATTTTGTACAGTGAAAAGTGAGTATTTCATCGATCTTAACGTGGAGACCTGGACCCTAATTATAATCCTAACCCTAACATAGCTCTAACCCTCAGCCGACACATATCTAAACATGACTCACAAAAGTAGGTCAAGGGCGTGTGAGCGCACTGCGAATGACTAATGTTTTTCATTAGTGGCGGCGCTGTTCTACAAAAGATCACATTTTGTTTTGTTTTTTCACTTTTACTTTCCGAAATATTTGTCAAACTTGAAGGGAAAAGACATATAGTATGGCCCAATGAAAAGGGCAGAGGAAAAGGATATGTAAGAATGAGTGGGAAAAGAGTTGAAATGTGTTCGAGATTATATCACATATTTATTTTTAATTGATTATTTTAAAAGAAAATCGGTTAATATTCGGTTTAGCGAAACTGAATAAACAAATGAACGGATGAAATTTTTTTACTCATTTGAGAGTCAGATTCTTCCAAAGCTGAAGTGCCGCTGACACCTCTAGGAGGTGCCACTCAAAACACTCTTTCTTGCCTTGATAGAGTTCAAAATCGACTTCGCAATCTAGTGGGGAATGATCTTTTCCGTTCTCTGCGACCCCTTTCTCACAAAAGATACGTTGGTAGTCTTTCTCCACTCTACCATTATTTTCATGCAGTGTTCGACTGTTTTTGTTTTGTTTGTAAAACATTTACAGCAAGAACTCGTCCAACTACCACCAATGCAACAAACTTTCCTTTCTTCCTCTGTGTGCTTAACAGCAAACGGAATTTCCTTGAACAAAGTTTCTTTCCAAGAATTTCCTATCCATGGAACAAGTTGCCACATGATTTCTTCCCTGAAGGCTACAACATGGTCATCCTTAAATCCACTATCAATAAACACTTGTTATAAACCGTCCTTATAAGTCATCAATTTTTATCCATTTTATTCATTATTTTAAATCCTCTCATAATATTCATCATTGAACTCACAACCTCATCCCATTAAACTCGAGTGGTTTTTAGCTTTGATAAGTCGTGACATGGTGACAGAAAAAAGTTTATTGTTATCATTCGACGTAGGCTGCTGGAACAGATTTCCACATGATTCTTGCCCTGAGGACTACAACATGGTCTTCTTCAAATCTAATGTCAACAAACATTTGTGATAAACCGTATTCATAAGTTATCAATTTATATTAATCGCATTCATTTTTCTTCAATCCTCTCATTATTATTTAACTGACAATCTATCCATCTTATTAAACTCGGTTGGCTGATTAGTAACAAAAATAATAATAATAAAAACAGAAGAAAAAAACGATTATTGTTATCATTTAACGTAGACAGGTTTTTCTATTTATATGGAATGTTCTTTTCCTTCCATTTGCCATGAAAATGATTATTTATTTATTTGATTTTTGTTGTTGTCAACTACTTAAGCAGATAAAGCTTTGGATTTGGTAGAAAAAGAAAGAAAGAAAAATGAAGAAAATATGGTTGAGTTTGTCCGCATTTTATCGACCGGAAGTAACAAAATACCTACTTCCGGTAACTGATTAACATTACTTTTTATATCCAATCCAATTGTTTGCTAAATCGGTATGAGATCGTTTGTTTTATATTTGTATGTTTCTTATTTGTAGTTCTAATGAACGACTAGAATATCACAGCGATATGAAAGACACGCGTGTACAACTTAAAATTATTGGCACTTCTGTATTATTGGGGCAGATGAAATGAAATTTGCATCTCTAATTTTGAAGAGTCAGTTGAAAGGGGAGATAATTCAAACTGTTTATTTTCGTTGTAACCATAACCCATAAGGAAAACCCAGAGAATTAGTAAGAAAAAAAAAGGGTACTTATGCAGTTTACGGACCGGGCTAAAATAATAACGTTATAATTTAGAAAGTCATTCATAACATGAGGAGGTGTAGGGGTTGATTAACTATTATGTTTATTAAATTGTCAGGTGAAAGTACAGAATAGTTAATACCCCCCCCCTACTTCCTCATGTTAAGAAGAGGTTTCTAAATTATAACGTTGGCGAAAAATAATTTATTTGAATGTTTTAAAAAAATAATTTATTGGCAGAAAAATAATTAATTGGAATGTTTTTAAAAAATAATTTATTGTCGAAAAATAATTTATTGGAATGTTTTTTAAAAAATAATTTATTGGCAGAAAAATAATTTATTGGAATGTTTAAAAAAATAATTTATTGGCAGAAAAATAATTTATTAGAATGTTTTAAAAATATAATTTATTGGCAGAAAAATAATTTATTGGAATGTTTTTAAAAAATAATTTATTGGCAGGAAAATAATTTATTGGAATGTTTAAAAAAAACAATTTATTGGCAGAAAAATAATTTATTGGAATGTTTAAAAAAATAATTTATTGGCAGAAAAATAATTTATTGGAATGTTTTAAAAAAACAATTTATTGGCAGAAAAATAATTTATTGGAATGTTTTAAAAATATAATTTATTGGCAGAAAAATAATTTATTGGAATGTTTAAAAAAAAACAATTTATTGGCAGAAAAATAATTTATTGGAATGTTTTAAAAATATAATTTATTGACAGAAAAATCATTTATTAGAATGTTTTAAAAAAATAATTTATTGGCAGAAAAATAATTTATTGGAATGTTTTGAAAAATAATTTATTGGCAGAAAAATAATTTATTGGAATGTTTTAAAAATAATTTATTGGGAAGCATGACTACAATAAATAAATAAATAGGAATACATAATAATATCGACGCTGAAAAAATTAATATATCTGTTATAAAGGAGTGCTCTAAAAGATTAAAAATATCGGGTATAACATTTGACTTAACATCAGTAAGATGGTGACAATACAAAACGTAGATTAACCGAAACGAAATTGATCCAGTCAAGAAAGTTCAATAGCGCCGTATCTGATTACTATGTCTGTGGTTACAACAGAGAGAGAGAGAGAGAGAGAGAGAGAGAGAGAGAGAGAGAGAGAGAGGGAGAGAGAGAGAGAGAGAGAGAGTTTATTACTAGGTATAGTTAAAAGATAAACGGTGGTTGTATTGGAAAACAGGAAACGTTTCAGACAGGGGTCTCGAATGGGTTACAGGGATATACTCTGCTGAATCGTGAGAACCAGAGGCCTATGAACTGGGTGGACATGACGTCACCTATTCTCAGGCTGACGGGATTTCTGCGAGAATATAGAGCCTCTCGGGGGAAGCGTCAATGCAACGGCGTACGTTTAGAATGGTCTAATAAATATTAATAACCAAGCAATAAAACATAAGTATCTCCCTCTTTCTCCCCCCTCACCTTTTCAGCTTCGAGACGATCATCTGGCTGAATATATATTTTATTCTAAGAACGTGTTATTTGAATTAATTTAATAATTATATTAATACAGCGTGTCAGATGGCTTTTGTTTCAGCTAACAGAAAAGGTTTCGGTCCTTGGAAGAAAAAGACACACGCATGCACGACAATGATGGCCTGCAACAAAAGAATAGCTTTTAAAGTTGATTAAAATATTAATGATTAAATGACGTTTTTTAACTAACGATTACATCAGGATGACGCCCATATAACAAGTTTAATAAAAATTTATGTAACAAGTAGTCTGTAATAGTGGGAGGGTATTGTCATAGGTAGCAGAAAGTTTCAGCTACCGGAAGTGAGTAGAAGGTCACTATATACAACAATTAACAGATGACACGAAAATGATAGTTTCACTTATGTTTTTATATTCAGTTGCAGATATGATGATAGTGTATGGATAATTCAAGGTAATGAATAACATTTAATCTCCAAATTACAATAATTTAAACCGGAAGAGTTAAAGCTATTGCAACATCATCATTCGGTTCTTAATTATCTTAAATCAATCGAGCTATTCAATACATAACTTAGGACATATTTGTTGTAGAAATGGAGCGCTTAAAATGCAAAGTCGTCAGCAATTAATGAATGAATAAACAGCAGATCGAAGAAACGGAAGATTTATTGAGTCGCACGCGCCCTTCACATTATAATTAATTAATATATTCCGCGTGATGTGATCGGATCTTTTACATAAGAGAGAGAGAGAGAGGGGGGGGGGGAGGGAGGGAAGGGGGAGGAGGGGAGAGATTATTAAGTGTACAACGTTTTATATTACAAGTTCGTTAGTGCATATTAATACGTGTCTATTATTGCTCGCTTCTACCAAAATTCTCTCGCATTCATATATTTCGTCACTTTCCTTTTTCTTTCTGCGCTTCCATTCCCAGATTACGAGTCATTGTTATCCCAGCTCCTCGTTGACTACTTGGTCTCTTATCTACAATATTTTCAGTCCATTAACCTAACAACTAATATCTGTAATAGCTAAACTATATACTAGCTAACTCGGCCACACGAATATTTAACCGTATTTTCAAATATGAATTGAAGCTTGGGCATAATGCAACCTTGACTAGCAATAACGCTCACAAAGAAATCTGAGAAAATATACAAGAATATGAAATGGTCATCGTTGGTTGATTAATTTAATATGGATATCAATAATGAACCCAGAAAAAAGTGTTGTAACACAAAAAATAAAGCGAAATAGATAACGAATTCTCTTTCTGTTTCACTTTTTCCTTTTTCCTTTCTTTTATTTCAATTTCATTAAGTTTCTTTTTCTCTTCCGAAAGCAACGCTCACAAAGTAAAAAAGAAATATATATATATATATATATATATATATATATATATATATATATATATATATATATATATATATATATGTGTGATAAACAGCTGATGATCCCCGTTTTAATATTTCACGCTTAAGTTAAGGTCCTCTGTTTTTGTTTCACTGTTAGATACTTGAATCCCCTTTTTTATTTGTGAATTTTCCAACGGTAAGTCAACTTATGAAGGCGCTAAGTCTGTGATATCTTGGATTTAGTTAGTATCCTTGGGAATTTAAACTGCATTTTCTTTCTTTGTGTTTTAACTCAAAGCTTCTTTAGACTATATATATATATATATATATATATATATATATATATATATATATATATATATATATATATATATATATATATATATATATATATATATATATATTAGCCTGAAGATTCCCTCGGAGATGAAACGCGGGAGCCTCTGTGTAGCTTAATTGCCATATATATTTTCATTGCTTACTACCTAGCTCTACTTACGTATCGAGCACTGTTGAAGTAAATACTGAAAACTGATACATAAAAATTATATCTCCTTATAATATTTTATGTGGATACATTAAGTACTAATATATATATATATATATATATATATATATATATATATATATATATATATATATATATATATATAAAAGAGGATAGTGCAGTATTAGTACAGTTCCAACGAGAGAAAAGTATATATGTAAAGGAGTAAGGCTACCAACATTTGTAAAAAGTTCTTTTCAACATTTATTTATTATTTTGTTATTTTATCATTTTATAATTTTATATAACGCGTTTCAAGCGGTGGTCCGCTATCATCAGATATGTAAATCTATTTGAAGAAATGTCTTTCGATTTGAAAGAGTGTTGTTTCTTTTTTCTGAAACAAAATCAAGGGAGGCGCGATAGCGCTCTATCTCTTAATAGACTTCAAAAACAGCCTATGCTGGAAATCTCATTTCTTTGATCAATCATAACTCAAAATCCAATAAACCAAATTAGTTAAAACTTTACACACAATTTTTATTTGATAGGTTCTATAAGTGTGTAGAATTTCAGCATCATTAGTCAAGGCAACCCAGAGATCCAGAAAGTTCAATCATGGAATCATGTTATCTGTGTGTACGTACGTACGTACGTACGTACGTACGTACGTACGTATGTGCTACCCTGTATCTCATCAAGTATTCATGGATTCAGATGATTTTTGGCAGATATAGAGGTTCTAGGGTCTAGTTGATAGCATTTTAATTTCAGTTTACCATATACCTTAGTTTTCCAGTAAATTCCAAAAAACCTTAAAAATGACCATTGTATTGAGGCATAGTACAAAAGTAGTGACATTCCATGAAAAATGCCAGTATACTGAAATCATATGCCCTTAATAGGGTTAAGATGAAAATTCATATACACTAAATGTACAAAAGCAAGAAAATTCCCAACTTTTTACACTTTTATTGTCATTAAGGGCATGCGAGCACAACAGAGCTATGTATTTTACTGGTAGGAATTTTTCTTCAGCGCACCTCACACACTTCATCCACTCATGCATAGAGATTGATACTGTATACCCTTAATGACAATAAAAGTGTAAAAATTTGGGAATTTCCTTGCTTTTGTATATTTAGTGTATATGAATTTTCATCTTAACCCTATTAAGGGCATATGATTTAAGTATACTGGCATTTTTCATGGAATAATAAATCAATGTTGAAAAAAGCTTTTTACAAATTTTGGTAGCCTTACTCCTTTACACACACACACACACACACACATATATATATATATATATATATATATAGTAAGTAAGTTATGAAAATACATTCAATGTATCTTCATGTTAACACATCATGTAATGATATTCTTATATATATATATATATATATATATATATATATATATATATATATATATATATATATATATATATATGATAATTTTATTTACACAGACATGTACAAAATCTGCAACACTGGCATGTCGATGTTATCGATCAACAGTTACTATAAACTGAGATCTCATCAGGAAGAGTTAGAATCCGATCTTAACCTCAGATCATATTTGGAGAGAATGAAATGGAAAGATAAAGAAAGAGAAGAAGAAAAGAAATTTAACATTTCAAAAATTGGGGCCGTTAAAAATTAAAAATCTAAAAAATCTACAAACAAAAAACAGTGTCGTAGATTTTGTACATGTCTGTGTAAATAAAATTATCATATATAAAGCTCTATTTTGATATTGAGCACTTTTTATAAACCCGGTGAAAATTCTCTGGATTACCACCCTGTGGATATTTTTTACCTGGATTATTACCATTATTATTATCTTGGCTCCTTTACTGTTGAGCACTTTCCAAACCGTGGATTATTAATTCGCATACATGGAAAAAAACAATTTTAATACCTCCTTAAAAAACATTCCGACTACCAACAAACGGAACTATCTTCTTATAATTATTATGAAGATTGAAGAACTTTTGAGGAGGATGAAGTGGAAAGCTAGCTTTTTCCTGGAGAGATCTACGTGCAGTGAATCGAGGGATTATTATGGATTTAAAAATCAAGGAACTGCACCCCACGTTGAACAGCTTGACGGGTTCGAAATGGATTTAATGAATATTGTTAGGGACATTACATTTCACCACAAAAAAACCCATTTCAAAAGAAACTAGACAAAATAGTTAAGGAAATTAATAGATCAGAATATATACTAACTAAAGCTGATAAAACTCAAAACTTCTACCAATTAACCACACAAGAATACTATAAATTACTTGACAATAACATCACAAAAAACTACAAAAGTCTTATATTAATTTAGTCTATAACATCAATACCGATAGTAAAGTTATCACAGATAAACTTAAGATCAGCGATAGAGTAAGTAAACTAAAAGAAAAAGAAGCATATATTCTTCTCAAAGATCATAAACCTGACTTCCAAACTAAACCAACCACTAGACTTATTAATCCCACAAGACAAGAAATAGGGAAAATTAGTAAAACAATTTTAGAAAGAATAAATAAGCAGATAAAAACATTTTATAAACTAAATCAATGGATAAATACTGCAGATATAATAAACTGGTTCCTTAACATAGTAAATAAAGCTAATTGCTCGTTCATCCAGTTTGACATTATTAATTATTACCCATCTATATCTAAAGAACATTTTGAAAACGTTATCGATTTTGCCATACTTCTATCTGATATTTCCGTAGATGAAATCAATATAATTAGAAAATGCAGAAATACAGTACTAATCTGTAAACATGAACAATGGACTAAAAGCAATCAATTTGGATCTTTTGATGTTTCTATGGGCTCCCTGGACTCAGCAGAAGTCACTGATCTAGTTGGTCTTTACATACTATATAATCTCACAAAAAACATTAGCATTGAAGATATAGGCCTATATAGGGATGACGGATCACTAATAGTAAAGAACTCAAATGGACAAAAATGTGAAAGAGTAAAAAAAATTATCCTTAGAGAAATGAAAAGATTAGATCTCAAAGTAGAAATAACATCTAACATTAAAATATTTAACTTTTTAGACGTAACATTCAACTTAAATAAAGAAACTTATGAACCTTATACTAAAGACAATGCCAACCCGATCTATGTCCACCCATTCTCTAACCACCCCCAAACCCATAATTCAACACATCCCCAGATCAATCGAAAAAAGAATGAGTGATAACTCCTCTAATGAAGAAATTTTTAAGAAACATAAGGACTTTTACAATAAAGCGTTAAAGCAAAGTGGATACAAAAACACCCAAATTAAATTCACCAAACCTACACCTCCCAACAACAGACGCATAAATAGGGGTAGAAAAATTATTTGGTTCACACCCCCATATAATAACATGGTTAAAACCAAACTCGGTAAATTTTTTTTAGACTTAATTAATCTACACTTCCCTCCCAACAATATACTGCATAACATTTTTAATAAAAACACCCTCAAATTAAGCTATAGCTATGGCGAAAATTTAGAAAAAATAATAAAAAACATAACAATAAAATTCTAAATGAAAAAACTACCGCAATGAAAACAACAAATACCAAGGCCTGTAACTGCACAAACAAAAAAGAATGCCCATTACAACAAAATTGCTAAATAACCCAATCAGTATATCAAGCAACAATCTCTACTAAAGAAAACCCAACCCTGAAAAGATTCTACATAGATATGGCTGGTAATACCTTCAAAGAAAGATATACTGGCCAGATATGTGTTCTTTTAATAACCCTACATATCAAAAAAGAACCTCACTTTCTATATATTACTGGGAACTATACAACAATAACCAATCACCAACAGTGACCTGGAACATAATCAGAAAAACTAGCACCTGTGGTTCCCTAAACTCACCTTGTTACCTTTGCCTAACAGAAAAACTTGAAATAATTAAATTTAGTGCTAGGGGCAAACTTCTAAACAAAAAAACAAGAAACATCAATTAACTGTAGGCATAATAGATTACACCTTAGTAATCCACTTATAACCCCTTAGGTGGTTACTATCTAAAAAAAACAAAACTTCACCTACCCATCAACTGGTATTTTGTCAACACAACTATCATCTTATACGTTTTTTATTAATAATTATTATTATTATTATTATTATTATTATTATTATTATTATTATTATTATTATTATTATTATTATTATTATTATTATTACCAAGATATTTTTATTATCATACTCACAACGATTAATACTAATTGTCATCTTCTGTATTTTTCTTTACCCTTAAATATTCCCTTATATATTTTATCCATTTATTGATTAATATTTTTATATTTTTTTATATTTTTTATATTTTTTAGATTATTTTTAGATTATCATTATCTATTATTACCATTATAAATATTTTAAACTTAATTATTTGACATTGAATTATTTTTCATTTCTGTACTTTTATCAAGATTATTATTGTTGTTAGTGGTGGTATCATGCCTGCTGTTACTATCATAGTTATTATTATTTGCGACAGGGAAATTAACAGTATTACTATTATTAATAATATTGATATTGCGATGTTTTACCGTTACCTGACTTTTGCTTCCACTGTCATTACTGATAATGTCATTATCTATAACTTTATTATTTAATTTCAATTATTATTATTACCATTATTACCATTATTATTATTATTTATTCACTAGGAGTTACCACACTGGTCATCGTCAGTGATCGCCCACTGCCGACAACCTGTGGTATTCCCTGGAGTCTGAGTGATAACAAGTCTCCTCAGACTTCCAGTATGCTCCACCTCTTTTCGTTCATCACCGCTGATGACCTTGTGGTATCGCAACAGCCACCTACCACCGATTTCACGGTGATAAGGGCAATTGGTCCCCTCTGGGGCCCGGGTGGCAACAAGCCTCCCCAAGGTCCCAGAGCTGTCTGCGCTCTTCCAGTGAAGGTCTGGGTTGCGCTTTCCCTTCTCGACCCTCTGTCCATAATTTTCGTGGTGTCAGCCTATGCTTATGCCTCTCTCGTGCGGTTGTATTTTCCTCGGTTCTGTTTTCTTGTGCTTCCATGTGTTTGTTCTCCATTCGTTGCTTATGTGGGTTGGTTTCCGCATTCGAGGACATTTCTCAGGATTGTAGCTGTTTTGATCATTACTGTCCTTTGTATGGTCTCAGTTATCCCTTTGACTCCTATTTCTCCTAGTCTTTTCTCCATATTTTTGGGGACTGTTCCTAGTGCTCCTATGATTATTGGTGTTATACTGACTTTCTTCATGTTCCATATTCCTTTCAGTTCTCTGGCAAGTTCAGTATATTTGCTTCTTTTTTCCGTCTCTTTGATCTTCACTCTGTGGTCCGCTGGAATGGCAAAGTCTACGATTTTGCAGGATTTTTCTTTCTTGTTGATTATTATCATATCCGGTCTCCTTGCTGTTATGGGTTTGTCTGTTTGTACATTCATATCCCATAGGATTTTGTGTTTTTCGTTTTATAGTACAGTTTCTGGTTTGTGTTTGTACCGTTTTTTTTGCATATTCGAAATTCAGTTGTTTGCACATTTCCTGGTGTACTTCTTCCCCACGCTGTCATGTCTGTTCTTGTATTCCTTTTGGGATAGCTTGCTGCATTCACTTATTATTATTATTATTATTATTATTATTATTATTATTATTATTATTATTATTATTATTATTATTATTATTATTGTCTTCATCTTTATTGCTATTATTATCATCATTATAACTACTGCTACTATTTGTACTGTTCTATTATTATTTATTAATTTTTCACTATCATTATGACTATTGTTAAACTTACTGGGATTACCACTTTGATTACTGCTGTCGGTAAAACCACTATTATTACTATTTTTATTTGATCAGCATTATCGCAACCATTAACCCATATCACAATATCGACAAACATTATATTATTATTTACTATTATTATGATTATTACTACCTCCTAGTATTTCTAATATTTCTTAATTATTCTATTTCTTTCCTTAACCATTTTTAAAAATAAATTCTTAAATATTATTGACCACCATTATCGTTGTTGTCGTCGCTGTTATTATTATTACTATTTTTATTACTATTATTATTATCATTATTATTATTATAATTAATAACGCCGGCATTTTCTAGTTATTCTTTAGTTATATTTTTTTAGTACTTTTAAATTAAATTAAACTATTATTATTATTTTTATAATCATTCATTATTATTTTCATTATTTAATCTCAATTATTATGGGTGTTTATTATTATTACTATTATTATTACTACTACTAATCCTGTTATACTTAACGAATATATTTATTCGATTTATTAATGGTAAGCTAATAAACTCTAGACAAAATATAACGATAATATAAATTCAGAATTAGCGACATATTTAATTACCACCCCACCACCACACCAATTACACGCGTCTGATCGGTTTGTCCGCACGCACGCATACACACATATACACAATATTATAGTTCACTTGAAAAATACATTTATCCGCTCGGCTTGAATATAACTGTCGTTTTTTTTACACTTGAATCGTGCATGTCCACCTCCCCCTCCTATTTTCTATTTCCTATCTCTTCTCTCTCGGTCTGAATCAACAGACGTTTTCTTTTCCTTTTTCTTCTCCTTCTTTTCATTTATGTGTCTACCTTCCTATCACTTTTCCCTTCATTATATGCCTCTCTTTCCACCTTATTTATTTATTTATTTATTTGTCCTGTTTGTTTCAGATTTTAGATTTTAGATTTTTTTGATTTTTTGTTTTTTGTTTTTTGTTTTTAGATTTTTTAGATTTTTAATTTTTAACGGCCCCAATTTTTGAAATGTTAAATTTCTTTTCTTCTTCTTCTCTTTCTTTATCTCTCCATTTCATTCTCTCCAAATATGATCTGAGGTTAAGATGGGATTCTAACTCTGCCTGATGAGATCTCAGTTCATAGTAACTGTTGATCGATAACATCGACATGCCAGTGTCGCAGATTTTGTACATATCTGTGTAAATAAAATTATCATATATAAAGCTCTATTTTGATATTGAGCACTTTTTATAAACCCGGTTAAAATTCTCTGGATTACCACCCTGTGGATATTTTTTTACCTGGGTTATTACCATTATATATATATATATATATATATATATATATATATATATATATATATATATATATATATATATATATATATATATATAGAGAGAGAGAGAGAGAGAGAGAGAGAGTAAAAACAGAAAGGAGAAAGAGATAGCAACAAAGAGGTAGGAGGAGAAAGAAATCCTTGCAATGGTGTCTATTTGAATGCAACTTTGAACAGAAGAAAACGAACGAAAAACTTTTGACCCGCACGTGTGACATTCACACAACCGGAAGTGATGCAGATTCGCGTGCATCACGAAAGGGAACGCGACTCTCTTCCAACATGCAGCATTACAAAGCCTCCCTCTTTCATGAACATTTATTAATTTCGCTTATTCGTTTCTCAAGCCAAAAAGAGAGAAAAAAAAGAAGAAAAGTAAATGTCATCTCTGTGGCGGTGCTAATTGTCTCCCCTGTTTTTGTTATTTTATACGTTTTTGGTGTCAAGCCTTTCTAACCTTATTCTATTGTTATTCATCTTTATTTCATCGGTTCTTGGTAATGTCTCATTCTATTGTACGAGGTCTTTCTTATGGAAGACATGTCACTGTAAGTAATTTTGGTTCAGCAGTCTGGAGTTTTGTTTCATTATCAAAACCATGACCCATCGGGAACATTGATGAAACCATAACCGAGATCTAACCGAAGAAAATTATAAAAACGAGAAACTTATTGCTTCAACACAAAAACTCTCCATAAAGACCTTATTACATGACATAGACGCGAACCTTTCCACTGATCTGGACTTATTGTTTAGACTTTAGACAATGAGACAAAATCAGTGGAAAGGTTGGCGTCTATCTCATGTAATAAATCAGTGGAAAGGTTGCTGTTCCTATTTACAAAGCCAAAGTAATCTGGAGATAACCATTGCATTCTAACAGTTTTTACAAAATTAAAAAAATAAAAAATCTCTCTCTCTCTCTCTCTCTCTCTCTCTCTCTCTCTATATATATATATATATATATATATATATATATATATATATATATATATAGTGTGTGTCAGGTTTTATATGAAAAGAAATCAAATAAAGTGCTCGATCATATAAGAGAGCTAATATAATTTATTTAGATACTGTATATTACATATTTCATCAATCTACCGCGCTTTCATCCAAAATGGCAGATTTAGACATCTTTAGTAAATCTCTGTGCCCAGTGGAATCATCGGCAAGCTGAAATGATTGTAGTCACGTCCCGATAGGGAATGGCGTCAACAATGACAGAAAACGGTGTATCTCTGAGGGGGTCCCTGAAAAAATCCGGTGTGGGATAGTGATTAACTAAGACTTAAGGGAGATCGATGTGAGTTCGTGTATGAAAGGCCTTCATTTTTATGCCCTAGCAAGTTATATTTATTTATTTATTTATCTGTTTGCAAGTCTTATTTATTTATTTATTTATTTATTTATCTGTTCTTTTTTTTGGATTCGTAATGTTATTGTTTTAACTAGTCTAAAAAAATATGAAAAGGGCGGCTTTGAAGTTTGCCGTTTGGGTTTGTGAAATTAGGGTGCTTTTTGTTGTCATTTTTGGGAATAAATTTATGTATCGGATTAATTGTTCGATATAGTGCTGAAAAGATGATGCAATAATATTTTTATGGACTTAACATGTTTGCTTATTTTTGTTTATTGAATTGGTGTTTTCGTATTTTCTTGATCTTAATGGGAGGAAAGCCGTATATTAAAAAACGGTGTTTCGTTGATATGCCCCGTTTATAACCAGTAGTGTTGAAAACAAAAATTGGTTATAAACGAAATGATGGATGCTCTGTTATTTCCGTTTGAGGGGTATAAGTTTAGTCTCTGGGTGGGGGTTGTTAACTCCTATTTTATTGATGGTGTGTTAATAATATTAATATTTAGTGTATTTCAGAAAATTTATTAAAATTCTTTATCTTATTATTCTATTTTATTCCACTCGTACGCGTACTTCCCTCCATGCGCACCAGCAAATAAACTTATATACACATACGTGCATGGAACCACAAGCATGTCTATATACAACATCTGCACGCATATGCGTATGCACGCAGGTACACACATCTAAACTGACATGTACGGGGAGTTATTACTTTTATTTTTTTATTTTTTATTATTTATTTTTGTGTTTTTTATGTTATTAATTTAATCTTTTATTTATTTTATTAATATTATTTTATATTTTATATTTATTAATAATATGTTCCTATACATACACACGTGCTTGTACATACACACGGACGTATACACACGCATGTACACTCATTTTCATTTATACAGGGGTGGGTGGGTGATTTAAAAATCTATTATATGGACTGTATGAAGCGGGGGGGGGTTCTTAGGGGTAAAAAATTATTTCGTTATGTGGTGTATCTATATTCCTGGGAGTTTAAAGGGGCTTCATGTATTTACCGTGATAGGAGGGTCACGTGGAGATGGGGTATCTGCTGATAAATGTATAAGTCGCGGTAGATGGGGTTAGTTTTAGTATGGATGATGTGATTATCTGTGGTGAAAAGGTGGGGTGTTTATTGATGAATGTTTTATCTGTGGTTAGGACTAGGTTGTATCAGGGTAGGCGGGGGTTATGTAGTCGCGCCCGTGGTGTGTTTAACATATATCTGGGGGGGGTATTTTGTACGTAAATAGAAAGATAGGAATTTTGTTATGGGTTTAGGGAGGTCTTGGGGAGATTGGTTATTTTGTATGTTTTTAAGAAATACTTTACTATCTTTTTAGAGGGGTATTTGGTTTAAAGGGATGATGTAATATTGTTATCAGATGATTGGGCTAGCAGGAATTTTCTTTTGTGGAGGCATTTTCTGAAGACCTCGATTTTTATGTTCATGCAGTTTATGGTAGGGGTTTTGATAGCTTGTATAATTCTGAATTTCTCAGTAATGCACAAAGGGCAGATCCTGGGGGTGGGGCTGTAGGATTTAGGTTTGTCGGTAATTCTCCATTCTATTTTGTAGGGGGTGTTGGACTTCTTGAGATCCCATACGGAACAGGTCTCACCTCTTTTGCAAGAGCAACGGGGGTTGGGTGAATTAGTTGGTTGTTTGGAGGTCAGAATGGATCCCACGGACTGAAAACATGAATAGCTAGTTTTTACAAGCACTTCCCGCCAATCAAATAATCTTTTTAACAGAAATACAGTAATATATATATATATATATATATATATATATATATATATATATATATATATATATATATATGTTTTTAAAATCCCGAAACAGTTTTCATGGTAAACAACTGACGATCCCTTATATATAAAAACATATATAAAAATATATTTATATTAGAGTATATTCTTGGAAGTAAACTAAAATAGTGATTGCAGTAAATTGATTGACTTACTAGACTAAAATCTTTCAACAAAATTTTTTTTTTTTTTTTTTTTTTTTTTTTTCTTCCCAGTTTTGAAGGTTAAAAGAACTTCCGAGACTATATATATATATATAAGTAGATTTCTAGTACAACAAAATATAAAGATACATTTCAGAGGAAACATTATTTTTAATCAATATAACGAGGCGGGTGGAACAAAAAAAATTGCTAAACTTTTCCTTAAGGCCTTATCGTCTGACCCTCTAAGAGGAAACGTCAGAATGATAAATTAAAAAGTAAGAAAATCGGATGAGAAATAAGGGGAAATTGTTTCAGTTGGAAAAATCAATTGGTTTTATGGAATAATAATAATAAAATGTTGGTTTTAAATAGTGAAAGACGGCATTTATTTATTTTTTTCATAGATTACCGTAAAGTTAATGTTAACTATGATTAATCGACTGAAATGATAATAAATTATTAATCTTTAACAAAAGCTTTGAATTAGTTTGCGATTCATGAATTTATAAGATCATATCTTAGCAGGGACTATAAGACAAACCTCTATAACATTTTTGTAACAACAAAACGGTCGTGAAACGAAAGGAAAACAAAGCTCTTTTATAAATAGCGACGGTATATATTTATTTGAGTGGCCTACACAGTTGGGTGTAGGTTGATGAAAGTTAAGACAGTTTAAGAGTGAAGAAAGGAATTAAGTAAAAATGTTTTTGGACTGCCGCTGTTCTTCGAGGGTTATATATCCAGTGAAGGTAGCTTCATTTGGCGTCGGTGACAGATCAGGGACGCTCTTCTTCGTTGGTCCCAAGACACTCTCTGGCTGCTGTCTGCAATTCCCAAAGGGGCTGTAATAGTACTTCAAGGTTCAGTTGAAATTAATGCGCCCTGGAAGCTGCATGGTCTCCGTATGACAAAATTACCCCACAGGGGCTGCTCTCCGCAAATAAATAATTGACAGTGTTTATAACTACTACGAAGTCACTTTTATACTTAATACCTTTTGTAGTAAACTCGTATTTAAAAATAAAAATAAAAAGATCAACGAATAAAAAGATCAACGAATAAATAAACAAACAAATAAATAAATAAATACCGTTTTACTAATTGTAATTTATTACAAGTCTCTATATATAAAATAGTAACTGTGTGTGTGTGTGTGTGTCCGCCTGGTCTTTGTGTCTTATGTTCACCCAAACCGCTGGACAGAATTGCTTGAAAATTGGCATGTTAACTACTGACCTCTCAGTGAAGGTCATAGGCTATACAAGAAATATATCACTTCAACGCCCCCCCCCCCACTGAAAAATTTTAAACCATAGGTAAATGACCAAAAATGATGTCTACTCCCAAAATTTTAACAAACTTTGATAATATTAAGATGGTCTCCTACTGAAAACTGTTTTCCCTTTGATTCAAATGAAATTTAAACCATAGGTAAATGACCAAAAATGATGCTGCTTCTTTGAGACGTCTTAGTTCCCACCGTTCTTTGTCTATGACTTTACTTTTATTTTGCGTTCGTACCAGTCGTGGATACGTCCTCGACAATCAGTCCGACAGAGGGTGGGCCGTTGAGGTTACTGCTGTCCCTGCTCTGTCGGACTGAGGAATGGCCCTGTGCAGTCTCATGATGTCCACCCTCCCAGGCTTTACCTTCTCTTTGAGAAGGGGTTAATTTATCGCTAATCGCCTGAGGCGCTGCTACCAGAGAATAGCGTAGGGCTGCTCATGCATTTTTCGTAGGTAAGAATGCGCTAGTCCGTGTGCGCTGGCTTTTCAACTTAACACCTGATCTTGTGTCTAACCTCCTTGAGAGGTAAATGAAATAACTTTGCTGGATCTCATAAGGTCAGCCATATCCGAATTTTCAATATCTTCACGTATTACAGCTTTTCGATGTTCTTCTAACCATACAAGAGAGCAATTACCAATTTTAATATGAATTTTGGGAGCCTTAAACTTAATCTTGTCTCGATGTGTATTAGCGTTATTTATATTCAATTCTTTTCGTCAATGGTGTAAGATATATTATTTATAATTATTGGTTCTTATATTGTATTTAATTCTACTTAGGAGGCCATTGTCGCCATACATATGCGCTGGTTCTTTGAGACGTCTTATTTTCCACCCTTCTTCTCTGTCTATAACTTTTACTTGATCCCATAAGGGCAACCATATCCGGCTTTTCAATATCTTCATGTGTTACAGCTTTTCGATGTTCTTCCAGCCTTACATAGAATGAAATGCACAACGTTCATAGTCATGATATTTTAATCCAAACTAGCTGTCCCTGCCCAGCATTGCCCGATAGTGTATTTACATGCACGTTGTTTTGCTTTTGTCTTGTTTTTGTTTTTGTTTGTTTACAGAATATTATCTTTTCGAATCAAAAGGAAATAGCTTTGTATGAATGAATCGAGAGTTACGTCCCTTTTTAAGATGGCAGCCATTTAAAAATAATTCCTACCCGGAACAAGTTTTTTCTAGAAAAAATTAAATCAAATTACATTTTCTTCTTCTTAACAACATGCTGCAACGATTAAACAAAAGAACTGACAGACCAGAATCAAATATTGACTTTGTATGAAGAAAATTATCGATGTCAAAGAAACGATTAACGGGATGGCTTTACTTTATATATTAGAGACTATAAGTTATCAATCATCATCTAAAAACATCCGATACAAAATACGCGTTGTATTTTAAACGTATGCTTTGTCCGCTCGCTATCGCTTCGCAATTTAATTTTTCAACATATTGATAATAATACTAATAATACTAGTAATAACACTACTACTACTACTACTACTACTACTACTACTACTACTACTACTACTACTACCGCTGCTTCTGCTACCCATACTACTACTACTACTACTACTACTACTACTACTACTACTACTACTACTACTACTACTAATAATAATAATAATAAGAGAATATTTTTGCATCTATATAAAAAGGTAAAGAAAGACTTTTCTTTTTTATTATTATCAGTTATTATTAAGATTAAGCCCCTACTTTGCTCATGAACCATAAATTTACATGCCCAGGTTAGAGTGTGGGATAGCATCACATGCAACATCATGGTAAGGAGTGTTTACTTTAACAGCAACCTTGATGCTGTCAGCTAGATATCTTACTCACCGAGCTATTCAGATATATTATAATACTCTTAAACTAACGCTAATTAATAGATTAATTTCATTGTGTAACATGTTTGAAAATTGTCATTAGCTTCTTTACGGGGCAGCCAGAGACGCAAAATACTTCCATTATGTTCATATGCAAATTGTGCATGTTAATACAATCATATTAAAATTACACTTCCTAGTATGTCACCGTTTTTAGGGACATGCACAGACAGAGAGGTGTTCTCTTTGATATATATATATATATATATATATATCGTATATGTATTGGTTTCTGTAAATGTAAATCCGTAGAAACTCAAGTGTTTATAAAAAGTGCTCAATACCAAGTAGAGCTGTTTATAAGTATAAATTTTTATTTATACAAACATTATCGGTTACATATGTGCATACATGTTTCGGTTGCACTTTCCCAAGAAAGTCAACCTCATCAGACCGAGAATCTTTCAGGAATGGATGGATTTGAAGAATTTTCTGTCTTAAATAATTCTTTTTTGGGGTCTAGCATCTTCTATTTCTAGTATCTTCTGACTCCTATGAATTAGTATTGGATTACTAATTTTCTTATCTTGACCTTTTTTGCCAGTGGTTGTCCACTCCCTAATTTTTTATCATTTATTACCCCCCATGGCGTCTCAACTGCTTCTTCCTGTCCTTATTTTATTGCTCTTGCTTGCCAGCTTAACAGATTCACTCAAGCAAAAAGATCTCATCCATACATCAAGAATCTTACATATATAAACAAACCCAGACACACCTAAATAAACATACATATAAAGAAACGGACATCGATATACACATCCAAAACATGGACACTTACACCGATTCACTATCAATCAAACATATATTCAGAATACATACGCACCCATAAATATATTTTAGATGTATATTCAACAAAAAATAAAGAAATAAGAATATTCTAGATATATATTCAATACACACATCCATACGCTTATACAGGGTCAACACACACACAAATATATATACATATATACACATATATATATATATATATATATATATATATATACACATATACATATACATATACATATACATACCGATACACGTATACACACGTATACATGCACATACATACAGACACACACATACACATACATATATATATACATATACAACGATATATACATACATACACATACATACAACTACATACACACACATATATATATATATATATATATATATATATATATATATATATATATATATATATATATATATATATATACCCATACACAAACCATACATGAGCATATTCGTAACCTAGGTATACAACTTACATTCACCCATACACTTTTAGTATAAAAAGTTCCTAAAAATAGTTCATAAAAATACGTACATACATGCATACATATACATACACACACGCGCACCGACACACACACATATATGTATATATACATACACACATATATATATACATATATATATATGTATACACACACACACATATACCAATACACGTGCATATACATATACATATACATACACAGATACGCATACATACATACACACGCATACACACACATATATACAGGCGCCTACAGTTCGCCCCCATACATATATGCGAATACAAATCTAAACATGTACACCTATACCAATGCAAAGCACACCCAAATTAATATATATAAGCACATAACTAGAATATACATAAAAGAACAAGACCATGCAAATATACCGACAAATGTATACGTGTATATTCATAGTCAGAAATACATACCACACACACACTACTTATACATCCGCATAAGTTTACATATATGCATATATACTTACACACACACTCACACACACACACATACGCATACATACATATAAATATACACATATATATATATATATATATATATATATATATATGTATATATACACATACATACACATGCACATAAATATAAAGTACACCCGTGCACATAAATATGTGCATTCATAGAATATCGAAATACCTTTACCCATGCATACCTATATATTTCATTCCAAACATACTTACTCATGTATGTACACACATACACACACTTATGCTCACCAATATATATCCATACATATCATAACCATACGATTTCAAATGTATATACCATTACAGATACAAGCATACTGTAAAATATAATGCTATTATATATACGTACACCGGTCACTCACACACATATGTGCATGTGCAACCAAATACCGACAAGCATGCAATCAAAATAGATTCAAAATAGATTTAAAATGTATGCAAACATCCATACTTTAGCGATCAAAACCATTCATTTTTGTTTCGATGTATTTCAGTCCAAATTACGTATACACATGTACACATACACACACGTACATATACACACACATACCCACTCATGCGATTACTATGTGCGTTATTACAGGTTGTACTATAAAGACATCACCAGAGTTATTAAAGAACAAGAAATAAACAGAATTGATAAAAACCGGATAAGGAATAGAAAAGGCAATAAAAAATAAAAAATAAAAAATAAAAAATAAAAAATAAAAATATAGAATAAAAAAAATAAACTAATAAAAAAGAAATAAAATATAAAAATAAAAAATAATGATAAATAAAGAAATAAGAAATAAGGTAAAAAATAATAAAAAATAGTAAAAAATAAAAAATAAAAAATAAAAAATAAGAAATAATAAAAATAAAAAAATAAAAAATAAAAAATAAAAAATACAGATAAAAAATAAAAAAATATAAATAAAAAAATAAAAAATAAAATAAAAAATAAAAAATATAAAAAATATAAACAATAACACAATAAAAAATAAAACATTAAACAATAAAACAATAAACTAAAACAATGAGAAATAAAAAGTAAAAAATAAAAATAAAAATAAAAATAAAAAGATATAAAATAAAATAAAATAAAATTCAAGTAAAAGATAAAAACAAAAATGAAAATAAAAATAAAAATAAAAATAAAAATAAAATTAAATTATAATTAAAAAATAATTAAAAATTGAATATGTGTTCCGCTAACAACAAAGTAACAGTCAGTAGAGTTTTTATGATCTAAAATCTGCTTAGTGTATGCTCCTTTAAATGTTTGCAGTTTAAACTCGTTTCGTTTCTAACGTTGAGTAATTTTTCCCTATCTTTGAATTTCACAATTTCAATCTTCTCGTCCAGGCATAAGAAACAGGGTGAGGTGAGTGATTTACATGTTTTTGCTTTCCTTATTATACTCCATCTAACCTTAGGGTTCTTTTTCTCATCTATCAATTTCCAGAAGTGTCGAGACAGCAAAGTGTTACTGTATTTTTTATTTCTAAAGGATAATTTATGCGTGTAATACCTATCCTTAAAGCTTCTTGATGTGCTTCCTATATAAAACTTACTGTCGCTAGGATTTTCAGTAGTGTAGATTTCCGCACGGTATATTAGTGATGCCGTGACGCAATTTTTTTGCAGAGGACATTCATCTTGTCTCTGGCAGTTACAATTGTTAGTGGTAGGACATCGATATTGGGGGAAATCCTACCTACATTTTAAATCTATTTTGAATCTATTTTGATTGCATGCTTGTCGGTATTTGGTTGCACATGCACATATGTGTGTGAGTGACCGGTGTACGTATATATAATAGCATTATATTTTACAGTATGCTTGTATCTGTAATGGTATATACATTTGAAATCGTATGGTTATGATATGTATGGATATATATTGGTGAGCATAAGTGTGTGTATGTGTGTACATACATGAGTAAGTATGGTTGGAATGAAATATACAGGTATGCATGGGTAAAGGTATTTCGATATTCTATGAATGCACATATTTATGTGCACGGGTGTACTTTATATTTATGTGCATGTGTATGTATGTGTATATATACATATATATATATATATATATATATATATATATATATATGTATATTTATATGTATGTATGTATGCGTGTGTGTGTGTGTGAGGGTGTGTGTAAGTATATATGCATATATGTAAACTTATGCGGATGTATAAGTAGTGTGTGTGTGGTATGTATTTCTGACTATGAATATACACGTATACATTTGTCGGTATATTTGCATGGTCTTGTTCTTTTATGTATATTCTAGTTATGTGCTTATATATATTAATTTGGGTGTGCTTTGCATTGGTATAGGTGTACATGTTTAGATTTGTATTCGCATATATGTATGGGGGCGAACTGTAGGCGCCTGTATATATGTGTGTGTATGCGTGTGTATGTATGTATGCGTATCTGTGTATGTATATGTATATGCACGTGTATTGGTATATGTGTGTGTGTATATATATATATATATGTATATATATATGTGTGTATGTATATATACATATATGTGTGTGTGTCGGTGCGCGTGTGTGTATGTATATGTATGCATGTATGTACGTATTTTTATGAACTATTTTTAGGAACTTTTTATACTAAAAGTGTATGGGTGAATGTAAGTTGTATACCTAGGTTACGAATATGCTCATGTATGGTTTGTGTATGGGTATATATATATATTTGTGTGTATGTAGTTGTATGTATGTGTATGTATGTATATATCGTTGTATATGTATATATATGTATGTGTATGTGTGTGTCTGTATGTATATGTATGTATACGTGTGTATACGTGTATCGGTATGTATATGTATATGTGTATATATATATATATATATATATATATGTGTATATATGTATATATATTTGTGTGTGTGTTGACCCTGTATAAGCGTATGGATGTGTGTATTGAATATATATCTAGAATATTCTTATTTCTTTATTTTTTGTTGAATATACATCTAAAATATATTTATGGGTGCGTATGTATTCTGAATATATGTTTGATTGATAGTGAATCGGTGTAAGTGTCCATGTTTTGGATGTGTATATCGATGTCCGTTTCTTTATATGTATGTTTATTTAGGTGTGTCTGGGTTTGTTTATATATGTAAGATTCTTGATGTATGGATGAGATCTTTTTGCTTGAGTGAATCTGTTAAGCTGGCAAGCAAGAGCAATAAAATAAGGACAGGAAGAAGCAGTTGAGACGCCATGGGGGGTAATAAATGATAAAAACTTAGGGAGTGGACAACCACTGGCAAAAAAGGTCAAGATAAGAAAATTAGTAATCCAATACTAATTCATAGGAGTCAGAAGATACTAGAAATAGAAGATGCTAGACCCCAAAAAAGAATTATTTAAGACAGAAAATTCTTCAAATCCATCCATTCCTGAAAGATTCTCGGTCTGATGAGGTTGACTTTCTTGGGAAAGTGCAACCGAAACATGTATGCACATATGTAACCGATAATGTTTGTATAAATAAAAATGTATACTTATATATATATATATATATATATATATATATATATATATATATATAACCTAACTGATAACAAATATAAACCCTTCATTAAAGAAAACACCAGCGCAATATACGTACATACACAATCAAACCACCCTCCGTCAATAATTAAACACATACCCAAGTCAATAGAAAGTAGAATTAGTAATAACTCATCAGACGAGACAACGTTTAACAACTATAAAACTATTTACAACACTGCCTTAAATAATAGCGGGTACGTAAATGCTCATATAAAATATAAAAATATAACTACAAATGCTAACAACCCTAGAAATTGAGGCAGGAAAATAATCTGGTTTACACCCCCATTTAATATGATGTTAAAAACAAAAATTAGTAACACATTTCTATATCAGATAACCTAGAAAGAATAATGAAAAAAACCAACAAAAAAATATTTAAAAGGAATGATACAAATAGTGACATTGAAGTAATCCAACCACTTACAATTTTAACTGTCAGAGACAGGGTGAATGTACCCTACAAAAAAATTACGTCACCGCATCAGTAATATATTGTGTTAAACTCTACACTGCTGAAAATCCAGACGATAATAAGTTCTATATAGGAAGCACGTCAAGAAGTTTTACAAGCATAAATTATCTTTTAGAAATAAAAAATACAGTAACACTTCGCCGGGTGTGGGTAAGTATGTTATATCAACATATGTATATGGTATATATGTATATATATATGTATACATCCGTGTATAAATATTTGTGTTTGTTATTTTTATATATTTTTTTATATATGTATATATATATGTGTGCTTATATATTTTATGTGTGTACTTGTGTATCTATTAATTTGTGTGCACGTGTGTATTTTATATTAAGACCAGATATTTATGCTTGAAAATGTATATATGTGTATATATGTGTATATCTGTGTATGGATATATACGTATATATTTTGTTTTTTAAAATTTTATATATGTATGTATATGTATGTATATATATGTATGTATGTATATATATATATGTATATATGTGTTTATGTATGTACTTGTGTATCTATTAATTGGTGCGCACGTGTGTATTTTATATATTGAACAGATATTTATGCTTGAAAATGAATATATGTGTATATATGTGTAGATATGTGTATGGATATTTGCGTATATATTTGTGTTCGCTATTTTTTATATTTATTTTTCATATTTTATTTTTATATATGTATATATATATGTTTATATATGTACTTGTGTATCTATTGATTTGTGCACACGTGTGTATTTTATATAAAGATCAGATATTTATGCTTGAATTGGTTTGTAAATGGATTAAAACTTTGAAGTGTTAAATAGAGAAGAAAGGAATCCAGGCTAAGTAGGTAATACAACAATAGAAAAAGGAAAGAATAAGAAGGCAGGTAATAAAAAGAAAAAAATAGAAACTAATTGAAAGAGTAAAGCATGTAAACCGATACTTTTTTATAAAAAATAGCCTATCCCCCAAAAATATTTATTTAAAGGGAAAGTTTTCTAAATCCATCTCACTTCTCTGTCTTCTTTGGTCTGAAGAGGTTGACTCTCTGTGAAGAGTACAGCCGAAATATGTATGCACATATGTAACCAATAATGTTTGTATAAATAAAAAAATTATACTTAAGAACAGCTCTACTTGTTATTGAGCACTTTTTATAAACACTTGAGTTTCAACGGATTTACATCTACAGAAACTTATACAATATATATATATATATATATATATATATATATATATATATATATATATATATATATATATATATATATATATATATATTTCATTTGAATCAAAGGGAAAAACGTTTTCAGTGGAGGGATTGGTATTATCAAAATTTGCTGAAATTTTTTAATAGACATAATTTTTGGTCATTTACCTATGGTTTAAATTTCATTTGAATCAAAGGGAAAACAGTTTTCAGTGGTGAGGTGGGGTGTTGCCCCCGGGGACCATCTTAATATTATCAAAATTTGCTGAAATTAGACAACAATGGCCCCTAAGCATTAAATTTAATACAACATTAAGAAACAATAATTATAAATAGTATATTAGTACACCAGTACGAAAAACTTTAATATAAGTAATGCAAACATACACCAAGACAAGGTTAGGTTTAAGGTTCCCCAAATTCACACTGGAATTGGTAAATTGCTCTCTTGATAAACAAGGTCTCGATTTCGATCCCTTTTATGGATATTTCTAAATAGTATTGTGGTTTCATTCATCGTTAATATCTGTTTTGGCAAATCCAACTTCAGCCTGGATTTATTTGAAAGAAACTTATTGTTCATGCATCAGTAGCAGTTGCAGTGAAGATCTATTTGTATTTGTATGTATACGCAATATCTTGCGTTATGTCGAGTTGTAGTTCGGTCAGCGTATTGATACACAGGCGATTAGCACACCACAGACATGCGCACTTCGAGTACAGTTGATACCAATTTAGTTGTGGAGCTGCGGTCTTATTTATGGAAGATGGTGACCCTTTTTCTTGTTCAATATTCAATTCAAGTCAGATGCGTCCAGACACGGCCAACCCTACAAGTGACTTCCTTCATTCTGACGTTTTTCCAGACCAATCATCTAACCAAACTAAACATCGCTTGCTGAGATAGGTTAAGCTTTCTAGACGTTTTGAACGCACCTTATATTTAAAAAAAATAAGGGTTTTATTCACTGATCATTTTCTCTCTTGGAAAAGAAGGCTTCACTTTCGAACGCAGAAAATCAAAGGTTGATTCGCGGCCGATTTCTTCCTAGATACGAAAAGGTTGTAGTCTTGATTCTTTTTGAATACGACCGGTATTTTAAAGCAATTAACGAGTCATTCATCGTTGATTTCTGTTTTTGTAAACACGTGAGCGTGATGGATCACGCCGTAGATACAACGAAGTTGTAGCTATATAAGCTGGATGCAGCCTTTTTTGTAGGTCATTCATAATGTGGCACCTCCGCACACACACACACACACACACACACACACACACACACACACACACACACACATATTTATTTATTTTGGTACAGAAAAATTAGTACAACATTCGTACCGTCGGTTTCAAGCACAAACGGACTTCTGTTGTCATCAGATGACAATAGAAGCTGAAGAGAGCCGGGTAATTAAGTCATTCTGTGCTTGAAACCGACGGTATGAATGTTGTACTAATTTATCTGTACCAAAATAAATAAATATTACGCTTTTAATTTTTAACTTTAATTCTTAATTAATCGAGCACTCTGGGAAATGAAAAAGGTAAAAAACAAGAGATATATTTATCAACGTTTTGTCTTTGTTGTAAGACTCTCTCAGGATGATAATTTGAAGAAAAATGTCAGGCAAGTACATCGAAATTTTTGGGTAGACATGATGGAAAGATAAAGGAAAGTAGTAGTCGTGGCTACTGTGAGCGCTGGAGGAGAGTCCAGTCTGTGAGAAGTTAGTAGTGGCGAAGAATAAAATGACATCTCACAGTCTGGACTCTTCTCCAGCGCTCACAGTAGCCACGGCTACTACTTTCCTTTATCTCTCCATCATGTCTACCCAAAAATTTCGATGTACTTGCATGACAATTTTCTTCAAATTATCATCCTCAGGAAGTCTTACAATAAAGTCGAAACGTTGATGAATATATAAAAAAATATCTCTTGGTTTTTTCCTTTTACATATCTCATTACGTCGGATTACTATCATGCTTCCTTTCTCATACATATATATATATATATATATATATATATACAATTGAAATAAAAGCCAAATTAGCAATACAAGATTAATTTATTTTTTTTTTTTCTTACATTAATCCTATCGATTACGGAATAAAATTCCTTCTTCAGGGGTGACCAGTATTGAGTCATTTTTTTTTTTTTTTCATCAAAAAACAAGAATAAAGAAACTTATTTCTTTGTTAATTTGACAAACGTCTTAGATGGTACGACGTCATCGCCTTGATGTTATGAAATGGCGGTAGGATTCAAAACCGGTGACGAACGAGAGATGCGTTGGCACGCTGTCGAGTAATGTGTGTGTTTTTCGTTCAAGTTTTAAGTATTGCATGGAAAGTTTATAAAATTGAAATAAAAGCCAAATTAGCAATACAAGATTAATTTATTTATTTTTTTTTTTCTTACATTAATCCTATCGATTACGGAATAAAATTCCTTCTTCAGGGGTGACCAGTATTGAGTCATTTTTTTTTTTTCTCATCAAAAAACAAGAATAAAGAAACTTATTTCTTTGTTAATTTGACAAACGTCTTAGATGGTACGACGTCATCGCCTTGATGTTATGAAATGGCGGTAGGATTCAAAACCGGTGACGAGATGCGTTGGCACGCTGTCGAGTAATGTGTGTGTTTTTCGTTCAAGTAAAAAAATGACTCAATACTGGTCACCCCTGAAGAAGGAATTTTATTCCGTAATCGATAGGATTAATGTAAGAAAAAAAAAATAAATAAATTAATCTTGTATTGCTAATTTGGCTTTTATTTCAATTTTATAAACTTTCCATGCAATACTTAAAACTTGAACGAAAAACACACACATTACTCGACAGCGTGCCAACGCATCTCTCGTTCGTCACCGGTTTTGAATCCTACCGCCATTTCATAACATCAAGGCGATGACGTCGTACCATCTAAGACGTTTGTCAAATTAACAAAGAAATAAGTTTCTTTATTCTTGTTTTTTGATGAAAAAAAAAAAAAAAAAAAAAAAATGACTCAATACTGGTCACCCTTGAAGAAGGAATTTTATTCCGTAATCGATAGGATTAATGTAAGAAAAAAAAAAAAAAAATTAATCTTGTATTGCTAATTTGGCTTTTATTTCAATTTTATAAACTTTCCATGCAATACTTAAAACTTGAACGAAAAACACACACATTACTCGACAGCGTGCCAACGCATCTCTCGTTCGTCACCGGTTTTGAATCCTACCACCATTTCATAACATCAAGGCGATGACGTCGTACCATCTAAGACGTTTGTCAAATTAACAAAGAAATAAGTTTCTTTATTCTTGTTTTTTGATGAAAAAAAAAAAAAATGACTCAATACTGGTCACCCCTGAAGAAGGAATTTTATTCCGTAATCGATAGGATTAATGTAAGAAAAAAAAAAAAAAAATTAATCTTGTATTGCTAATTTGGCTTTTATTTCAATTTTATAAACTTTCCATGCAATACTTAAAACTTGAACGAAAAACACACACATTATATATATATATATATATATATATATATGAAAAAAGGAAAACCAAAATTATTTATGTATTCAGCAACGCTTTGTCTTTATTTCAAGACTCCTCGGGATGATTGATTTGAAGAAAGAACACACAAGTACAAACATTTGAAACAGTTTGGTCCGTTTGTGACGTGAAAGGACTTTTTTCTTTTATAGAACGAACCATAGCTGTTAGAATTTCTACTGCGTTTATGAAATAAAATGAGTGTTTGTTTTTTGAAACGAACACATAGTCGTTAGAATTCAGAAAATGTGGTGCGACTATAACGTGAAAGGAATGGTTTTGTTTTCATATTAAATGCAAAAAAAAAATTTTTTCAAATATTTTCCAAAAACAATAAGCAACAGTCTTATACATCGGACACTTCTATCATAAACAGATATCTTCTCTTACCTACCCATGCCAATAATACAATGATTTGGAGCACTTTAAATAAACTAGGAATTCCGACAATAAAAACTACACCACAAACTATAAAAAAAACATAAAAAACAATAAAACATTTTCGAAAAAACAAACAAACACAATTAATGCAGGTACATATATACTGTCCCATGCAATAATTGTCATCAGATATACGTAGGTTAAACTCAACGGGAACTGAAGAAAAAGCTTGGTGCACATCAAAATATAATATAAAGATATAAAGAATAACAATTCTCTGAACGCACTTTTCTCCCAGGCATTACAAGACGATAATTCCTTTTAACTTTGACTCGTTAAATTCATTTTAAATAAATCTCAGCGAAGATCTCTTGGATCAGTGCCTATTATAAACTTTCATACAATTAAACAACGTAATGGCTTCTACAATTTATCTCGTTTAATCAGCAAACTCATTCTATCCGAACAGAACTTGCATTTAGATCTAGGCTAGCTATTTTACACCACACTCCAAACAAAACTTTGCACATAATATCGATAATAAAATAAATTAAAAATAATAATAAAAAACAAAATAAAATCATCCATTTAATTTCATAAACGTATAACACATTTAAAATTCTAACGGAGATGTTTTGTTCGAAAAACAAAACGAAACCATTCCTTTCACGTTATAGTCGCACCACATTTTCTGAATTCTAACGACTATATTTTCGTTTGAAAATAAAAACGCTCATTTTATTTGCAGCAAAGAAGGTAGTATCTCTGTACCGAGCTAGAAAAATCTCCACATCTTCTAGTATCCTATATCTCTATAAAGCTATCATTCGCCGTGCATCGAGTATTATTGCAACAGCTTGGCTGGTGCACCAACCACTCGTCTCTCATTCTTGTATAAGTTGCAAAAAAGTTTCTAACCTAATAGGTCCGTACTGTCTGTCAAGCTCGAACCCCTTTCACATCTCCGCAATGTTGCACCACTGTGCATGTTTTACAAGTGCTTCCACGGAATGTGCTCCGATGAACTTACTGCGCTTGCACCTCCTCAATGAAAATACCTCGACCGAGCTGACAAGCAGAAAAATCCCGTCTTCAATGTAAAGTTCCCTAGAAACCGGAAGATTTCCTACTCTAATAGTTTCTTTCCTCGGATCAAATTGCCTTTTGAATTCTTTCTCTGCTACGTGTTTCCATGACAGTTTCAACATGTAGAAATTTAAATGTAATGCGAACAAACATTTTTATCCCAAACTCAAAACTCACGTTACTACTCCTATATTTATATAGAGTCTATCATAGAGAGAAAAAACATACTACTACTACTACTACTACTACTACTACTACTACTACTTGTTATCTACACAGCTGACGAGAGCCGTAAGCTTGAAACAACGTCGTACGTAAGTAAAATATTAAAAGTATAATTATATATATGATGTGGAGTAAACTAGTACCTCTTCCTGGGATTGGAGTATGAGATGCTCCAAGGGAATAAAAGAGAGGCAACTCTCGTCATGAGGGATTGAGATGTTATCCAAGTCACCGTTTGAACTGTGTACGACTCTCGATATATTCTATTATATGTTAACCGACCTTTTACCAAAAGAGGTCTAGTTAACATCATAATATATATATATATATATATATATATATATATATATATATATATATATATATATATATATATATATATAATTAATTATAAATATTTATAAATATTTTTTTTTTTTAAATCTACATACGTATACGTTTCATTCTTACGGAAATCGTATATGTATGTGTATATATATATATATATATATATATATATATATATATATATATATATATATATATATATAAGAAAGAAAATACCACTACTACTATTACTACGTGTTATCTACACAACAAGACGCTATCCCCTTACGATTTAGTTTGTTTGGGGTGAAGAAAAGTAAAACAAATAATCTAAGAATTGATGCGGAATAGGTGAATTCAATTACCGACCATTGCCAAGGAAACAAATGATGCAACCCAAAGAAAGTATCATCCAACCATCGAGAATAAATGAGGGCAATACAAACAAACTAACCCTAAAAAAAACTATTTTATTTCGCATTTGATTGAATGGCCATGATTAAACGAAAAGAAAGATTCAAAAATAGGACTGCGGTGCTGGACATTGTCCGTAGATCTCCAACTGACAAGCGGGAAAACAGCATAGGAATCTTTTTTGCGAACTTTAAAAAAGACTCATAGAAAAATATCTGATGTTTTATTTTACGTAAGAGAAAAAAACGAAGCCATTGGCAAACGAGTCTTTGTTGTCGGTTTCGGTAGATGAAGGATTTCGTAATTATGAGCTCCCCACCTCCAAGATACAGTCACAAATGATTTTATTGCGGGAGATACGAACATACTTGATGGAATAGAATGATCGACACAAACGGACTAAATTACGTGCGTATATCTAACAGACTATATATATATATATACGAGGCATGTCTAAAAAGTATCCGACCTTTAGTTTATTTACGTGCAAAATAGAGACGATAAGGCGGGGCCACTCTATACAGTGAAGGAAGACACCCTCATGCGCATGTGTGAATTTTATCATCACCTTCCTGCGCGTTAGTCGCTGCCTGTCGGTCGCTGAGTGATGTGCTACACAACGTGTTCGTCGGATTACCGATTCTCTCAAGATGACTGAACGTGTTGAGCAAAGGTACTGCCTCAAATTTTGTCAAAATCTTGGTGATTCTCAAAGCAAAACAATTCGTAAGATTCAGCAGGTGTTTGGAGAATATGCGATGGATGTAACATAATTAAGGCGTGGTTCGACCGATTCAAAAATGGCCGCACATCAGCGGAGAGTGACCAGCGTTCTGACAGGCCCTAAACTGCTCGGAGTGCATCTGTTGTTGAGAGAGTGCGAAATTTGGTGATGGAAGATCGTTGTTCAACCGTGCGAGAGATCTCCCAAGAGGTCGGAGTGAGTAAAGACTGCGCACATGCAATTTTGCGTGATGATTTGAACATGCACAGAATGGCTGCGAAATTTGTGCCCAAGTTGTTGTCACAGGAACAAAAGGACCTCCGTTTTCAAGTTGCACAGGACTTTCTGGAAACCACTAACACTGATCCTGGGTTTCTGTCCACTGTGATAACTGGAGATAAGTTATGGGTGTACGGGTACGACCCAAACATAAAAAAGACAGTCGTTGCAACGGAAACATCTCGAGTCTCCAAGGCCAAAACTAGCGCGAAAGGTGACTGTCTTCTTTGATATCCGTGGAATTGTGCATCACGAATACACACCGGAAGGACAAACAGTGACAAAGCAGTACTTTCAAAATGTTATCCTGCGTCTCCGTGATGCAGTTCGGCGCAAAATACCAGACATATTGACGGTGAAAAACTGGCAACTGCATCACAACAACGCCCCCGCACATTCATCCCATTTGATCCAACATTTCTTGGCCAAACATTGAATTCCAGTCGTTCGCAAACCTCCCTACTCTCCAGACATAGCTCCTTGCGACTTCTGATTGTTTCAAAAATTGAAGACGCCACTAAGAGGTTCCCGTTTTGAGACTAGAGAAGAGATGAACACCATTCCAAAAGAATACTTCCAGAGGTGTTTCCGGCAGTGAATGGATCGGTGTGCTAAGTGTGTGCAAGCACAAGGGGCTTACTTTGAAGGGGATTAGGGTCCAAATCCCGTCAGGTATTTAAAGTATTTTTTCTGGCCTAAGGTCGGATACCTTTTAGACAGGCCTCATATGTATATATGTAAGCAACTGATGATCCCTACAAAAATATTAAGATTAACGTGAAGTCTTGGAAGTTAACTAAGGCAGTGATTACAAGAGATTTATTGACTTACAAGCAGAGGAATTTTCCAACGAAAGACCTTGGACTAAAGCTTTTTTTCATATAGTTTTTAACTGCTTAAAAACATCCAAGACTATATATATATATATATATATATATATATATATATATATATATATATATATATATATATATATATATATACTTAACTTGTTACAAATATCCAGGCGGTATAAATCCGAAGGAAGTTGAAACCGGGTTTATGAGAGTGCTAAAAAACTGGAAATTATCCGTTTTAAAGACAGAAATAAACTCCTAAATAGAAAACAAGAGACCTCTATCAACTGTAAACATAGTAGATTCTACCTCCTTAGCAACCCACATACCCCACCTTAACCCCACACCACCACCCTACATATTTAAAAATGAAAAAAATTTAAAAATGAATGATTACATTAACCCCCCCCATTATACACTACTTCAAAACACATTACAACCCCCTACCCACCCACCCAAATTTACCACCCACCCCCACCCCAATAAGTCCCGATGAATCTATAAATATATAACCACTCCACTAAACCATCAATAACATCAAATCTCTAAGTATTACCTATAATTCTTAGCCTCAATAGCCTCTCAGTCATACTACCAATTCTACCAAAATCATCTCCTACCTAAACCCATAACTGTGATAGCTATTAACTCTGATATCACTTAGATTAATCTAATCTCAATTACTTAATCCTTCGATTACTATCTTGAACACTTAATTATTGACTGATGCTTAGTCCTTATTATTGGTAGTAGAACTATAAAAGATTACCATCACTTGTAGACTTATTTCGCCCAATGACTTCACAAGTAACATGATCATAATAATAATAATAATAATAATAATAATAATCATAATAATAATCATAATAATAATAATAATAATAATAATAATAATTATTATTATTATTATTATTATTATTATTATTATTATTATTATTATTATTATTATTATTATTATTATTATTATTATTATTGATACTATTGTCACTGCGACTATCGTAGGTATGATTGGCATTATTATTATTGTTATTATAATTGTTTTTATTAATACTAAAGATAGTAACACCATTAAACTTCTTTTATATAATAATTTCACTAGTATTAATTTTAGTATAATATAATCACAATTAAAAATATTATCACAACAAAATTCACTACCGTTACTTAGCTCATTATACAAGCCATAAATAATTATATTAAAATAGAATGCAAAAGTAGCAATTAATACCCTAACTTAAAATTATCAAACATTTTTATCTACACGATCATCACCTATTACAACAGAAATGACAGTTATAACTTTATAATTATAATTCTATTCTCATTATTAAATTAAACCCACCCTGCCTCCCGTCCTGGTTGGAATTGAGGTCACGATGGCCCAGACACTAGAGATCACCCCACTCAACTTTCTGAAATATCACTTGTTGGGGTCTCCCCTCTCCCCTTTTCCTGTCCTCGCTATAGGCTGAGCCCCATCTTCGCCCCCTCACTCTTATGCATCTTCAATTTCCAGTTGGGGTTGAATTTAAAATCTTAGGCATTTGGATTCCATTGACGCTTGAAAAGTTGGCGTTCATTATGGACGCTAATGAAACAGCATATATTTTGTCGCAATTAATGGAATAATAAAATCACCAACAATATATATATATATATATATATATATATATATATAATTTATTTAAAAACTATACGGTACATACTTTAGAGACGTACCATGGTTTCATTGATATAAGCTGATCTTTTGTTTTTGTTATAAAGGTCGTTAGAGTCCAATTCAAATCATCAGCGACTCACGAAATAAAAACAAATCGAAGAATGGAGTTCAAAGATCACCGTAACGTTACGGTGATCTTTGAACTCCATTCTTTCTTTCTAAAGGGAACAGAGAAGCATCACATACACACAGGCATTGAGTTTAATATGATTATAAAATATCGTTTAGTCAAGAGAATAGAGATTTAGTTTCAAATTAACCTTTGTTTTTATAAAACAAATCAGCAATGGAGTTCATATTCAGCATTGTGTCTTAAAAAATGATGTTGGATACCATTAAACAGACAGAAATGAAAGTAAAGGAATAGAAACTAAACTTTGATAAAATCCTGACAAAGACACGACCAAGGGAGAACTCCACGGAACAGCCAGGTGACCTACCCCGGTAAGCGATAGTATCACATAGTTGAATTAACATAGAATGACAAAGGGCGAGTTAGGGTTAGGGTTAGACAAAGGGCGAGTGTTCTGCAATTTTCCTCTACAAAACAGCCACACCAAACACTATAAATAAATATTTGAAGATATAAAGAAATTGAAGCATAAAACTTTTACGAAAATGATCGGATTCAGCATTAAATAACCCTAAAAGTGCTGATATGCCGCAAAAAAACCCAATCCAAACACTATGAATAAATATTTGAAGATATAAAGTACTTGAAGGATACAAACTTTTACCAAAATGACCGGATTCGGCATTAAATAACGCGAAACGGGTTGATATGCCGCAAAACAATCAATCCAAACACCATGAATAAATATTTGAAGATATAAAGAACTAGAAGCATTAAAACTTTTACCAAAATGACCGTACTCGGCATTACATAACTCGAAAAGGGTTGATATGCCGTGAAACCAAACCAAGCTACTACTGCTACTATTGCTACTACTAGATATCTAAAAGACGCGGGAGGCTAGACAAGAGATTAAATAAAGAGTTCAGTTCTGCATTACCAGATCGTTACCGATTGTGTTACAAAGTGTCTGAAAAAGCTAAGTGAGGGGGACGTATTTAGTGATTAAAAAAAAAAAATGGAAATCGCTCCAGACAAGGCATGAATCCACTTGATGTAAAGAGCTAACAAGATCGAAAGATGATCATCACAAATACAGGAGATGCCTATTGACCGTAGTCTTGAAAACACCAAAGCAATAGGTAGGAGGAAAACAGTCAGCAGGAAGAGAGTTCCACAAGCCTGCGGCTCTTGGAAAAAACACTGGAATATGAAACTGTATTACAATTAGGTATCAAAACAGCGAATTGATGAAGACCACTAGACCAACGAATCAAACAAGCTGGAACAAAGGAAGTAGGGAATAGATAAGACAATTCTGAAAAACACATGCCATAATAATACTTATAGAAAAGACTGAGACTAGCAACGTCGCGTCTGTGAGGGAGGGTGCCAAGAAGAAGAAAGAGTGGGGCCAATCAAATAACAGATACACTCCTGCACCTTATTACGAACACTCAAATGAGACAGAGATTCACTAACTGAAATACATGATTACGGCTATTTAAAATAACTAAAACAAAATGCTTTTTTTAAAACATAACTGAATCACAGGCCAACGCCCAAAGTGACATAAAAGGTAAGAACAAAGAAAACAATTCTTTAAAGAAACGGAATTCCGCAGAGAAACCTTGTTCTAGAGAGAATCCTACCTCGAGGTTCGTCTATATCTCATTGGAACAAGAGATAATGTGACTTTAGCACTTGCTAAATAGTGACCAATCATCATCATCATCATCATCATCATCATCATCATCATCATCATCATCATCATCATCATCATCATCATCATCATCATCATCATCATCATCATCATCATCATCATCATCATCATCATCATCATCATCATCATCATCATCATCATCATCATCATCATCATCATCATCATCATCATCATCATCATCATCATCATCATCATCATCATCATCATCATCATCATCATCATCATCATCATCATCATCATCATCATCATCATCATCATCATCATCATCATCATCATCATCATCATCATCATCATCATCATCATCATCATCATCATCATCATCATCATCATCATCATCATCATCATCATCATCATCATCATCATCATCATCATCATCATCATCATCATCATCATCATCATCATCATCATCATCATCATCATCATCATCATCATCATCATCATCATCATCATCATCATCATCATCATCATCATCATCATCATCATCATCATCATCATCATCATCATCATCATCATCATCATCATCATCATCATCATCATCATCATCATCATCATCATCATCATCATCATCATCATCATCATCATCATCATCATCATCATCATCATCATCATCATCATCATCATCATCATCATCATCATCATCATCATCATCATCATCATCATCATCATCATCATCATCATCATCATCATCATCATCATCATCATCATCATCATCATCATCATCATCATCATCATCATCATCATCATCATCATCATCATCATCATCATCATCATCATCATCATCATCATCATCATCATCATCATCATCATCATCATCATCATCATCATCATCATCATCATCATCATCATCATCATCATCATCATCATCATCATCATCATCATCATCATCATCATCATCATCATCATCATCATCATCATCATCATCATCATCATCATCATCATCATCATCATCATCATCATCATCATCATCATCATCATCATCATCATCATCATCATCATCATCATCATCATCATCATCATCATCATCATCATCATCATCATCATCATCATCATCATCATCATCATCATCATCATCATCATCATCATCATCATCATCATCATCATCATCATCATCATCATCATCATCATCATCATCATCATCATCATCATCATCATCATCATCATCATCATCATCATCATCATCATCATCATCATCATCATCATCATCATCATCATCATCATCATCATCATCATCATCATCATCATCATCATCATCATCATCATCATCATCATCATCATCATCATCATCATCATCATCATCATCATCATCATCATCATCATCATCATCATCATCATCATCATCATCATCATCATCATCATCATCATCATCATCATCATCATCATCATCATCAAACCAGCTTATCTTAATTGATAATATAACAATCGTAGTTAATCGATAAATAACGTTTTCTTTCATCAAAGGACCTCGAAGGACCCCCCCCCCCCCACCCCACCCACACACTGTTAACGAAGAACTCCAAGTGCTTGACAGGGCCAAAACGCACGAACGTAACAAGAAAGGTTGATGCTATGAAAACCGCCCAAGGGTTGTAAACAAAATATAACGGAGAAAATGTCTACGCCCCGAGTTAACAACCGATATTGTCGAATGGTGTCCTCGAGGATGTGTGGATAGATTTGACATCCGTTTAAGCGTGGGCAGGAACCTACGATGGAGTTGGCGGGAGAGAGCAAAGGGTTAGTTCACAGATGATCGCTAGAGGGCGTAGCTTTGCGTTCGACGTGTTTATCACTCTCTCACTCTCTCTATCCCTAACCCTGAACCTAACCCCAACTCCCTTTCTCTCTCTGTGATTCAGTTTATCGTTTAATAGACATAATCATAGCTAAACTTGCGACCCCTTTTCTCCAAAGTTAAAAAAACAAACTGGTTAAATATATTATTTAAGGTTAAGTTTGTAGCGTGGATCCTGGCTTCCTGAATAGGATATAGAAGACGCCCCTGTTTGGTTGCCTCCCCACGAGGACAGAATTAGACACACAATCGGTTTTTAATGTGGAGAAAAACTCAGCTAATCAAAAAGGGACACTCTGGATTTGAACAAAATTAAAATCGCCTCAGTTTAGAAGGATTTCTCATTCACTGACCGAGGACAGAACAGATACTACACTTTTTCTTAGCCAATTGAAATGTCATGAGTTCCGAATGAGACAAATGGACAAAAATGCTGCTATGAATGGTTCAGTATTTTACAAATGCTAAATTCACTAAAAAGATGTCGTGAATGAAAAAAGGAAAAAACGGTGTTAATAGATAACACATTTATATTTTTACAAATTTACAAATTGGCCTGAAAGATATTTTGAGTAAGTAAATTGTTCGTTAGGAAATTAAAACGTTCTCCTGTTTGTAAAATGTTCGCAGTTTGAAAGAAGACACGACTGTTAGAAGTGTGTATGTTTGTTTTCTATCAGTGTGTGTATTCGCGTGCGACTTCTGGACACACAATGTGCGTATGCGGCCTTTGTCTCTTTTTTTTCAATTTTCTTATCTTTTGTTTTTGCTGGGGATGGAGCATTCTACTGGATGTCAGACATTCATCAGCTATTTCAGAGACTCCAATAGGATTCAAACCATCGCGTCTATCAGCGCAAGGGTTCGTATCTCCTTTGCACTTGGTTCACCGGGTATATTCGCCAGGTAATTTTTGAAATTATTTTTTTATGAGCTTTTATGATTACTGAACTGATGGAAATTTTCCTAAGATTTCAGTTTCTTTCAATGTCGTACATAAGACCTCGGTATTTAGTTATCTAATCCCCCCAAGATCTTTTTTAGGGGCTTCAACTTTCTTAGTATGTAGATGTGTGGGCGTGAGTTATATATGCATTGTGCGTATGCGGCCTTTATCAGTGGGTAAATATATGTGAACTTCTGTGTGCGCGAACTGAGTATTCATTTGTCTAACCTAGCCGCGAAAGTTTGTGAGCGTAATGTCGTGTCACAATCTGTCATGTTGCTGGCTCTATTGGACTTTATCTGTTTTTGGTTGTCGCGTTTCTGTTTTTTTTGTTTTTTTTGTTTTTTTTGTTTTTTTTTGTAGAAATTGTTATTTCACACAAGCTCGTGTTTCGACGAGCGGAATTCATTTACATTGACTGAAAAATATCGAGTTAACACATTTATGTGAAATTATGCTTTTATTTATATCGGGAGCGGACGTAGTACGAAGCTATTGATTTGACTGTCTCCCATTTCCACTCGATCCAGAAACGAAGAAATGACAAGGAAAGAATTAGCTAAACGAATGGAGAAGGAAAGAGAGTAGCTTATATAAGCTAGTAACTTTTACGTTTTTTTTAGTTTTATTAGAATAAAGGCTGGGTAGAAAGTGGACTTTGGGTTGTTTCTGTCAGAGGGGGAAGAATTGCTGTTTTCTGTGACCGCTGTTGTTTTGAGTGGAGATTTTCAATCTTCTCATAGTATTAATCATAATTAACAGTCAACTTTACCATCTCAGTATCCTTTATCTTCAGGTAGATTTTTAGCTTTGATAAGTGGTCACTTATAAGTAAAACAAGAATAGTAACTTAACTAGCATCAGTAAAACATAAAAATAGTATTTTTTGTGTCTAGCGTAGAATAGATTTCCTAGCATTTATCGCCTTTGCCGACCCTTTCTTCTATGGGGGATTCCTTCAAACTCGTCACCGGCGAAAGTCTTCCGGTGAGTTTTCTGCTTAATCTATTTAGCTGCTTTCTTCACAAAGCAGTTTTTTGTCTCTTTAAGTAACCCGACATTTTAAGCATAGCCGTTTTACTATGCTGTCTCCGGGATACGTTTGTTTCATAGAAACGTGAAAACGTTAGACGGCTAGCATAAACTCATTATTGATAGCATTAACTCTTATCGACAATCAAGACTCAGAGGCATGGTATATTTTAGACACAGGTTTATTGATCATCGACAAAGAGTTTATGCTAGCTGTCAGACGTTTGCACGTTTCTATAAAATAAACATATCCCGGAGACAGCATAGTAAAACGGCGATACTTAAAATGTCGGGATATTTAAAGAGTCAGAAAAACTCTCCATGAGGCTTCGTGAAGAAAGCAGCTAAATAGATTGAGGCAGCGCACCGGAAAACTCTAGCCTGTGACAAGCTTCAAGTAATCCCCCATAGAAAAGAGGGCACGCAAAGGAAGATACATGCTAGGGGATCTATTCTACGCTAGACAGAACAAGTATTACATATCTAATTAATCTTTCATAAATTTAAAACATTTAAAGTTGTTAAAAATGTCGCATTAGCTAACGATTACGTAAATGAGACAGACTTATTTAAAATTCTAAAATCTTTTGAACTAAAAAAAATGAAATTAACCATTAAACACATTAATAAATTATTTTGAGTAAAATTTGATTCACCAAATTCCGAATCTGTCCTTCAATTCAAAAGAATAATCCACATTACGTCAACTTATCACTTATAATGTAAAAAAATATCAGTTTATTTTGGCGCCTAATTTTTTTTGTAATTATTTACGGATCGAAAAGTTTTTTTTGTATATATTTCCATAAACTGAGCTCCAATACAAATGAAACAAAATAATTATATCGCCCTGGTAGTAACGCTATACGAGTTTGTATTAAAACTGTATTTACACGTCTCAATCACGCAACTAACCAGCAAGCCGAGTGATTAACGACATTGGGTTACAAGACCTAGGGTTAGAAGATCGAACCCGTTAGTAGGTAAGCCAGTTGTTTTAATCTACAAAAGACGACACAAGCTGAAAAACAAATTTAATTATTATAGATAACTAAATAGATAGATAGATAACAAATTCTTTGCGCGCTCTTCTTTGACGTACTTGGGGGGAGTGGGGGGGGGCTCGTGCTGTTTAATAAATCCAACAACACTTTTTATATCCGCCGGCCAGGATTTGTTTCGCGTGATTCAAATGAACCAATCAATCGCAATCATTTAAACATAGAGAATCGCCTTCATTATTAAAAATAACAACCAATTTCTCATTTTATTGCTTGATTGGCCGACATCTGCTCCTTCATGACAGCCTCATATGCAGCAACAATCTCCTCTGATTGGTTCAGATTCCTACTTCCACTCTCAGTCTTCTTCTGAAAGTTGCGAACTATTTGTGAACAAACAATTTATTAACGGGGCATTAGACCCTGTATGCATAACTATAAGCATCAGTAAATGTTGACTTGTTATTAAAAAGATTGTGGTTTTATACAACTTCCTCAATAATAAAAACAGGTCAAACTTAACTAATAAAATCCTGTTTCTTATCAATTACACCACTCTAACGGATTTTCAACTTTTTCATTCGAAAAAATACAGACATCGGGCATTAAGTATCACCTTTTCTCAAAGATCAAGATATTTTTTAAACAAATAAATTACACACAGAGTAAACGATTCAATAGACGACGAGAATTTTATGACAAAACATTTATTTATTCCATAAAAATTATAAAATGTTTTGTTTATTATGATGGTCAGAGTAAACGATTCCATAGACGACGATTATGTTAAAACAAAACATTTATTTATTCTATAAAAATTATAAAATGTTTTGTTTGTTATAATGGTCAGAGTAAACGATTCCATAGACGACAAGAATGTTATAACAACACATTTATTTATTCTATAAAAATTATAAAATGTTTTGTTTATTATAATGGTCAGAGTAAACGATTCCATAGACGACGATTATGTTAAAACAAAACATTTATTTATTCTATAAAAATTATCCAACGTTTTGTTTGTTATAATGGTTAGAGTAAACGATTCCATAGACGACAAGAATGTTATAACAAAACATTTATTTATTCTATAAAAATTATAAAATGTTTTGTTTATTATAATGGTCAGAGTAAACGATTCCATAGACGACGATTATGTTAAAACAAAACATTTATTTATTCTATAAAAATTATCCAATGTTTTGTTTGTTATAATGGTATGAGTAAACGATTCCATAGACGACAAGAATGTTATAACAAAACATTTATTTATTCTATAAAAATTATCCAATGTTTTGTTTGTTATAATGGTCAGAGTAAACGATTCCATAGACGACGATTATGTTAAAACAAAACATTTATTTATTCTATAAAAATTATCCAATGTTTTGTTTGTTATAATGGTCAGAGTAAACGATTCCATAGACGACGATAATGTTATAACAAAACATTTATTTATTCTATAAAAATTATAAAATGTTTTGTTTATTATAATGGTATGAGTAAACGATTCCATAGACGACAAGAATGTTATAACAAAACATTTATTTATTCTATAAAAATTATCCAATGTTTTGTTTGTTATAATGGTCAAAGTAAACGATTCCATAGACGACGATAATGTTATAACAAAACATTTATTTATTCTATAAAAATTATAAAATGTTTTGTTTATTATAATGGTATGAGTAAACGATTCCATAGACGACAAGAATGTTATAACAAAACATTTATTTATTCTATAAAAATTATCCAATGTTTTGTTTGTTATAATGGTCAAAGTAAACGATTCCATAGACGACGATAATGTTAAAACAAAACATTTATTTATTCTATAAAAATTATCCAATGTTTTGTTTGTTATAATGGTCAAAGTAAACGATTCCATAGACGACGATAATGTTATAACAAAACATTTATTTATTCTATAAAAATTATAAAATGTTTTGTTTATTATAATGGTATGAGTAAACGATTCCATAGACGACAAGAATGTTATAACAAAACATTTATTTATTCTATAAAAATTATCCAATGTTTTGTTTGTTATAATGGTCAAAGTAAACGATTCCATAGACGACGATAATGTTAAAACAAAACATTTATTTATTCTATAAAAATTATCCAATGTTTTGTTTGTTATAATGGTCAAAGTAAACGATTCCATAGACGACGATAATGTTATAACAAAACATTTATTTATTCTATAAAAATTATAAAATGTTTTGTTTATTATAATGGTATGAGTAAACGATTCCATAGACGACGATAATGTTATAACAAAACATTTATTTATTCTATAAAAATTATCCAATGTTTTGTTTGTTATAATGGTCAAAGTAAACGATTCCATAGACGACGATAATGTTATAACAAAACATTTATTTATTCTATAAAAATTATAAAATGTTTTGTTTATTATAATGGTATGAGTAAACGATTCCATAGACGACAAGAATGTTATAACAAAACATTTATTTATTCTATAAAAATTATCCAATGTTTTGTTTGTTATAATGGTCAAAGTAAACGATTCCATAGACGACGATAATGTTAAAACAAAACATTTATTTATTCTATAAAAATTATCCAATGTTTTGTTTGTTATAATGGTCAGAGTAAACGATTCCATAGACGACGATAATGTTATAACAAAACATTTATTTATTCTATAAAAATTATCCAATGTTTTGTTTGTTATAATGGTATGAGTAAACGATTCCATAGACGACAAGAATGTTATAACAAAACATTTATTTATTCTATAAAAATTATCCAATGTTTTGTTTGTTATAATGGTCAGAGTAAACGATTCCATAGACGACGATTATGTTAAAACAAAACATTTATTTATTCTATAAAAATTATCCAACGTTTTGTTTGTTATAATGGTCAGAGTAAACGATTCCATAGACGACGATAATGTTATAACAAAACATTTATTTATTCTATAAAATTATCAAATCTTTTGATTGTTATAATGGTCAAAGTAAACGATTCCATAGACGACAAGAATGTTATAACAAAACATTTATTTATTCTATAAAAATTATCCAATGTTTTGTTTGTTATAATGGTTAGAGTAAACGATTCCATAGACGACGATAATGTTATAACAAAACATTTATTTATTCTATAAAAATTATCCAATGTTTTGTTTGTTATAATGGTTAGAGTAAACGATTCCATAGACGACGATAATGTTATAAAAAAACATTTATTTATTCTATAAAAATAATCCAATGTTTGTTTGTTATAATGGTTAGAGTAAACGATTCCATAGACGACGATAATGTTATAAAAAAACATTTATTTATTCTATAAAAATAATCCAATGTTTGTTTGTTATAATGGTTAGAGTAAACGATTCCATAGACGACGATAATGTTATAACAAAACATTTATTTATTCTATAAAAATAATCCAATGTTTGTTTGTTATAATGGTTAGAGTAAACGATTCCATAGACGACGATAATGTTATAACAAAACATTTATTTATTCTATAAAAATAATCCAATGTTTGTTTGTTATAATGGTTAGAGTAAACGATTCCATAGACGACAAGAATGTTATAACAAAACATTTATTTATTCTATAAAAATTATCCAATGTTTGTTTGTTATAATGGTCAAAGTAAACGATTCCATAGACGACGATAATGTTATAACAAAACATTTATTTATTCTATAAAAATTATAAAATGTTTTGTTTATTATAATGGTATGAGTAAACGATTCCATAGACGACAAGAATGTAATAACAGAACATTTATTTATTCTATAAAAATAATCCAATGTTTGTTTGTTATAATGGTATGAGTAAACGATTCCATAGACGACGATAATGTTATAACAAAACATTTATTTATTCTATAAAAATTATAAAATGTTTTGTTTATTATAATGGTATGAGTAAACGATTCCATAGACGACAAGAATGTTATAACAAAACATTTATTTATTCTATAAAAATTATCCAATGTTGTGTTTGTTATAATGGTTTGAGTAAACGATTCCATAGACGACGATTATGTTAAAACAAAACATTTATTTATCCTATAAAAATTATAAAATGTTTTGTTTGTTATAATGGTCAGAGTAAACGATTCCATAGACGACGATAATGTTATAACAAAACATTTTTTTATTCTATAACATTATCAAATCTTTTGTTTGTTGTAATGGTCAAAGTAAACGATTCCATAGACGACGATAATGTTATAACAAAACATTTATTTATTCTATAAAAATTATAAAATGTTTTGTTTGTTATAATGGTTAGAGTAAACGATTCCATAGACGACAAGAATGTTATAACAAAACATTTATTTATTCTATAAAAATTATCCAATGTTGTGTTTGTTATAATGGTTAGAGTAAACGATTCCATAGACGACGATTATGTTAAAACAAAACATTTATTTATCCTATAAAAATTATCCAATGTTTTGTTTGTTATAATGGTTAGAGTAAACGATTCCATAGACGACAAGAATTTTATAACAAGACATTTATTTATTTTATAAAAGTTATAAAATGTTTTGTTTGTTATAATGTTTATATTTTGATTTTTTTCTCAAAATATTTGAGACATTCACGGCAAGTAAATTTATTAAAAAGAGTTATAGGCATTGCATTTTTTAAAAGGCTTTCTCTTAATAATGTTATTGTTTT
>OY744518.1:126262282-126437282 GCA_963556195.1 Sepiola atlantica
TCACCAGGAGATTTGCCTTCAAAGCAGGAGATAATTGTTTAAGGTGGACGCGTATTATATATCTTCTATATATAAAAAGTCAATATTTGTTCGTCTCTGTGTTATAGAAATCGATATTTTAACAGTTAAAACATTCAAATAATTTTCAATAAATGTTACATTTTTCACAGAATCTAAAGACACCATTAAATTTTCCTTCGATTCCATCTATCGCTACACCAAGTTACATTGTGTTCCAGCCCCGTTAAAGACGGCGCTCTGGACACGTCTTCTCCGCTTGAAGTATCGCCAGAAAAGAGACAGAAAATCTCCGTCCGGAAGTTACAAGGTTTACGTAACTTCCGTTCTGGAGTCACCTCTGACCTTAAGGTGTCACTCAAACTTTTTCATTCAAACAAGGACCTCATTATGTAACATATATCAACATTTTAAATAAATAAATAAATAAGAATGTGACATTTTATTTATTTACATAATATTCAGCCGATAATTATTTTTACGATAGGAAGAAAGAGACTATTTATTAAAAAAAATTAAATCGTCACAATAAATAAATAAGTAAAAGGCTTAACACATTCGTTTAATTTATTTATAGAATATTTAGCTGGCGATGAAAAGAAGATGAAGAAGAAAGAGAGAATTACTTCTTAATATGAAACCTTACATACATTTATTTTTCAAAGAGAACTATTATCATTAACAGTAAATTATACAGATAAATGAAGGAAGTCATCGTGGAATTTCCACAGGTCCCGCTAGTCTCTATAATAAAACGCTAGTGAATTCTTTGTACCACGTAATCACATTCGACGCACACTACAAAATAAATATTCAAAGTTGAAATGCAAAAGGTAATTGATGACTCTCTGGTGTCGATGTGCCTAAAAATTAAGTATTGGAAAATTGCTTAGGTAATAACAGTTTTCAATAACTTTTGTAAATACACTGACCCGCAAGATTATCGCCACATAAGTCTTCTCCTGCTCCTCGCTACAATCTATGAATCATTAATCAATCTAACGATAGTCCACTACCTTGAAAATGCTAACCTTCTTTTTTTACTAACCGTATGGATTTAGGCGATCTCTTTCTACTGCGGATATCTTAACGGTCATCTCTGAAGGAATATACAATACATTGGATAAGGGAGAGGTGAAGCTAGGGATGTAGGACTTGATATTTCGAAAGCCCTTAACAAGGTCTGGCACGAAAGTCTTCTCAGGAAAATGAATTTGTACCGTATTAGTCAGGGCCGGCGGGACAGTTATAAAAGTGTGTGTGGGGTTCTCCTAAAAAAGTGGGGGGGGCCGGTTAAGCACATGCATATCAACTTAATTATTGATGACCGTAAAGTGGGGGGGCACAAGTCAAAAATGAGGGGGTTTCAGCCCCCCTGCCCCCCCTTGCCGCCGTTCATGTTAGTGAACGGATATTTAATATAATCAGATCCTTCTTAGCTAAAAGAAAGATCTAGGTCGTCCTGGATTGCCGTACAGGTAAACATCATGGTATTAATACGGGGGTGCCCCAAGGGTCGATCCTTGGACTTTTATTATTTCTTAAGATTTCAGAGATGGGTATATTTGCTGAAGACACCACGCTCTATTTTCGGCATGAGGGAAAATTGAATGCTAACATATCCAAGGTTTAGCTGAACCCTTAGAAAATGACCTTTAGTCTGCAGTGGAATGGGGCCATACATGGATGGTTTCATTTAATTTAATTTAATTATTAAAAGGTAGGAGTTTTTTCTTAGTAAAGAAAAAACTCCTACCTTTTAATAATTATAAGAAACCCTACTAACCACCCTTCCCGAGAGTCACATTCAAACTCCTGGCCTTACAGTCATAGACTACACAAATTTGAATAAATACATAGAAGATGCCGCCAAGTCTGCTGCAAAGATTTTGTTTTGACTCACGTCTTTGAAGCAGAATCAGCTATAGTAGTAGAGCATCAATAATTCTCAGTCATTTGTTTTAGGGTAATATTGAAAAGAAAATATCGTCTGGCTAAGAGAAAAGAGGCCACTCAATAAATTGGAAATATCTCTAATTTCGGATTTGGTTAATCATTCAAACTACTCGGCAGATAACATGAATTGGAACACATACATAGAAGACACTGTCAAGGCTGCTGCAATGAAGATTGGCTCCCCCCTGTTGAGCTAGAAAACTTCTCACACCTGCCAGTATCATATATCTCCACAAAACCACCGTTCGCCCACGCATGGAGTATTGTTGTCACATCTGGGCTGATGCACCATCCATTAGTCTCTCCTTCTTGAGCAAGGTAAAAACAGTCTATAACCTAATAGATCCTACACTGTCTACCGAGCTCCAGCCTGTGTCCCAGCGCCACAATGTTGTATCCATGTGCTTATTTTACAAATACTTCCACGGAATTTGCTCCGATAAACTTGCTTCACCTGTGCCCCTTCAACGTAAATACCCCCGACCAACCGACAGCAGCTAAATCACAATATTTCAATTTCAATCAGAGTGTTTAAGAAACTGCAACCGGAACTAGCTCCTGTTCTTACAAATCTGTCCAATCGTTGCTTAAAGGAGAAATGCTTCCCATCACCCTGGGAAACATTGTCAGTCTGACCAGTATTTAAAAATACTGGAGATCGGTCTTCTGCATCTCAGTACAGACCACCCAGTTTCCTGTGCATCATGAGTTAGTTGTTTGAATATGTGATAAATCAATAAGTTGTCAACTACCTTAGCAAAAACAATCTACTCAGTAACCAACAAATAGATTTCGTCCTGCAATATTAACAGCTGACGTGCTGACTGTAGTATCACACACGATCAGTCAATCTATTTACGGTTGCTTTGTTTCTAGAAAAGTAGTCATAGATGGGCAGAAATCTGAAGCACACAGTATCCACGCGTGCCTCAAGGATTCATTTTAGGCCCAGCCCTTTTCCTAATATTCGTCAATGTCTTCTGAAATCACATTCTAAGACTATTTCTTGACATCTATACAGATGACACACCCATCTATGTCAGTACTTCGAAGAGCATTGATGATCAAGATCTTTCTGATCCTTGCAATAGTGCAATAGCTTCTTTCATTTCACCACTAACACTCGAACCATCACTTTGCCCTAGTTTGAATAGATAGCCCTCTCCTTGAGGAGCCCCCCTGCTTTGATAAACTTCTAGGGCTGACTTTTATTCCTAACCTGAAACAGACGACTTACGTCAGATCTATTTCTAGGGTCGCTGGAAAAATAGTTGGATCATTCTACAGTTCCAGAAAGTATCTCACCTCTGACACAATCCTTTACCTCTATAATAGCCAGATACGTCCTAAAATAGAGTACAGCCACATCTGGGGAGGAGCCCCTCAAAACTCTTTCCTGCCTTAACAGAGTACAGAATCAACTTCGAAATCTAGTGGGGGATATCCTTTTCTCTTCCATACAGCCTCGTTCTCACAGAAGAAACGTAGCTAGTCTTTATCCACTCGTGCTCGACTGAGCTCCAATCTCTGGTTCGCCCCATGTAAAACATTTAGAGCAAAACTTGTCTAGCTACAACCACTGTAAATAATTTCCTTTTTTCTCCTGTGTACTTGGAGCTAAACAGAACTTCCATGACCAGTTTCTTTCCTAGAACTACCTGTCTGTGGAACAAAATACAACGGGGCTGATTCCCTAGCTCACTTAAAAACATGGTCGTTTTCAAGTCCAATGTTGACATAGTCAAAATATTAAATTCTTCCCAGTTTCAAGCATCATCTCCAATGCTCAACGTGTTTGTCTCACCGTCCACCTAACAAACCAACTAAGCTTTATCCTCGAGTGGCCTTCGGGCTTTGATAAGCGATGACTTATTGGTCAAAAATGTCTTGACTTTTAGATGAAAGGCTTTGTAGTCTTTAAATTTAGTCTGTCAATTTCAATATTTAGTCTGTCAAGCTCAATATTTTAAAATAATCTTAATATTGTTGAAGTACAGAGTTAAACAATTTGATAATTCGTTTGACGATTGTAGCTTTGAATATGTGCCCGAAATTTTGGTTGAATTTCCTCTTCTTCTTCTTCTTCTTCTTCTTCTTCTTCTTCTTCTTCTTCTTCTTCTTCTTCTTCTTCTTCTTCGTTCCAGAATTATGCAATATATGCGCGTACATAAAATGAGAAAAGGCGTTTCTCGTCAAACCGGATGTTAGTCATACGCATGCGCATACACATAATATAATCACAGAAGAACAAACGAAGATTGACATCCGTATGGGTCCAAAGTAGCAATATATAAAACAAGGATTAGAGGGGACCTATGAAAGAAAAAAAACAACAACAAAAGAATGATATCTTAATGGCGCTGTTTGTATTCAACGGTGCATCCGGATAAGTTCCGAAACGATGAGGTGGAGGGGGTGGGGTGGCGTGGTGTGGGGTTGGGTTGGGTGGGTTGGCGCGTTGAGTGGAGGACATTATCATTATCGTGGCTTCCTAGCACCCATTTTGATGTTAACGGGCACCAAATCTCAGCAACAAGCCCGATTAAATATTGACATTCTAACAACGAAAACAATCGTCACAATTACGGAACGAAGGAAAAAGTACAGCAACATGATAGCCTTCTTGACAGCGGATAATTTGATGAAAAGAAAGAAAGAAAAACAATCGTTGACTTAACGATTTTGTTATGTTCAAGTGAAGTAGGTAGGTGTCGGGGTTTACTGTTTAGGATTTGGTTGATGGATTCAACGGCCGTGTGAGCGTTTTATTCCCTGAAAGGCTGTTGAGAAAATGCGGTAACATAAAAGTGATAAAAAATGGTCTTTTGATTCTGCGAAGGAAATGTAAGCTGTCAGGTAATCACAATCGGAAAACTATTAGCGGCCTCGTTCTGAGTTTAGAATTCGTGATTTGTTTAAGCGTTTTGATTGGACGGCTTAAACTTCTAAAAGAGTGTTGTTGTTTTTATTCAATTGGCGATAACAGGGAAAACCAGAAGAATCCCTGACTTAAAGTCCACAGCAAACAACACTTTTTAGGAGCATAATATAGGTACAACCTGCCAATTGAAAACTCAAATGTATCACATTTGTACTGAATTTGATGCATAGTCATTAGGTTCCAATGAAGCAGGATTCTCTGAATTTAAATTTCTCTTTAAAACCTGTTACGCCTAAGTGACATTTTCTAGAATCAAAATCATGTCATGAATTTTTATAATTTTTTTTTCATTTTTAACATAGTTCACCCCAAACAAGGCAGGCCGCAACTGTAGACGTAAGGGGCTACTAAGAGAAAAAAGGGAGAACGTTTTTTTGGGTGGGTGGGTGGGGTGATCAACCTAAATTGGGATCTGCTCATCGAGATGTCTGTTTACATTAGTTTTACATTTCTGCATGTCAGTACCGTCGGGGAAACAAGGGACAGGGAGGGAGTTCCAGAGGCCAGCAGCACGAGGAAGTAAGCTATTTGAGTAGAAAGCTCTCCGGCATCTGGGGACCTCCACAGTGAATGGATGGGATTTAGTCGACTGTCGAGTTGATCTAGTGAATTTACGTCGAGGAGAATTGGAATAAGAATTCTACATATTAGTTTCTGAATTTTTGAAATGAGGATTAATAATTTGTATAATTTCGATTATTCAGACTACTATTCTCATCTTGAATGTTATCATCACAACGTTTCGACCGCTGTAACTTCCGACCTTCTTAAGGTGTATCTTTTCGAATATTGAAATATTTCTGTTAAACTCGGCAATCTGGACGGAGTTTCGCAAGGACGCGTGGTGCAGTGGATATAGTACTAAATTAAATTAAGTTCTAAATGATAGTCATCTGAAGGTTGAAGGTTCAATCATCGGTGCGGGCGATGCGAAGAATTGCAAATTACTGAAGACTTCTCCCAGTCATGGCCGACGGAACGAGAGCATGCTATCTCCAATTGACAAAAAATGAAGATCGCTTATTCGTTTTTTTTTTTTTTTTACTGGAAATTCGGACAGAGAAAATTCCCAAGAAATTTTGATATAGTCCTTATCTGGACGATTTTCAGAAATTGCTGAATTTTTGCTAATGTTTTAAAAGTAGGACGTCTTTTTCTTTATTTAGCGCGACTATTTAGTTTCTTTCACCTGTGAGTAAAGACCGATCCCTTCGAGAAGATTCGCTAAAGTAAAGTTATTTTGCCAAGCAAGGTTAATACTTGCAAATTGCATTTTCTTACAATATTATTGTGTTACAAACGCTATTATTTATGTATTCATAACAGATGGCGTTGCCTACAACGATTTAGGGTCGTTTAAAGACATCGCTCGGTTAGCATCGTTATCGCAAACTAACCCCAAAGTGAATTTTTAATGTCGAATGTCCATATTATTGCATAAATAAACACTCTGTTCGTTATAACTTCGCTTGCTCGAGTTTACTTAACAGAATCCACAAAGTGCAAAAAATACATCGTTTCGATGTATCAAGGCTGATCTTCAGCGATGCCATGGAAAACGTTCGACTGAGCTCCAATCGTTAGTTAATCCCGGTAAGACATTCACAGCAAGAACTCATTCTCCTACCACAACGGAATTTTTTTTCTTTCTCCCCTATGGGCCTATTGCTAAAACATGCTCGTCTTTGAATTCAATCTGTCCCATTTGAGGGTTTCGTAATTTGATTGACGCTACCCTTTCTTCTTCTCTGCACCCTCTCTCTCTCAGACAGACGTGATGTTGCTAGTGTCAGTCTTTTCTATAAATATTATTATGACATGTGTTGTTAAGAATTGTCTGATCTATTTCCTGCTTCTTTTGTTCCAGCTCGTTTGACTCGTTGGTCTAGTGGTCTCCATCAATTCGCTGTTTTGATACCTTATTGTAATACAGCTTCCAATTCCAGTAGCTTCTTACAAGAACCGCAGGCTTGTGGAACTCTCTTCCTGCTGGCTGTTTTCCTCTTACCTATAGCCTGAGTCTTTTCAAGACTAAGACCAATAGGCATCTCCTGTTTTTGCGATAATCATCTTTCGATCTTGTTTAGCTCCTTACATCAAATGGCTTCATGCCTTGTCTGGATCGATTTCCATTAAAAAATAAAGATTCTAGTCATGAACAATCTCCACAAATATTCAGACTTATTTAATTCCATTAATCATCCTAAATCCTATCATAAGTTATTTAAAATATTTTTAACTAATAATCATTTTAGTCCTTGGCCTTTTAACTAGGAGTAAAGTGAAGCATCTGTTCTGATCCTTCATTTAATCTTTTCTGTTCTGTGTCAGTGAAGCTGAGACGATTTTTATTTTTGGCTCAACCCAGAATGCTCCTTTTGGGGGAGTTAGACCCCCCAACCAACATTGTGTCTAACTCTACCCTTGTGGAGTGGGGAAGTAAATAGGGACAATCATTCGATATTATTAACCCCTATCCTTGAGTGGCTTTTGGCTTTGATAAGTGGTTACACATTAGTGTGTATATATATATATATATATATATATATATATATATATATATATATATATATATATATATATATATGACAGTAAATAGAGATAAATAAATGTAGAACATTATTTATATCAGTTCCTCGACTTCAACCACAACGAATATTTGGCGTACGATCGTTTCTAAAACAAGTTGGAAATTTTAATTTTGTATTATACGTTAGATGATTCCAAAGTGTCACTTCATCAGCGCCCCTTATATCATCACATATAGAAGTTAACCAAGAGAAAACATCAAATTTTAGTATTATTTAAAAAAACAACAACATATGTCCAGTCAATATACGAAACAGAACCTCTTATCATGCAATTTAACAGTACTTCATTTGTAAGATCAATAATGATAATAGCAATGAACATATATAGGACACAGCAAAATAAAATATTTAAAAACAGGATGAACAAAGTAAAAAAATAAATAAAAATAAAAATGATAATAAAATAATAATAGGTAATGAATGAATGAATTATAATAATAAATATTAAATCACAAAGTATATATATATATATATATATCTATCTTTATATATATATATATATATATATATATATATATATATATATATATATATATATATATATATATATATATCCTGTATCCTGTATCTTAACATGCATGGAGTATTAGAAAATGACCTCCAGTCTGTAGTGGAATGGGGACGTAAATGAATGGTAACATTTAATGCTCCTTTCCTTTAACAATTACAAGACACCTTCATCATTCAAACGCCTCGGCCTAATATTCACAGACAACATGAATTGGAATAAATATATAGAAGACATTGCCAAGGCTGCTGCAAAGATGGGCTCAATTTATCGCGCTCACACCTGCCAGTATCCTGTATCTCTACTTTAATAGCTTTATATTCTAACAGACATCTCACTGCTCAACACACGACATAGTGTCCCTGTATGCATGGTCCCTAATAGCCCCTAACGTCCCATAATAGGCCCTAACGTCCCATGGGAAATGTGCCTTATTTAGGGTGAATAAGGAGAAAAAATATTGAAAACTAAGGAATTTTTACGTTTCGTAATTTAAAATTTTTTAAATTACTGTCAATACTTGCCGAATTTTCGTAAATCAAAGTGTTAGATAGATTTTTCAAAATATATTTTGTGGTTAAATCTTTCTTTCTGTCTCGAACTTTCGACATTACTAGCCCGATTAAGTCACGAGTATCAAGAGCTCTTTTAAACATTTAACGGAAAATAGAATGCAAATTGGAATAATTTGCATAATGACAGAAACCACAAAATATCAGTTAATAGCCCAGATAGCAAAAACAGGCACCTCATTATCTAACTACATACTATCTCTAAAAAGGAAGAATTTAGCCCCAGTACTAAAATGGAGAGTTCTAAAAAAGGCTTCTACACCTACACTGCACAACGATCACCTGTTCTCTTTGTCTTAGTGAAAAGTTGGTTATTATGTTTCCCATTAAAAATCGTTTGTTGAATCAGAGAGATGAGATAGGATTTAACTGTAAGCAGTTCAAACAGTTCACCCTAGATAAATATGGTAATAAACGAGTAAATCAACCATAATTAACCTTAAAATATATCATAAAAACTAAAGCATCCTTTGATAAATACACAATAATTTATAAATGATTGTAGTGTAGTATAATTAAAGTTAATCAATAAATTTAGAGGTTAATTTTTAATTAACTTAGAAATTAAAAATTAATAATGCAGTAAGGTTTATCGGTATGACCTCCACGTTTTTAAAACGGAGAAAATTTTAAGTGAACTAGTAAATTAGTTATAAAATATGTTGGGTTAATCAGGATTTGAAATTTAATTGATAGTTAATAATACAGTTTGGATTTTATGTATGCCCATACTTATTTAATTACAGTGATGAAGAAAAGTAGTCAATTTCAAGAAGTAAAAATATTGTACACACTAGTATAATGATAATATAGTTTAGTTGAAGTCCCACCCTTCAATTGCTAGTGATACGATGGATAAGGTTTAGTAATTTTCTAATATGAATATTGTTGTGAAGTTGTCCAACAGTAAATAATAAATAAAGGAAGTCAAGTCGAGGGTTGGTTTAACAAGTATATTAACAAAGTAAGAAATTGACCAGCACTTGGCTAGACAGTTACAAGACTGTGCTTTGTCTTCTCTGTGTCTCTGGTGACTCGCATTCTTTATAGTGACAACCGGTGTTGTTTCTCCTGTGTAAGAACGGCCGGTGTAACACCCCCCCTTTGAAAATATCCCCTCTGGGGATTAATAACGTTTTTGTTTGGGAATCACCATCATCAACTCAGTCGATTTCCGTTTTCTTTTTGATCTCCTAATCTCAGGAGCAGTCTCTGGTATGGGCACCTGAAAAGTATCAAACACTGCATCCATGATGTCCTCCTCGGGCGATCTGGTCACCTCACTGTTCGAATATCTTTTCCGGATTTGGTTAGTGTGACGTTTGTGCACGAAATCTGGTCCCTTAATCATATAGACCATGTTGCCTATTTGTTTATCCACAGTGCCGGACTCCCAGAAAGTCCTATTGTTTCTGTAGATCTTATAAAAAACTTTTTCGCCAACTTTATACCGTTTTTTGTTATCGTTCTTTTTATATTTGCCCTATCCTGGTTTGGTAACAACTTGTGGAAAATCGATCTAACCTTGCGTCCGAACATGACCTCAGCAGGTGTCTTCGACGTTTCGATGTTTGCATTCGGAGTGACTCTGTAAACCTGCAGAAACTGTTGGATTGACTTATCCGTCGGTGATCCACTAGCTTTTTTCAGAGCTCTCTTGAATGTGTCAACGAATCTCTCCGCCTCTCCATTGCTTCTTGGATGGTATGGAGGGATTGTTATATGCTCGATGAGATGATCATCGCAAAGGTGTTTAAATTCAGTAGACGTGAATTGAGTACCATTGTCGGTGACAATGCAGTCTACTACTCCAAACCTAGCGAATAGTTCGTATAGGAAGTTGATAGCTGCCTCGGATGTGGGGTTCTTGCATTTTAGTACTTCCGGCCACTTAGCTAGGCTGTCTACAACAATGAGATAGTAGAACCCATCCAGTGGTCCCGCAAAGTCTAAGTGAATTCTAGACCAAGGTCGGTCCGGTTTAGTCCACGATCCGAATTGAGTTGGAGGAGCTTTCATAGCTAAGGCGCATCCTCTACACTCCCTGACTTTTCCTTCGATATGCTTATCCATGTTTGGCCAGTAAACGAAAGAGCGCATAAGGCTTTTCATTCTCGATATGCTTGGATGTCCTACATGGAATTCCTTGAGCATTCTTTTCTGTAATGTCATAGGAATTACAACCCTGTCGCTATATAACAGGACGTTGTCACAAATTGAATAAATTCCATCATCTAGTTGGCTATTGTTGATTTTTTCTTTCGTGCTTATGATAAATTCATCCACCTCTGCCTTACTTTGAATCTCATCAAGCGTTACTGGAAGTTCTCTTATTGTGTCACATAACGTATTTTTTTTACTTCAGCTTCCGCTTGAATAGCTGCTATCACCATATCCTCCAATGGTTCTGTCTGCTTAGGTATCAACCTTGATAACCCGTCTGCATGACCAAATTTCTTAGATGGTACATACTCCATTTGAAAATTGTAGTTAAGAAGAATGGTACCCCATCTTTGGAGTCTATTCGCAGTGTGTTGTGGTAGTCCCTTTTCGATCCGAAAATCGTTAATAAGGGTTTGTGGTCTGTTTGTAACAGAAATTGTCTACCGTGCAGGAAACGATGAAATTTCTTTACCGCGAATATAATGCTTAGAGCCTCTTTCTCAATTTGAGAGTATTTTTTTCGGCTGGTAGAAGTGTTCGGGATGCATGGGCTATGGGTTTTAATTTTCCATCATCCATTTTGTGCAATATGCATGTTCCTATACCATAGTTGCTGGCATCGCTTGCAACTAAACTATCACGCTTGGGATAATAATGTGCCAGAAACAAGTCAGACGTTAAGATATCTTTAATTTTCTGAAACGCTTCTTCGCACTCTTGCGTCCAGACCCATTGTTGGTCCTTCTTTAACAGTTCATTTAAGGGTGATCTTAGTTTATGCATGTTTGGTACGAACACATTGTAGTAATTCGCCAACCCTAAAAAGCTTTGTAGGGATGCAGTATTTTCTGGAGCAGGCATGTTCCTTATCGCCATTGCCCTATCTGGGTCTGGCCTTCTTCCTTGCTCATCGATGATTTGCCCTAAGTATTTTATTTTTCCTATGAAAAAAGTACATTTCTCATCTTTAATTTTAAACCCATAATCCTGGATTTTTTTGAATACTTGGTTTACATGAGTCTTGTGTTGTTCTTTGCTAGCGCTGTTTATTAACACATCGTCCAGGTACCCTACTGCGAAATCCATCCCATTTAACATCATGTCCATTATTTGTTGAAAAATCGCAGGGGCGACCTTGACCCCAAAAGGAAGTCGGTTAAATTTGTATAATCCCTTATGAGTATTGATACATAGCAGTTTTGAACACTCTTCATCGACAGGGATTTGAAGATAAGCGTCGCTGAGGTCGATTTTAGAAAAATATTTTCCTCCACTTAGTTTCGCAAATATTTCTTCAGGGCTTGGAAGAGGGTAATGGTGATCTTTTAATGCCTTGTTCAAGCCTGTGGGTAAATCGGCACACACCCGAATTTCCTTGTTCTTTTTCTTAATATAAACTGTAGGTGAAGACCACTCACTGTGATCAATTTTTGAAATGACAGCCATGTTCTCGAGTCTTTCTAATTCACCGTCTATTTGCTCTATAGCGGCGTATGGAACATTTCTTTTCTTTCTGAACATAGGTAGTTCATTTGTTTTAACTTCAAACTTTGCTACCGCTTTTGTACACCTTCCAAGACCGCCTGAAAATACGTCTGGAAAATTTTCTTTTAATTCCCTCTTGAGTTTTTCTGCTTCCACATTCGAATCCTCAACCTTTTGGCAAAAGGAGCTTAAAGGCAGATCCCATAGGCTAAACTTTTCAATCAGATCAGTTCCAAAAAGGTTATTCGATTTTCGCATAACAAAAATTTTGGCTTTTACGGTCTTATTCTGGAAAGAAATATTCGTCAATAATTCCCCTTCGAAGGCTATTTTTTCACCACTGACGCTTCTCGCCGTTTTTTGTGATTTGATCATAGTGGGTCTCCCAAGCTTCTTCCATGTCTGTACATAAATGATGGAAATGTCAGACCCACTATCAAGCTGTAGTCTTACTTTTTTTAAGCATTTTGACCTGTACATATTTCCGGATATTTTGTTCTTCAGGTTCAATTTTTGTCAGTTTAATGGCTGTTTTTCTACCAGATATTTTCCTACAACGTGATGCCTTATGTCCTTTCTGGTGGCAGTTGTCACATTGTTTGAATATGTAGGGACACTCATTGTACCAATGGTTATCTCCACACCTCCAACACGGTCCAGGTGGATCTTTTCCATTTTTTTCTCTGGTTATTCATTGAAGTCAATTTTTTCTTCTGATGGATTTTTTTAATGTGCGACACTCTGTTTTCCTCTATGTCACGACTGTCCTGTTTCAACGCAACAAAACGTTCACAGTCTTCCGCTAAGTTTTGTATTGTAAGACATGGCTCATTTTCGAGTTTATTTAAAACACGACGTCTGATTTCAGAGTCTTTATTTAAGACCAAACCTTGCAAGAATATTAGACATTTAAAATTATCCGATGATAATTCCTCTAATTTAAAATCGTCGCAAAGCTTATTTACTATATTTGCATACGTAATGTAGTCGTCTTCCTCTCTTCTAGTGACATTTATACACTTATATCTCCTGTGGAAAAGAGAAGTTTTTGTAGAAAACAGTTCTGTTTGTAAAGTAACTGCCTCCTGGAAGTTCAACTCACTGGTCTTTTTTGGAAGGATAAAATTCACGAACTTTGTAAGCTCGGCAGCTCCTAATTTTCTTAGCAAAAATCTAATTTTTTTAGAGTCTGTCTATGTACTGCAGTCCGATACAAAAATATCCTCATATCTTCTATAGAAGTGAGCAAAAGTGACATCGTCTTCTGGATTATAATTGAAAATTTCGATAGCGCTCCACACAGCCGTCTGGGAGAATGCATTATGATTTTCGTTTGCTTTCGTTAACTGTGTTGCCTCCAGAAATTTTCTCTGTTCCTCCTGTGTTTTTATCAAAAGTTCTTCGAAGTGTTTCTGCTGTTGTAGCAGTCTTTCTTGGAATCTTTCTTCTCGTGTTGTCGCCAGCTCCTTTTGTTCAGCATGCATTTTTCTTTGGGCTTTTGCTGTTCCAACAACTCTCTTTTAAATTTCTCCTCAATTTCAACTTGTTTTCTTTGAAGTTCCATTTGTTGTTCAACTTGCTGTCTTTGTAACGCAACATTTTGTTCCGTTTGGAATTTAAGTAATTGAAAAAGAGAATCTTTGAATTCAGTGTCCATCATTCACGAATTCAGATTATGCACCACACAATTTACACTTGTAAAAATAAATCAGTTTTCCCCACAACGTGCTTAATATAATTAGTTTGCTCAACTAATACACAAAGCAAGACATATATTATTCCTTAGTAAAAAAAAATTCAATCCCAGTTCTTTTGTTTGAAAAACAAAAATAATTTTTTTTTATATATATGTGTACGTAGTTTTACAAAACCAAGTCCGTCGCTATAAGTCTAATAAGACTAGTTTTATGGGAAATCTTTTTAACCCCTTTTCATTTGGCAAAAATGCGACTTGCTTATTTAACAGTTCTTTGTTAGAAGCACAAATGACTTACGCGAATATATTTTTTTACTGTCCGTCCTTTGCTCTCGACAATTCTGTGGTAGACCGTTTTAATAAATAGTCAATCCGGATCTTGCTCAAATATCAGATGTTGTCCTAATAATAACGACAAACTTACACAATATCTGTAATAATTGACGCGGATAACATTTATCTTAACAAGTCAGTGAAACTTGAAGAGAAAAAAATAAAGGTATCAGTGTATTCGATTATTTCAATAATTGAAAATGTCTTTCGCGTTTTCTAGTTTTCGATTTTTGGTAGCAAGTTTTGAGTTTGTGTTTTTTTTTTCGCTTAACTACTCAGTAGTTAATTTGCTGTTAATCCTTGCGAATCCAAATATCTGACGAAGATGGGTTTTTTTTCCGTGAAGATCTTGCGAATCACTTTGGGTGATTTTTTTGCAGTGAAATCGTTTCGATTCCTCGTCGCCGATCTGTTGTGAAGTTGTCCAACAGTAAATAATAAATAAAGGAAGTCAAGTCGAGGGTTGGTTTAACAAGTGTATTAACAAAGTAAGAAAGTGACTAGCACTTGGCTAGACAGTTACAAGACTGTGCTTTGTCTTCTCTGTGTCTCTGGTGACCCGCACTCTTTATAGTGACAACCGGTGTTGTTTCTCCTGTGTAAGAACGGCCGGTGTAACAAATATCTTTTTCAGATTTGACATAATTGTGTGGGGATGACTGCAAAATCGTTTTTTATATATATATAAAATATATCTTAGTGATGAAACTCAAAATAAAGTTTAATTTTTATTACATAATTAAATTTGGTAAGGTGAAAACACATGACATTATTACGAGGAGGAGATGACAGCCGGAACTAGACTAGACTAATTGACCGAATTAGCTGGCCGCTTAATTCTCCCCTTTTCCTCATTTTCTGGACGGATTTCAAAACCGATTTTTACTTTTGACACAGTCTCTAGAAGACGCTGAGGCATTGAAACACGAACTGATTAGTGTAAACTGACACCAGTATTTGTTTATATATATATATATATATATATATATATATATATATATATATATATATATATATATATATATATATATATATATATATATATATATATATATATAGTAATCCAGGAAGGTAAACATCCACAGGATAAAAATAAAAAAATTTTCAACCGGGCTTATAAAAAGAGCTTTTATATCTACGATTATTTTTATTTATACATACATACATGTACATAATCTGCAACACTGGCATGTCGATGGTATCGATCAACAGCTGTTAAAAGCTGAGATCTCATCCGGCAGAATAATAATCTCATTCTTCCCTTAGGTCATATTTGGAAAGAATGGTTGGAAGAAAAAAAGAAAAAAAGATGAACACGAAATTAAAAATTTAAGATTGGAATGTCACGGTGTCAGATTTAAAACCGTCGAAAATTAAATATAATGTAAACTCAAGTTGTAAATGAAGAAAAGAAATAAAACAAGGGTCAAATTGTCAAAAAAGCATACACTAAACCGCTATATTTTTGGAAAGTACATTTTATTCAGAAACAGGTTCAGTTAAGTTTACACTTAAGTTAAGAGAGCACACTAAAATTGTATGAATGAACTTGTTAATGAGGATGGTGTTATTCCTACTAAAGGCGGGGACTTTGAGACACGTCAAGATGTTACAACAAAACCTATTTCTGCTTCAGATCAAAAACGCATCACAGTCACTCATTTCTACATCAATGCGCACCGAATATAAAATATGGAATTATAAATTGACCAAGTGGGTAACCAAAATGTCTAAGAGGTTAACATCAACAAAGGAAATGCAATAAAATGGAAAGAAAGAAAACATTATTATAGCAACAACATTCATATAACTAATTTTACATTTGAGAGGGAGATTTAAAGATCGGTTCGCGTGAAGAAAGTGTTCATTTTCCATTTAGGTAACTCGTGGTTTTTGTAAGGAAAGTTCGTTGAGAGTAACCGAGTTTTGGGAAATGTCTCTATATATCTATATATAGATCAAATTGTTGTGGCATATTTTAACGGTATGTTAATGTCTGGATGTGTGTTAAGATTTACTTCTACGCGTCAATATTATGAGCGATATTGAAGGAGGAGGTGTCGCAAATTATGTACATGTATGTATAAATAAAAATAATCATATATATATATATATATATATATATATATATATATATATATATATATATATATATATATATATTGATTTAAAGAGATATAAAAAATACAAAAATAAATAAATAAAAAAAATATTTCTATATAATTCCCGTGAGTCAATATTATGAGTATCGTATATTTGGCCGTTACTGTTTTGGGGTCTGATAATGTGTGTTCTAAAGGAATTAGGGAGAGAGAATGAGTTTAAGGATTAAAGAGGTTAAAAGGAACAATATTAATTAAATTCGTGTTTAAATCAAAGGACTTTAAATCACTCCCGAAGGAATTTAAATAAAGGTATCATCCGGGCGGTCTAAGGGCAGAATATATATATATATATATATATATATATATATATATATATATATATATATATATATATATATATAGTCATCCACATACAGACTGTTTCGCTGTTTCACAGCTCATCAGATCGGCTAGACCAGTTAGTGCCTTAAGCCGGGATTGAAATCGACCGTCGAGCTGACGGTCGGCGCTTCTAACCCCTACGCTATCATGCGACACTGACTGAATGTAAGATATATCTCAATTTAAATAAAGGTATCATCCGGGCAGTCTAAGGGCAGAATCTCTCTCTGTCTGTCTGTCTGTCTGTCTGTCTGTCTGTCTCTCTCTCTCTCTCTCTCTCTCTCTCTCTCTCTCTCTCTATATATATATATATATATATATATATATATATATATATACTAGAAGGATACCCGTCCCAGAACAGGTAAAATGAATTTCCCAAACAGAATGGTTTGCATCACTTTTGATGTTCATTTACGTAAATTTAAATTAAGATATAATGCTACTAAACCTTATGTCTAGAATCCTTATCTTCATTTTGATCGAAATCAATTGCATGATTTTTATTTTAGAAACTGGCTCAAATTTAAGGAGTCTTAAGAAGAAATTGGAATTCAGGGAATCTTGCTTTATTGGCGTCGAATGACTATGGATCAAATCCAATGCACATCTGATGAAATTGTATTTTCAAATCAGAGGCTGTGCCCATGTTATGCCCCCTCAAAACCCTTTGAAATACTCGAAAGAAAATGAAATTTGGGGAATGTTTATCTACTGATGTCTAATACATATTATTCAAATTTTACAAAAATCGGAAGTATCTGAACTTTTAGGAAGGGCTTAAACTCCTTATGTACCCCTTGGTATAAAACTAAATTGAACTATATATACCCGAAATTACGACCCTTTTACGCTTAGCAGCTTTGTTCTAAATGTTGGTTTATTTGACATACAAATATATAAACATATGGACATGAATAACTATATATATATATATATATATATATATATATATATATATATATATATACATATATATATATATATATAATGGTTATAACCAATTGTATTTATACAAACATTATTTGGCTAGATATTTGCAGACATGTTTCAGTTCTAGCTGCAGACCAACTGCACTTCGTGAAGCCATTGTCTTAGTATGAAGATGGAGATGAGACATGCCTGCTAATAAGCCGCCAAATAATGTTTGTATAAATAAAAATCTTATAACCATTAAACAGCTCTATTAATTATTGAGCACTCTTATATAAACACAATAATGATTCTCGGGAATTTTTACCCCATGGATGCGAATTTTACCGTCATTACTATATATATATATATATATATATATATATATATATATATATATATATATATATATCATAAATTTGAATAAAGAAATATAGAACCTGATGTCAGCAATTTCTTTATACTATGTTATCTTGTTTAGATATTTTCTTATTATTTTTAGATAATAAAAAATCAGATGAACGTATCGCGTTAGTGCAGATACACAGCTACCGGAAATGACGTCAGGAGTCAACTAATATTAAAACAGGCGAACACTAAAGAATAACAAGCGAGATATGCTGTCGGGGACAGTGATGCGATTTTTCTATGATTGTTTAAGGTCGATTATCGAATTTTTTACCATTGAAAGATACCTGCCTTGGATCATCAAATAATGCGTGTTTCTGGATTTCTGGTAAAAAAAAAATAACAACAAAATTGGCGTGTGTGGTTCTCATATCTGAAAATATGCCCCAAGAACAGAATTCGGCTTCATTGCATGAAATCCATTGTTAGTTTTCTACAAATGCGTTCAGAGAGAGAGAGAGAGAGAGAGAGAGAGAGAGAGAGAGAGAGAGAGAGAGAGAGAGAGAGAGAGAGAGAGAGAGAGATATTCCGAAATCTGTTTGAAGCTAGTTCTATTGCTATTGAATATATATATATATATATATATATATATATATATATATATATATATATATATATTCCATGATAAATGCCAGTATACTGAAATCATGTGCCCTTAATAGAGTTACGATGAAATTTCATATACACTAAATGTACAAAAGCAAGGAAATTCACAAATTTTTACACTTTTATTGTCATTAAGGGTATGCGAGCACAGCAGGGCTATGTATTTTACTGGTAGGAATTTTTCTTCAGCGCACCTCACACACTTCATCCACTCATGCATAGAGATTTATACTGTAGTGATGTGATAATGAAATGGCTTGGTTGATATGTAGTCATACCCTTAATAACAATAAAAGTGTAAAAATTTGGGAATTTCCTTACTTTTGTATATTTAGTGTATATGAATTTTCATCTTAACCCTATTAAGGGCACATCATTTCAGTATACTGGCATTTATCATGGAGTGTCACTACTTTTGTAAAGGCTATGCCTCAAGACAATGGTAATTTTTAAGGTTATTTTTAATTTTCTGGAAAACTAAGGTATATAGTAAACTGAAATTAAAATGCCATCAACTAGACCCTAGAACCTCTAATTCTGCCATAAATCAGCGGAATCCATCAACTAGTTGATGAGATACATGGTCGCACACACGTACGTACGTACACACAATCACAAAATCACTCCTGACCTTTCTGGATCTCTGGGTTACCTTGACTAATGATGCTGAAATTCGACACACTTATAGAACCTATCAAATAAAAATTTTGTGCAAAGTTTTAAATAATATGGTTTATTGGTTTTTGAGTTATGACTGATCAAAGAAATGAGATTTCTAGCATAGGTCGTTTTTGAAGTCTATTAAGGGATAGAGCGCTATCGCGCCTCCCTTGATATATATATATATATATATATATATATATATATATATATATATATATATATATATATATATATATATAATGTTTTTGCGGTGGGTGGTGGAAAAAGATATAGATGAAAAACTGTTTATATGTGACTCATATGTGTTCATCCCCTGTTCTTGAATTTTCATACCTAAAGAGATGAGTAACGTGGGCGGTATTGTGGACATTTCCTCTCTGCAACCACTACCCACCGCACGCACACACACACACACACACACATCACACATACACACACACACACCTAATTACACCTAAGAAGGCCGAAGGAAACCTCGAAAATTCTGTTTTTAAAAGAAACGATTTTTCAAAAGACATTTTGTATTCCCATACGTAAATAAATAAACAAAATAAATAAACATTTATATATTTTTTTCACATTAATTTTTCATAAATATATATATATATATATATATATATATATATATATATATATATATATATATATATATTATATATATATATATAGTGCTTCGGTGTATGTTGAAAAGAAATCAATAAAGTGCTCGATCGCAAAAAATATGAGAACTAATATACAAATTATTTAACTATACGTTACATACTTCAGAGACGTACCATGGTTTCATTGGGATTGGCTGACCTTTTATTTTTGTTAAAAAGGTGGTTAGAGCCCAATTTAAATCATCAGCGACTCACGAAATAAAAACAAATCGAAGAATGGAGTTCCAAAATCACCGTCTTCCGCATGCATTTATATAAGGCCTATTTTCCCCACCCCACCTCACTCCATATCCTTTCCAATTATTACCAAATTAATTCCTTTATACAATATAATACCCTCCTTCCTACCCTTGGATATATTAAATTATACTTATCACATCCATATCTCTTTACCGACCTAAACACAACCTACACTCGCACCCTCATAATCCCTACCTATCACAAATAACATAAATTATTAGATACCCCATCATTTTCAAAACCTTTTTTGAAACATTTAAATATATTAGATATATTAAGTCTCACTAGTTAAATACCTAGAAATATATTCATCGAATACCCTTAAATAAAATAAAAATATAGACATGTGATACTTAGAAGGCAATACAATGCAGAGGTGTGACGGACAGACACAAGTTGGAGCAAATAAGACATATAATGGTGGAACAAATTAAGTAGTTTCACCCTTGTATACGCACACACACACACACACACACACACACACACACACACACACACACACACACACACACACACACACACACAAACATATATATATATATTTTTTTTCCCACAAACACACCTATATCTGTTTATCTACACAATGTTACAATATTATGTAATACCTGTATCAAGATGGTCTGGTGGAAACTCCGTATGATATAATACAGACACTATACATTATGATAACAAGCTATTCCTTAATAGACTTCACGAATGGCCTATGCTGGAAATCTCATTTCTTTGATCAATCATAACTCAAAAACCAATAAACCAAATTAGTTAAAACTTTGCACAAAATTTTTATTTGATAGGTTCTATAAGTGTGTAGAATTTCAGCATCATTAGTCAAGGCAACCCAGAGATCCAGAAAGTTCAATCATGAAATCATGTTATCTGTGTGTACGTACGTACGTACGTATGTGCCACCCTGTATCTCATCAACTATTTGATGGATTCAGCTGATTTTTGGCAGAGATAGAGGTTCTAGGGTTTAGTTGATGGCATTTTAATTTCAGTTTACCATATACCTTAGTTTTCCAGAAAATTAAAAAAACCCTTAAAAATGACCATTGTATTTACAAAAGTAGTGACATTCCATGAAAAATGGCAGTATACTGAAATCATATCCCTTTAATACGGTTAAAATTCATATACACTAAATGTACAAAAGCAAGGTAATTCACAAATTGTTACACTTTTATTGTCATTAAGAGTATGCGAGCACAACAGGGCTATGTATTTTACTGGTAGGAATTTTTCTTCAGCGCACCTCACACACTTCATCCACTCATGCATAGAGATTTATATTATAGTGATGTTATAATGAAATGGTTTGGTTGATATGTAGTCATGCCCTTAATGACAATAAAAGTGTAAACATTTGGAAATTTCCTTACTTTTGTACATTTAGTGTATATGAATTTTCATCTTAACCCTATTAAGGGAATATGATTTCAGTATACTGGCATCTTTCATGGAATAACAATAGTTTTACACTCAAATATAAATACTATCCTAAACTTATAAAAAGTAATATAAAAATAACACTTAAACCCTTTAATAACATGAATACAAGCCCACCCTAGATCTAACCCACTCACTGACGAATAAACTATAACACACACTACCACCCCTAAATATGAGAAACATACAACATCCATTATCAACAATGCATTTATTCTAAATAATACTTAGTTACGATTAAGACCTATATAAACAGAGTCTGCTCCTATTGACACGGTACTTTTTCCAAAAGGGATGCTTAAGTGAACTCACCAGAAGATAGTGATCTTTGAACTCAATTCTTCGATTTGTTTCATTTCGTAAGTCGCTGATGATTTGACCTTTTTAACAAGAATAAAAGGTCAGCCTATCTCAATGAACTTATGGTACGTCTCTGAAGTACGTAATGTATAATTATACATATATATATATATATATATATATATATATATATATATATATATATGTCAACATTGTTAAAAGTAACAGAATTTTTTTGCTTAAATTTTGATTTCTTTGTTATTATTCTGATGATCGCTTTTTGTATTAACACGTTTGTGATAGATATGGAACATACATTATTTTTTTATTTGGACACAAAAAAGCATTAGGAAAATCGAAAGATAAAAAAAGATACAATTAAGCTGAAGAATTCTGTTATTTTTGACAATGTTTGCTTAAATGAAAGAATGCTGCCTAAATACATACACTATGTATATATATATATATATATATATATATATATATATATATATATATATATATATATATATATATATATATATATATAACTATCTATGGACACATGTTTCGCCGTTGATTGGATGGAAGTACATACATTCATTTAGATATATAAAATGGAAGAACACCTATTCGAGGACGCGTGAAATGAATCCCCCAACAGAACAGTTCAGTTTTCCACTACTGTTATGTTCTCTTAAATAGATGAAAATCAAGATATAATGATGCTAAACACTGTGTCTAGAATCCTTATTCCAATTTTACTATTACTGTTAAAAATTCACAAAAATCTAGGGTATCTGAAATTTCGCGAAAGCTACAATCCTCTCGCTACTGATTTTGCACAAAACTAAATTAAACTAAATACATCCAACACTACGACCCTTTACGCCAAGAAGCTGTGTTCCAAAATTCATAATGATAGGTTAATTAGTTTGGAAGTGAATCTTGTGTATACAAATATATAAGCATATACATATACGTAACTTAGAGAGATATACAAATAAATACATATTGGTCTGTATTATAGTGTAGAGGATGAGTATATGTGTATGTTTTTGAAGAATCTAGTATCTATATGTATCTATGTAGATATGTTCCTGCATTGTTATAAAAATGTGTGGATTTTAGTGTCATTTTATATACTTATGTATACCAGTAAGTTAAACTTAAACTTAAATAAAAAAATAATAAATAAAAAACAATAATAAACAATAAACAATAACAAATATTATGTATATATATATATATACATATATATATATATATATAGATAGATAGATAGATAGATAGATAGATAGATATAGATACATATATATATATACATATATAGATACATATATATACATATATATATATATATATATATATATATATATATATATATATATATATATATATATGTATATATATATATAAAGATTTTTCACTTAGAATATAGTTTATTCAGTGAAGACCGGGATTAGGCCAATAAAAATAAGCTCGATGTTACTCAATTACAGGGTACAGAGCATTTATATGTGATTTATTGAAGGTTTACCGAAGCATTCCGTTCAGGCGGTTATACATCACCACAAAAGACTGTTTATTTAAAAGTATTATTTATTTACGATATACATTAAACTAAAGATGTTTCTTCCTACACGTGTTTCACTACCAAGCAGGTCCTTGCTTGGCAGATCATCAGGGAAATTAAGTACTTCGATTAATAGTTTCAGCAACTGATAATAGACAATGTGGTGTTACAACAATTGAGGTCACTTAAGAAGAGGACCGAAGAAGAAAATAAATAAATGAATAAATAAAGAGAAAAAAAATTATTAAAAAAAGTTATAAAAAATATAAAAATGTCTTAAAATGGTAGCTCGCAATATTTTCTAAGTACTGTTGCTGTTGAGTAAAACAGCAAACCTGATTGGTCCCAAATGCATTAAAAAAAACAAGAAACAATGTGCTAGAAAACCTCGTCGGGCGGCACAACGATGAAAAGACGATGAAAAAGCGTACGCCCCCCCCCCAGACGAAAACAAAACATTCAAAATACAGATTACAAGTTTACCACTCCAATCTATTGATAGTGTGGTCATTCCACATCAATTCCCTCAGAGGATCACACACCATAAATGTCCGTTTTTTAATGCATTTGGGACCAATCTTGTTTGCTGTTTTACTCAGCAGCAACAGTACTGAGAAAATATTGCGAGCTACCATTTAAAAGACATTTTTATATTTTTTATAATTTTTTCTCTTTATTTATTTATTTTTCTTCGGTCCTCTTCTTAAGTGACCTCAATTGGTAATTTCCCTGATGAACTGCCAAGCAAAGACCTGCTTGGTAGTGAAACACGTGTAGGATGAAACATCTTTAGTTTAATGTATATCGTAAATAAATAATACTTTGAAATAAATAGTCTTTTGTGGTGATGTATAACCGCCTGAACGGAATGCTTCGGTAAACCTTCAATAAAGCACACACACACACACACACACACACACACACACACCCCCCACACACACACATATATATATATATATATATATATATATATATATATATATATATATATATATATATATATATATATATTAATCCAGGTAAAGTAAACATCTACAGGATAAAAATCCACAAAATTTCAACCGGGCTTATAAAATAATGCTCAATAGTAAATAGAGTTATTTATATGATTATTTATATCTATAAAGACATGCACAAAATGCCGCTACATTGGCATGTCGATGTTAACGATCAATACTTGTTAGAAACTAAGCTCTCATCAGGCGAATAAAGTCTGATCTTAGTTTCTAATAAATATTTATTGATAACATCTACATGCCAATGTAGCAGCTTTTTGTACATATCTGTATAAATAAAAAAAAATCACATACATATTCAATATATTGATATTGATCATTATTACGATAGATTATTATTAAACGATAATTCAATTATCTTTTATTTAATCCAACATTTAAATATTATACATATCTATATATATCTATATATATGTGTGTGTGTGTGTGTGTGTGTGTGTGCGTGCTCCGGCCTCCATATTAGCTGATTGCGCAGAAGCCATGAACTTAATATAAACATTCTAGTATTTTTGTTTTGTCACCAGAAAAATAGAAAACGACAATAAAAGTATATATGACACAACACAAATTACTATATAATCGGACCTGCATTCTTTTTCTATTTTTCGCTTTCATTTCTTATACAAATTAAATTAGCACGTTACGTATCTTTTTGCATCGAAAATAGCGCGTGAATTCCCTTTAAGATATATTCTGAAATAAGAAAGAAAACAACAAATATTAAGTAGGCGTGTCCAAGATTCCAGTTTTTTTTTGTATGCTGCGAAAAAACTTGAGGACGGAAATAAATATTTCTGACGATAGAAAATATTGTAAATAAGAGAAGAAAAAAAATGCATTTTTCTCAGCAACAACAAAAAAAAATAAGAATTGAGAGTAATGCCCCCTTATTGCCGAAGACAGTGAACAACAATTCTCGGGTTAATCTTACCTTTTTATTCATTTAATTGGCTGTTTAAAATCGAGTTTCCCAAGTTATCGGTGATAACCAATTTCAGTCAATGTAAAAAGTAAAAATAAGTATGTTCTAACGAAAAACGCGCATATGTATACACACAAGTGAAATACATTATACAACAATAAGTAAGAGTCTACAAAAACAATTATTAGTTACCAGCAAGAAGATCCGACGTTGCTCGGGATTGAATGAGGATCACTACTATATACTTTTTTTTTACTATTCTCATAACACCATGTTACTTTCGTTTTTTTTTACTGTCCTTTCCCCTGTTTCGCCATGTAATATAGTTGGAAAAGCTGAAATGTTGAAATACTATCTGAATTAGTGTCTTATACATATGGTCTAAACTGCATTAAAACCGGAAATACGTATTTGAAGTTTTAAGGGGGTTCTGTCCCAGTGGGTAACTTAGAGGTAGGAGCACGTAGATATTCGGCACATAGAGCGTAACGTAGAGATTCGGATCCACTTCCATTGTCTTCCCCATAAAATTTTATAAATATGATTTAAATTTCATCAAAATGCCTCACCACCCAACAAAACAGACGAATGCTGGTTGTAGTAAATAAAAAAGTTTTATTACTTATTCAAGAGGATGGACTCCATTCATGTCACTGTGTATTTTCATAAACAGATCGTTTCCCTTATGTTTCTACCTCCACACAGTCGTTCTCCATTCCGCAATGCGTTCCACAGTGGCGTTTATTTTGCATTTTGTACAGTGAGACATGAGGGTTTCATCGATCTCAACCTGTACCTTTATCCTAGTCTAACCGTAACCATAACCGTAACCCTAACCCTAACCATACACTAACCCTAACCCGACGCATGTCTAGACAGACATAACGAAAGTAGGTAAAAGTCTATTTTTTGTTGAAAAACTCATTTTTCTAGTAGTAGTAATAGTAGTAGTAGTAGTAGCGGGACATTTCTAGAAAAGATCCAAATCTGGTAACAAGATTGCCAGACGTTTCTTTTAGAGAGGTGTTTTTTGTCCCTATTTACTCTCTCCAAGAGGATAGAGTTAGACACAAGGTCTGTATTTAATGTGGGGGAAAAAACAGCTCCTTCAAAACAGGCAGTCTAGATTTTAACAAAAATAAAAATTGCTTCAGTCTAGAACAGGTGTTCTCAACCTTTTTTTACCCATGGACCCCTTTTCCCTTATTTTTCTATTGGTGGACCCTCTCATAGCTATTCGACAAAAGAAAAGCTTATTCTATTTTTCACTAATAAAAAGTAAAGGGATTATATCAATACTCAAAGAAATAGTAAATGATTATGATTTATTTTGAAGGAAAACTAATGTAATGTCAATAAATTATTCTACAATTAAATTCTATTAAGTATTTATGCACACTGCTAAACAATTCATAATAAACTATTTTAAAATAAGTGTGATTAGAAAAAAAAATGCAGATTTATTCAATGAGATCCCTGTGGTTGATGCTGCTCAGCAAGTTTCTTTATATCTGGTTCCATCGATGTTAATGATAGTTGAAGATCTCCTGGGTGAGTAGATAGGTCAAAAGGAAATACTAAAGAAAGAATCATTCATATATATTCCCTACTTATTTCAATATGGTGTAAATTACAGTACAACTTTTATTTTTAGTAATAACCGTTCTGAAGAGGAATTGCTCCATGGACCACCAAAATATCACTGTGGACCCCCAATTTCTTATGTTTGCCTGGTGATCCTAAGGAATATTACGTAGACCCCCAGGGTTCATGTGGACCCCGGTTAAGAAACACTGGTATAGAAGGATTTATCCTCTGTTATGTAGTATACTTGTCATTCGTTCATGTTTGATACACGCGAATTAAACAAAAAAATAAACAAACAAACAAACAAACAATTCTCTCGGGAGATAAAACGTCGACAATTTAATTTCCCACGGATATTATCACGTGATCGTCCATTGACATGCGTCGCGTCTACAGTAATTGTTTTTCTTTCGGTCGACTCTCGCCATTCAAAGTAGGTGAAGCCGCTTGTCCCTAATCAGTGCAAATATTATTTACTCAGTAAGACGCAACCCCCATTTTTTTTTCTTTTCTCAAGAGACCAAAGAGACAATGGATGGAATCAGCGCTGCTTTGTAGAGATGTCAGTCAAAATGTATCATCTCTGGTCGATTCAGAGTTCCTAAATACGTGCATTAAAAATTCAACTGCTGATGGATATAATCATCCGCATTAATTGACGAAGAGAGAAATCTCCAGGGAAATTAAGGACACATGAAGACTTATGTACAAGATGGCGGAAAATCTCGACACATAAACAATTTACGATATTAAGCTAGTTTATACGCGCTCATTATAAATGGTGGTAACCCGTGTGTGTTTTAGGGTGTTAATCCCCCCTTTGATTCCAATTTCTTATCTTTAGAACTGTATAGTAATAATAATAATAATAATAATAATAATAATAATAATAATAATAATAATAATAATAATAATAATAATAATAATAATAATAATAATAATAAGACCAATGGTCTTTACCAGCGAGAAATCAATGGTAAACGGCTGTTGTGATACTGCAAGTTTATTTGCGGTGGCTATCGAAAAGAGGTCGAGAATACTGGAAATCTGAGGAGACTTGTTGTCACTCAGACTCCAGGGAATACAGCAATCACTGATGACCTGTGTGAGAACTCCTAGTGAGTACATAATAATAATAATAATAATAATAATAATAATAATAATAATAATAATAATAATAATAATAATAACAACAACAACTAGCGGGACACGTGTAAATTACACGAAATGGTGTTTTCAATACTAATTATCTTGTTCCTAACCTATAAATATGTTTGAATAAAATATTAGATTTGACTTGTATATTTATTTTAAAAAATGAACAATACATAAAACAATTTACCAAACTTCTTTATTATTAAATGAAATAAATGAAAATAATATTCATCTTCGTTTTCCAAGTTTAGCGTCTAAGGTTTTGTGGTAGCAGAAACGATGTTATGAGGTAAAGGGCGACCCCCCCCACACACACTTCAATACACCCCCTTCGATGTAGAAAAAAAGATCTTACAGGTTGGTTGGGATCGAACTATAAACCAGTCGGGCTGACGTCAAAAACCGACTCCTAAACCCTACGTCGCTAATCGTTGCGCCAAAGGGAAATACTTGAATGTCATACGAAAATTAGGTGACTTGAATGCTTTTCCAAATCTAGGTGCGGCACGCATGCGCAGAGCTTTTGATGTAAGCATGACACACGAACACACACGCTGTCGTATTAATATATAGAAGATAATAATAATAATAATAATAATAATAATAATAATAATTATTATTATTATTATTATTATTATTATTATTATTATTATTATTATTTTTTCTTTTTGAACATCAAGTCAATTCCCTTGACTTTAGACATTCAAGCTGTACATGTACACTTTCGCTGTTCCTAACAGGCAAGCCTTTTCCAGAATTGGAAATCAAATTGTCTCGTCAATCTATTTAAGCCATTTATGGTGGCTTTTCGTTATGGTTCCAAGCGTTCTAATTACATCAGGAATCACCTTTACTTCTTTACATTTCCATAGTCTAACTAATTCTCATTTTTGATCTTAATATTTTTTTTTCGTGTATTTTCTTTTGCACTCTGGTATCGAAGAGGCAGGCTACATCAATGATTAAGCGAGTTCTATTGTTGTTTTTGTTTTAGAAAGATTAAGTCGGGGTTTGAAATTTTCAAGAACCTTATCAGTCTGTACGCGCATGTCCCAAAGAAGTTTGACTTTGTCGTTCTCCTGTACCACTTCTGGCTTATGCTCATACCACTTTTGCATATTATTATTATTATTATTTACTCACTAGGAGTTATCACACTGGTCATCGTCAGTGATCGCCCACTGCCGACAACCTGTGGTATTCCCTGGAGTCTGAGTGACAACAAGTCTCCTCAGACTTCCAGTATGCTCCACCTCTTTTCGTTCATCACCGCTGATGACCTTGCGGTAATCGCAACAGCCACTTACCAACGATTTCCCGCTGATAAGGGCCATTGGTCCCCTCTGGGGCTCGAGTGGCAACAAGCCTACCCAAGGTCCCAGAGCTGTCCGCGCTCTTCCAGTGGAGGTCTGGTTTGCGCTTTCCCTCCTCGACCCTCTGTCCATAATTTTCGTGACGTTAGCCTATGTTTGCGCCTCTCTCGTGCGGTTGTATTTTCCCCCGGTTCTGTTGTCTTGTGCTTCCATGTGTTTGTTCTCCATTCGTTGCTTATGTGGGTTGGTTTCCGCATTCGAGGACATTTCTCAGGATTGTAGCTGTTTTGATCATTACTGTCCTTTGTATGGTCTCAGTTATCCCTTTGATTCCTATTTCTCCTAGTCTTTTCTCCATGTTTTTGGGGACTGTTCCTAGTGCTCCTATGATTATTGGTGTTATACTGACTTTCTTCATGTTCCATATTCCTTTCAATTCTCTGGCAAGTTCAGTATATTTGCTTCTTTTTTCCGTCTCTTTGATCTTCACTCTGTGGTCTGCTGGAACGGCAAAGTCCACGATTTTGCAGGATTTTTCTTTCTTGTTGATTATTATCATATCCGGTCTCCTTGCTGTTATGGGTTTGTCTGTTTGTACATTCTATTATTATTATTATTATTATTATTATTATTATTATTATTATTATTATTATTATTATTATTAGTAGTAGTAGTAGTAGTAGTAGTAGTTTATACCGGCTCCTGTTTATTTCAATATCCATCTTTATACCGCTTTATAGCTAGTACGACTAAAAATATTTGTGAAATTTCGTGGAAAAAATACGGTACCTAGTATTTTCACGAGAGAGTAACTGTTGCATGATTAAAGTCCCTTCAAGAGTACTTTTACTAGTAGTGCAAGTTAGGCTGACACAGACTTTTGGGGAATGAATCTGTTTCCCACGAGTGAGTAGTGGATAGGTGAACTGTGAGATTAGATGGCAAAGCATTGAGGTCAATGGGAGTCAGATACAAAGGCAAATTGGTTGAGAACACGATGACGCTACTTGTTTATCGTGAACAAAGAAGCGGAGGTTTGAGATCAATTTTTTTCATGGATTTGAAGCGAGACAGACGTCGCAAATTATGCCTTAAAACTTTGAGCTAAGTCGGAGAACGCCGAAGGCGAAAATTCCACTCCGTTCTCCCAGTCCCGTATTTGTCCTCTAATAAGGTAAGATGTACCTACCATTTTTAACTAAGGTATAGAAATGACAAGCAGTGAAGATAGACGGCCTCTCTCTTACGTGCCTTATCTCCAGAGGCAATAAAAAAACCTGAACTTCTTAAAAATGTCTCGAGACTTCTTTCTGTCGGAGAAAAAGTTTTGTTTCACTGGCCACACCGATGAGGCGACGATGACGACACGCAGAGAAGGAAGAGAAGAATAAATCAATGCAGCGGCCATGAAGGCGGCGAGGGAGAATATCAGCAGCAACCAAGCAGTGGAAGGAGAGAAAGGAAAGAAACGGGTAAATTTCGCACTGGTTTCAATGTGATCATTTTAGACATTTGGTCGCTTTGAAAAAGAGAAAGTAAGAGACTAGAGGGCTGCATGCACACCCGCACACGCATACATAGAAAATGAGTAACTAATGATTGCCACTGAACACACATGTATAACGAACACTCACATACACACCCGTTAAAAGTACAATAATGTAAGATATCTGAGAGAAAATGAGTATAAGAACTTTTTAGTAACGTTTCAACGTGTAGGGAAAACTTTACATAAGAAACTACGTATTGTTTTTATTCACAAAAAACATCATGTTTTTAAACAAAAATAAATCGCTTAAACTAATGCTTTGTAAATAAAAGGATAAACGCATTCTACATTAAATAATAAATATATAATATATATCCCCCCTTCAAATATAAATATTAACATGTTTTAAAAGAAAAAAAATATTTTGGATGCTTCGAGGTTTCGTTTGTTTATCAAAAAGATGTAAATAGAGTGCACGTGTGTGTTGTCAGGTCAAGCGGAAGACACCGGTGAACACAGAAAAGCGTCCCCTTCATTCGGCCATTGTTTTGAGGTCCTTATCCCCTGTATGGTCCGATTTTAAATTTCTTGTATGATGTTATATTCTAGTGTCTGGAATTTATTCGTTTGCTATCCTAAACTACGGACTAAAGATGTCTCTATAAGAAACAAATCAAAAGGATTCAAATTCAAGGATTTCCGTGGACATTTATCCGACATTCGACTCCAATCCGTTTTTTTTTGAAAATGCAGAATCCAAATATCGGCACACATCATTCGAAAGAAGTGATTGAGCCTTAATTGTATTGAAACCTCATATTTGGCAAACATTTTAATTGTATGATAATAAAAATAATTATAAATATTTAATAGCGATAAAGTGCAACGGATAGCATTTTCAGGTATATATATATATATATATATATATATATATATATATATATATATAATAATAATAATCCAGGTAAAACATCCACAGGGTAGTAATCCAAAGAATTCTAACCGGGTTTATAAACAGTGCTCAATATCAAATAGAGCTTTAATATATGATTATTTTATTTACACAGACATGTCGATGGCATGTCGATGTTAGCGATCAACAGCTATTATAAACTGAGATCTCATCAGGCATAGTTAGAATCCGATCTTTACCTTAGATCATATTTGGAAAGAATCTTTAAATAAATTGCCTTTTAAGCGGAATATACCATGCTCTGAGCAATTGAATTAAAATTTGATTTGGCTTTTGCTTCTCTAATTCCTTTCCATTCTTCTTCATATATATATATATATATATATATATATATATATATATATTTAAATAAATAAGATAAATTTATATTCCAGTAACTATATCTTTATTTTTTACGTTATGGAGGGCAATATGTCGGATAAGAATAAGTCAACTAGTTGGAATTTTGACAAGGGTCGATCTAAGTGCGAGTTAGTGACATAAATTTTGGGAAATGAATCTGTTCCCAGAAACTGAATGATAGATAGATGACCCGCGGGTCAAATCACAAAGTATGAGGTCAAGTTTGGTTAGAAAAAAAGGGGTATAAGTGGAGATGATGACTGACATCACTTTTTGTCGTTGGGAAGAGAGAAAGGCTTTTTAGATTTGATCCGTATGGGAACCAAGCTATGCGGACGTAAGATAATATGCTGTAATATAGTCCAAAGATGTCTTCGTCTCGTTCATCAATTTATTTCCTAATAAGATAAGTAATATATCTAACCTTTCGCAAGTGTATAAAGTAGACAGTTAGATAAGAGAAACTTAGTTTCTCTCTCTCTCATATAAATCCGGTAAGAACTCCAAGCGAGAGTCGTCGAGTCTTCTTTTTGTAGAAGGAAAAGTTTTATTATCTAGATCCACTGTTGACGATCAACGGCCATGCTAAAAAGGAAAAACAGCATATAACGAACTATGATATAGAGTTATGTATCTCGGATTTTCCATAAGTGCGACTCTTCAGAGGTCTAAAAATCACGTATAGAACCCCCCCCCAAAAAAAAACAGAAAACAATAACAACACTCACATTATTAGAGGATTCATAAATGCAGTTACAAAACAAGAACGTAAGATTCTGTTTACTCATTGGACGCCATCTTTAATTTTACTCATTGGACGTCATCTTTAATTTTACTCATTGGACGCCATCTTTAATTTTACTTATTGGACGCCATCTTTAATTTTACTCATTGGACGTCATCTTTAATTTTACTTATTGGACGCCATCTTTAATTTTACTTATTGGACGCCATCTTTAATTTTACTTATTGGACGCCATCTTTAATTTTACTCATTGGACGTCATCTTTAATTTTACTCATTGGACGCCATCTTTAATTTTACTCATTGGACGTCATCTTTAATTTTACTCATTGGACGCCATCTTTAATTTTACTCATTGGACGCCATCTTTAATTTTACTCATTGGACGCCATCTTTAATTTTACTTATTGAACGTCAACTTTAATTTTACTCATTGGACGCCATCTTTAATTCTACTTATTGGGCGTAATCTTTAATTTTACTCATTGGACGTCATCTTTAATTTTACTTATTGGACGCCATCTTTAATTTTACTTATTGGACGCCATCTTTAATTTTACTCATTGGACGCCATCTTTAATTTTACTTATTGAACGTCACCTTTAATTTTAAGATACGTATATTTTACTTAAATATAATATCATAAAAAAGCCCGAGGGAATAAAAAGAATTTAAAAAAACAATCGCAAAATGAAAACGAAATTTGAAAATATCTAAATGAATATATGAATAAAAAGTATAAAAAGAGAAGAAATGAAGAAAGAAAAAAAAATTGTCCTCGTTGTTTCGTATGATTTCTAACAGTCGAAGAACTTATATGTCGAACGGTTTCTTTTCATGTAGTTTTGTTTGGTTCTTTAAATTATATCGCGAAATTATTGCTGCAAAAATGTTGATTTAGAAAAAAATATTTATCATGTTAGCAAACTAGCGGCATTTATTTCCGCTATATTAATTTTTCTTTCAATCGATTAAGCAAATATTTTAAAAACGCTTTCTAATATATATATATATATATATATATATATATATATATATATATATATATATATATATATATATATATATATACATATATATATATATGCGTATGTATAAACAAATGCGGAGAGACAGATAACGCGTATATGTGCACACACACACACACACACACACACACACACACACACACACACACACACACACACACACACACAGAGCAAGTATACCTGGTGAACCAAGTGCAAGAGAAATCCAAACTGCACTGAAGGGAACAGCCAGAATCATGAAAAGAGCTCTCGGTTGGAGTCTATAAATAACGGGTGATAGTATGGCATTTGGAAAAATGCCCCGTCTCGAATGAAAAGAAAAAGGAAAAAGTGAAACACACACACACGGATACATGAACATTGACAAAAGCGCACATACACCAACGTAGTACTCATATTATATATTTATATCTATATAATAATACGCTAAGGCAGTTCATGTTCGTACGTTATCACCTTTCACAGACACAAAAAAAACCCAGATATTTCTATCAACAAAAACGGTGACTGGTCATTCATCTTATGTCGTTAAGGTCAAGAATTACGACTGTAGTCATTTTAAAATGAATTGTTTCAAAATCAAATTATGTCTTTCCGTCGACTAAAAAACGACAATTTTTAATAAACACTTTTCGAAAAGTGACATTTGCTTTATTGATATGAAGAATATTTAGCTGACGATCATTTTTACGGCAAAAAAGAGCAAATAATTATTATTTAAAAAAAATAATAAAATGGCTACAATTTTAAATAAATAAATAGACATATTCGTTTTATTTATTTAAAGAATATTTTGCTGACAATTACAATTATTCTTACGGAAGAAGAAAGAGTCATTTTTAAAAAATAGTATTGACATTTATTATTTCAAAAAGAATATTATCATGAAACGTAAATTATACAGCTTGTTGTAGAAACCACCGTGAAATTTCCACGGGTCCTCTAGTATATACTTATTTTACGAGCTCTCATAATTTAAATGGTGGCATAAGTAATGGTTCTTTGCATGTGATTTAATATCGGTTGGCTTTATTATTTTAACGAGTTTGTTCACATGCTTATCCACCATTCCATTTAGTCCGAAATTTCATTTTATGTTTAGAACTTCCTCATATATATCGTTATAGATGTCTATATTCTTGTCCTATATCTGTAAGTGTTTATGATTATGTTTCTAGATATATGCCTATGCATATATATCCTCTGAAGTGTGTGTATGTATATACATATGTGTGTACATAGATGTGTGCACCAGAGTATATACGTATGTATATAACTATACATATATATGTATATGTATACGTGTATGTTTGAATATACTGTAGCACATTATATATATGTATACGCACATTATATATATATATATATATATATATATATATATATATATATATATATATATAAAGTGTTTTAAGGTTCATATTTTTTTAAGAAGCATCTATTGTTAAATTTAATAAGGAATAGGTAAAATAAATACCTTTTGAAGCATTAATAATGCGATATCAATTTTTATTTTTTATTTTTTAAAATTTATTCGCATCTTTAATGCTTCAAAAGGTATTTATTTTACCTATTCCTTATTAAATTTAACAATAGATGCTTCTTAAAAAAAAAAAATATGAACCTTAAAACACTTTATACAAATCACGTGCGCATTCACGTTCTCATATTTGAAAGTGGGAAACAACAGCTAACCCTTTTGGCCCGGCTGGAACAACAAAAGCCGGTAGGAAAAAAATACAAATCCGATGACATCAGGATATATTACACACCGATGATGCCAAGTTTTTGGCGGAATATCTGTATCATTTTAAACTAACAAAAAAAATGCTAGTTTATAATAAAAAAGAAAAAAAATCGGTTTCGATTTATTATTTTTCTTTAAAAAAAAAAAATTGATATCGCATCTTTAATGCTTCACAATTTATTTTACATATTCCTTATTAAATTTAACAATAGATGCTTCTTAAAAAAAAAAAAAATGAACCTTAAAACACTTTATACAAATCACGTGCGCATTCACGTTCTCATATTTGAAAGTGGGAAACAACAGCTAACCCTTTTGGCCCGGCTGGAACAACAAAAGCCGGTAGGAAAAAAATACAAATCCGATGACATCAGGATATATTACACACCGATGATGCCAAGTTTTTGGCGGAATATCTGTATCACTTTAAACTAACAAAAAAAATGCTAGTTTATAATAAAAAAGAAAAAAAATCGGTTTCGATTTATTATTTTTCTTTAAAAAAAAAAAATTGATATCGCATCTTTAATGCTTCACAATTTATTTTACATATTCCTTATTAAATTTAACAATAGATGCTTCTTAAAAAAAAAATATGAACCTTAAAACACTTTATACAAATCACGTGCGCATTCACGTTCTCATATTTGAAAGTGGGAAGCAACAGCTAACCCCTTTGGCCCGGCTGGAACAACAAAAGCCGGTAGGAAAAAAATACAAATCCGATGACATCAGGATATATTACAAACCGATGATGCCAAGTTTTTTGGCTAAATATCTGTCACTTTAAACTAACAAAAAAATGCTAGTTTATACTAAAAAAAAAAAATCGGTTTCTATTTATTATTTTTCTTTAAAAAAAAAAAATTGATATCGCATCTTTAATGCTTCAAAAGGTATTTATTTTACCTATTCCTTATATATATATCTATATGAATAATCATGTGTTTATTTATATGTATGTGTGCATGTGTTTTTGTATATATATATATATATATATATATATATATATATATATATATATATATATATATTTCTGTATATATGTGTGTTTTTATATGTATGTGTGTAAATATGTTGCTTCAGTATTATGTGTGACTATGTATATGTATGTGTATATATATGTAGGCGTGCATATATGCATATTTATATGTATATCTCTATATAGGCAGGCATATAAGTGCGTATTTATATTATGTTTGCATACATATTTACTCTATCTTAAATGTATGTACGTTCGCACAGACACCCACACGCACACAACGACGTCGTATATATATATATATATATATATATATATATATATATATATATATATATATATATATATATATACTTACTGTTACATTGTTGGTGGAATTTCTGTTAATTCTCACGAACTTTAAGCATCAGAGTTTAAATCAATTATCGTTTTAGCATGCATGTTCCCGGACAGATGCTAATACAGACTCAGAGAGAGAGAGAGAGAGAGAGAGAGAGAGAGAGAGAGAGAGAGAGAGAGAGAGAGAGAGAGAGAGAGAGGTGGGGGGAGAGAAGGAGAGAGAGTTAACGCGCGAGATAGATATATAGATAGAGATAGAGAGAGAGAGCGAGAGAGAGAGGGGAGAGGGGGGAAGAGAATGATTGCTTCCACTTAGCGCAACTCTTCCGTAAAAAGAATTGAATCATTACGGTAATCAGTATTGCACAATGTAACCAAACAATACTATAAAATTCATTTAAATACGATATAATTTCTTTTACTGTTCGGATCTTGAGAATGGTTAACTCACTGCCCGTAGCAACACTGCCCGTAGCAACACTGATGATGAGTAGTAAATGACGAAACATCTGTAAATTACTATATATATATATATATATATATATATATATATATATATATATATATATATATATATATATATATATATATATATATATATATAGTCGTTAAACTCATGATTCTCAGCTGAACCTTACGAACTGTGTTCGAATCCATGCAACCGCCACTCCTGCACTGATCAGGGTAGAAACCCGAAACGACGTCGTCTGTAGGTATAAACGCACTTTAATAATTAAATCAATATTTAGAGTTAATGCCTCTTTAAGATTTAATAGTCTTAATAGTAGAGTCCTGTTTGGAATTACAAGATTGTTGTCATCCAAGCAATTATGCAAAGTTCTGCCCGAGCGTTGAACACTATTAACAACAAGATACTTGCCCCCGCTTGCCCCCCCGCCCGCCCCCGGGTAAGTGTACGTTAATTTCAATATATTTCTGCTGCGATTAATGCCAGTCGTGTGGATACAGGCGATAACCTCATGATTCGAACCCATGCGACCGCCTGCAAACGCCACTCCTGCACTGATGAAAGTAGAAAACCAGAAACAACAAGGGAGATAATCACAAATAATAAATGTAGGATTATCTCAACTAAACCATTTGAAAGTTAAATTTAAAACCATCGAATATTCAATTAAAATATAAGGGGAATAATTTCGTCAATAAATGAAAGAGGTTATGAATCCGGAATTTTTTAAAACGAGGCTTCGAATTTTCTAAACAAATATGGCCACGACTTGCCGAAAGAAAACTCATGTGCGTACCTTCTTCTGTATTTTTGTGTCCTTGACAGTCGAAATGTAAACATTATATCGCCAAATAATATTTTGAACTGTAAAATTCAGACTCAGTCTGCTTGTATAGTAAATTGGTGCGGTAAATTTATAACATTTTAAAAATACTATATGTTATGAGATTCCGTATTTGGAACGTAATCACGTGTTAGGCGCGTGGCTAATTAAAATTAACAATATTTGAAATATAATAAATTTTAATTAGCCACACGCCTAACACGTGATCATATTTCAGATACGGAATCTCATCACACATACGTACTATTAAAACGTTATAAATTGACTGCACATCTCGAACTCAGTAGAACATATATATATATATATATATTTTTACGTACATAAAAGAAAGTCATGGACACGTGTTTCTGGCTATTACTCGTCATAAGACGGGCAGGGATCGAAACCTTGATGGAAATCTCCATAGCCTAGTGTTTTACCCCTAGACTAGAACGCCCTGCCACATTTTATGCACGATTTTTTTTTATCGCTTATAATGTTACGTAGCTTTTTGTTTGTTATTGTTTTGTTTTGTTTTTCGCTTCCTGGGCATTTTTTTTGTATATAAAATTTATGACATGTCCGATTAAAGGCGATTAGATGCAGTACTCTGCATATTTTTAAAAAGAAACGCACAGGGAACGAAAAAAATAATAAACACACTGGTGCTCTATCGCTAATACAAGCAACAACAAACAACAAGCTGCGTATATATATATATATATATATATATATATATATATATATATATATATATATATATATATATATATATATATATATTATACATTTAAATAAAATAAGTGGAGCCATCATGAATAAAGGGCCATATCACAAGTAAAAAGTAAGAAGAGGAGAAAAAAATAAAATTTGTTCAAGTATAATTACATTGGTCCCACCAGTAAGGGATTTTCGGATAAAATCACTTCAGCTGTTTCACGGTGCTATTTCGCAGTACAGCCTCGAGTGGTGTTCCACACAAGGACTGCTTTCCCAGCTTTCAAGAAGGACGTACTACCGACACTTCAAAAAAGCCACATAGTATACCATTTTAAATGTCAGTGTGAAGCTGACTACGTCGGTCGTACAGTACAACGATTGGGAGTGAGAGTGGCCCAACACATCCCGGCTTGTTTTCGTAATTCACGCGCCCTGAGGAGAAATGCATCGACGGACGTAGCCGGATCTTTGCAACCAAGATCCGGACGTCTACAAAGTACATTTGAACGCTCACAGGTCCATGAGTCATCTATTGGACAGCACTTATACGATAACAAAAAATGTGGCGAGAACTATACTGATGATTGGTTTCGTATCGTGCACAAGGCCCGTTCTAAACACCATCTGAAGGTTCTGGAGGCCGTGAGCGTTACTAGACGAAAACCCTTACTCTGCAGGCAAAAGGAGTTGTCTCATAAATTAGATCTATTTAGAGACCTCTAAAAAAAAAACAAAAAAAAAAGTTTGCCTGCAGTATGTCGATTATCATTTTATCCATTTTGCGTGATTGTTTCTAAGGTTTTGGCGATAGTTCATTCCTTTCCTGTGATTTGTGCCTTTCTTTTTCTTTTTTATTGTTTTTTTTCTTTTGCTCTCCATGGTTCTTTATATAAAAAAATTTTTTTTTTTCTCTTTCTTTCCCCCTGTAAAAACCATCTTTTCTTTTTTTATTATTTTAAAATGATATTCCACCGACGTTCCCCCTTGAAAATGTGTCGGACGAAAGGTACCTTGGGTTGTTTTTTTTTTCTCCACTTTTATTCGTAACGAAACATCTTAATTGTTTTATTCGATAATTATACTTGAACAAAATTTTTTTTTCTCCTCTTCTTACTTTTTACTTGTGATATGGCCCTTTATTCAAGATGGCTCCACTTATTTTATTTAAATGTATAATAAAATTTTGTACCACAAAAAATCTATTCAAATATATATATATATATATATATATATATATATATAGTAATCTAGGTAGAGTAAAAATCCACAGGGTAGAAATCCAAATGGGAATCAAACCGGGCTTATAAAAGAGTGCTCAATAAAGATATAGAGCTGTATTGTAAATGATTTTATTCGAACATGTAGCAGACCTTGTACATGTTCGAATAAAAACATTTACTATATATATATATATATATATATATATATAGGTACTCTTATAGAGAAAGCACCGTATTTCCGTGACTTTGCGCTGTCAACGTTCGGGCAGGGCTCGGAAGCGCCCGAGAGTTGACGAAACTATTAAACAATCAGATTGCAGCAGGCATTAGACAATCACGTTGGTAACAAGCAGACGATAACTTTTGGAAGAAATTAATTTCTACGATCTGCAGCGCGTAAAGCACAAAAATTAATTTGTACGATCTGTGTCAGCGCCATAATCTCCTAACCAAAACAAAATGCTAAAAATAAAAAATTAAAAAAATTGAAAAAAAAAAAAATGAAAAAAAACAAACAAGAAATTGGTTAAAAACAATGGTTTCGTTGTTTGTTATATATAAAAAAACTATTTTTAAACTTTTCGGTGCACGAAAAAACAATATTTTGAAAAAAAAAAAAATGATTAACAATGGTTGCTTTTACACAAAAAATAAACATAATTAATAACAGTTGTTTAGCTATGGTTCGTTCGTTCTTTATTTTTATATATGTACTTTACTTTGATTTTCTTCGTCTGAATTTATCGTCTGCCATTCTTCAATTTATCGTTTGGCAGTTTTCGCCTTGTCAACTCTCGGACGCTTCCGAGACTTGCCCTAGCATTGACGACTCGAAGTCACCGACAGAAACAGACACACACATGTATATGTATTCATATATATTTTTCATTTTCAATACACTGCTAGCAGCCACGTGCTTTTGAATTTCGATATGAAAATAGCTGTTTCTAAAGTCGTGCCAATAACAACTAACGGACACTTCGATGACACCAAGAAGAAAGAAACCTACTAATTATTAAAAAAAGGTAATATTTTTACGTTTGTCATGAAACACTTTCAATATCTTATGAAGGATATGTTATCCGAAAAATTTAAGGTAAAAGTAAATAAAAAAAGAATGAATTTTAATTAAAAAAATATTTGCATCTTATGAGTTTTTTCAAAGGCATTTTGCCTATTTTCAAATTTTCATTCTTAAAAGATGCTTTCAAAATAGAACTTTTTCCATTTAAATCTCTCTCTCTCTCTCTCATTCACACACACACACACACACACACACACACACACATATATATATATATATATAGGGCCTCCTCTTCCTTCTCTGTCATAAATTATGTAATTCCCTCTCACTACATAATTATAGATTAAATATACTTTAAATTTCCCCCTCTGTCTAAATATGTATTAAATAGGTTGTCACTCCCTCTCTCTCTCTAATTATATTTGAATTGTCGAGTGTCAATTTCCTCTTTTTTTTCAGTTTCAAAAAATGTAATCATCTAAATTGGATGCGTGACAATACCACCAGGTTGAAATAAATTATTGCATCGATGATTATGTAATTTCGTGTTACTACATTTTATATATATATATATATATATATATATATATATATATATCAACCGATATTTAAAAATTTAATTGGGGGTTTGTCCGGTTCTGAATTTTAGATCGAAACTTGACGATTCCAAAGCTACTTACTAATTCCAAGATGGCGGCCTGAGAATTGTCTAACTTTGTGTCAGATGTTTGGAGTGTTTTTCTCTGATTGTTATCTTTGAAGTGTGGTTTTCATGTTTTTGACTTGCCGTTTTTCTCATCTTTCTTGTTCACCTTCCTCATTTGTTTTGGAATATTGTGCTTGTTTTTTTATTATTAAATTATTGTATCTGAAAAACAGCTTGTTAAATTAAAGATCATATTTTTCTTAACGGGTTGTGAAACGCGCGTAAGACGGAAAGAAAAAAATATAGGCATTCGCTGAATTAAAGACAAAAATATGATTGCGGACTGAGTTTTTCTTTGGTGATTTGGATGTAACCAACCACTTCTGAAGATGGTATATTTACCGAAAGTACTCAAGTTTATAAAAAAAAATGTTTTTAAGATGAATAAATAATTTATTTTTAAAAACAAATAATCTGCGTTGTGCAAGGTTTTCTAAATATTTTATTAAGAAAATATCTTTGTTATTATTGCCACCCACCCAGCGCTTCAAATTGTGTGACTTTTCAAAGTATCCGTCCACGCCGACCACGTGACACACATCTATATCAACACTTTTCTCTCTTCGTCAAAACACCTAGACGGATTTTCAACTTGGCCACGAGAATGTCTCAACCAAGAGGAAAAAAGAAAAAAAAGAAAAAGAAGAAGAAGAAATATTCTTCTGAAGATGGTATATTTACCGAAAGTACTCAAGTTTATAAAAAAAATGTTTTTAAGATGAATAAATAATTTATTTTTAAAAACAAATAATCTGCGTTGTGCAAGGTTTTCTAAATATTTTATTAAGAAAATATCTTCGTTATTATTGCCACCCACCCAGCGCTTCAAGTTGTGTGACTTTTCAAAGTATATATATATATATATATATATATATATATATATATATATATATATATATATATATATATATATAGTAATTCAGGTAAAGTAAACATCCACAGGATAGGAATCCAACGAATTTCAACCGGGCTTATAATAAGTGTTCAATATCAAGTAGAGCTTATATATATATATATATATATATATATATATATATATATATATATATATATATATATATATATATATATATATAAATATATATATATCGTACATGTATTGTATTAGTTTCTGTAAATGTAAATCCGTAGAAACTCAAGTGTTTATAAAAAGTGCTCAATACCAAGTAGAGCTGTTTATAAGTATACATTTTTATTTATACAAACATTATTGGTTACATATGTGCATACATGTTTCGGTTGCACTTTTCCAAGAAAGTCAACCTTATCAGACCGAGAATTTTTCATTCCTGAAAAATTCTCGGTCTGATGAGGTTGACTTTCTTGGAAAAGTGCAACCGAAACATGTATTCACATATGTAACCAATAATGTTTGTATAAATAAAAATTTATACTTATATATATATATATATATATATATATGTGTGTGTGTGTGTACCGTTATCGAATAAATTTAAAATCTTCACTGTTTCTGAAGACGTTCGTTGATCTGAACGAAACAGGTAAAAATTCTCGTTCTTTGATGATTTTTCCTGTATTAAAGTTTTTTTCCGATTGTCTTTTTCATGTTTGCTGTTTTTCACGCCATTTCATTTTATGATATATCGTACATTTTATCTCATATATATATATATATATATATATATATATATATATATATATATATATATATATATATATATATATATATATACCACTTAATTTTAGATTTTGTTACTCTTTTGTATAACAAAGTAGATAGGCAATTCATGCGTACATCGAAGCTTTTCAATTGTCCGCGCATTTACCAACGATCGCCACTACAATAACATCGTTTATCATCTGCACGTTGGCGAAAGGTCGGTTGTAATTTGTCGTTATTGAAATAGATCTTGCGGCGCATCGAACGATGCAACTTTTCACAACAATGATGTAACCAACATCATAAATAACAATTAAGCTTCTGAAAAGAAGATGGCGGCCGATAAAATATACGCTAAATGCGTCCTATTATCCCACGATCTATCACGATAATGGACGTGGAAGTGGTGGAACGGTTACAAGCTAAGTGAAGATCCGGCGGATTTTGCGTTGCATCCGGGATGTAAACACATTTACCCCGATACGCGGTTGATATTTACGGTAATTCACAAATAAGCGAAATTTTTATATTTACATAAACAATATCATCTACCGAGAGAGCTCTTATCATTTACGAATAGATTTGAATTATCGCTAATGCTAGCCAGCAATTTCAATTACCAGTTAGGTATGTGTATGTGTTTGTATATTTCACTCCTAAATGAATAAGCCGATCATTATACATTTTGGAACACGGCTGTTACGCTTAAGGGATCGTAATGTGGGCTATATTTAGTTTAATTTAGTTTCATGCAAAGGGGATAAAAAGGGAATGGAAACACTTTGTGAACATTTAGATACCGTCGATTTTTATGAACTTTTAAAATTAGGTATTATACATCATTTAATAAATATTCTCTAAATTTTTGTTTCTTTGGAGAATTTTTAATGGTTTGATATAATCACAACCCCCTGATTTGAAGATTCAAATATTTCAGATTTGCACTGATTCTGATCCATAGTCATTAGAATAAATACATTTCAATTTCTTATTAAGACCCCTTAAGTTTAAGCCTTAAATTTTAGACATTTTCTAGAGTCAAAATCATGTAATGGATTCTGATCGAAATTGGAATAAAAATTCTAGACATAAGGTTTAGTAGCGTTATATGTAGATTTTTAATGGTTTAATATAATCACAAACCCCTGATTTCAAAATTCAAATATTTCAGATTTGCACTGAATCTGATCCATAGTCATTAGATATCAATTATGCAGACTCCATGAATTTCAATTTCTTCTTAAGACCCCTCAAGCTTAAGCCTTACATTTGTGACATTTTCTGGATTAAAAATCATTTAATGGATTCTGATTGTAATTGGAATAAGCATTCTAAACATAAGGTGTAGTAGCATTATATCTTGATTTTAATCTTCTCAAGAGGACATAAAAGTGGTGCAAAACTGTTCTGCTCAGGGAATTAATTCAGTCAGGATGCTATTTTTTTAATAAGTTATATTATAGAAAAATATAAACTATAAGGAAAATATAGATTATTAGAAAAATATAAAATGTTTGATAAAATATAATTAATTATAAGTTATTATAAAAGATAAATTATTATCAAAATTAAAATTATTATAAAATCATATTTTCATTATAAAATATAATTTTCTAGGAAATGCAAGTAATTAGAAAAATATGAATTATAAGGTAAATCTAAATTATTACAAAAGTATCAAATCTTTGAAAAAAGTTATTATGAAATATAAGTTGTTATGAAATATTAATTATTAAAAATACAAGTTATTATAAAAATATAAAGTCTTATAAAATTACCAATATGAATTATTAGAAAAATATTAAATTTTGAAGATAAAATATAAGTTTTTGGAAAACGAAAATAATTAGAAAAATATAAATTATAAGGAAAATATAAATTATTGGAAAATATAAATTATTGGAAAATACAAAATCTTTGAAAAATATAAATTATTAGAAAAATATAAATTTATGGAATAACGAAACCATTATACTGCATTCCTCACCTGACAACGTAAATATGAGCCAAAATCATTTATCTGAAAGGCTTTAATTTCATAACACTATCGATCAATGTGTTTTAAAGCCAATAGAATACCTTTACTACATATTTCATGTCTTTTGTCTAAAATAATTCTACCAGTCGAGGATCCCTCCTCAAGTATTAGTCCGATAGGGTGGCCGGTTCAGCACAAGTTGTTCTGCTTTATCTTAACCCTAACCCTAACTATAACCTAACCCTAACTCTAACCCTAACCATAACACTACCTAACCCAAACCTTAACCCTAACTCAACCCTAACCTTAACACTAACCCGCTGCTCTGTCGAGCTGATAAGTCCTAGGAAGTCTACCTCCAGGCTTGACCTTTTTCTAGTGAAGAACGGGTTGAGAAGACCAACCGTTTAGATGTCGACGGGGCTGCCCGGACATTTTTGTAGTGCCAAAGTGCTTTATCTCTGATACGCTGGCCTTGTGCCACATCTTACTGCGGTGTATTTTGTTTCCATGTGAACAGAACGCCAAATCAAAAAAAGTATGTATCTTTCTTTATCTTTTTGAATTGTTTATTTATTAATTATTAAAAAAATAAAAAATTATGAAAAAAATATTTTTTTTTTATAAAAAATTGTTTTCTATAAAAGTAAATAATTAGAAAAATATAAATTGTAAAAAAAAAAAAATTATTTGAAAAATATTAAATCTTTTAAAAGCTATAATTTATCTCTATTTGTATAAAGTTAGGTAAGTATATATGTTTTTATATTTGTATGTACAGGATTCACTCCTAAATTAAGCAAACGCTTATTTTAAATTTGGACCACAGCTGCTAGGCATAAAGGTGGCTATTGTGAGTTATATTTAGTTTCATTTTGTTTTATGATAAGGGGTCAAAGACGGGGTGGAAGTTCATCGTAAAAATTCAGATAATTCTGATTTTTCTGAAATTTAAACCATAAGTTTAATTAAATTTAACTATTAACTAATAAATATTCCCCAAATTTAAACCAGAACTTTGATTAAATTTAACTATTAACTAATAAATATTCCCCAAATTTAAACCATAACTTTGATTAAATTTAACTATTAACTAATAAATATTCACCAAATTTTAACCATAACTTTAACCATAACTTTAATTAAATTTAACTATTAACTAATAAATGTTCCCCAAATTTCGGTTTCTTTGGGGTATTTTAAAGGGGTTTTAGATAGCATACTATGGGCACCACCATTTATTTGGAAATTGAAATATATCAGATTTGCTTTGAATTTGATCCATCATCATTAGACACGAATTAAGCAAGATTCCTTGAATTTCAATTTCTTCTTACAACTTCTAAAGCTTAACTTAAATTTTTGACATTTTCTAGAATCTAAGTCATGTAATGGGTTTAATCAAAATTTGAATAAGCATTCCAGACCCGAGATTTAGTATCATTATAACTTGATTTTAAAAATAGTAAGGGGAAACAAATTGTTGCAAAACGGTTCTGCTCAGAGAATTAATTTGACCTGTCCTGGGACGGGTATTCGTCTAGTTTATTGTATATTCAAACAATAAGGGAGTGAGAGATAGATAGACATCAATAGATAGAGCAACAACGAAACATGTGTCTGTGTATAAATACACACACACACGCATATGTATATATTTATAGATAAAATAGTTATCACCGACACGTGTTTCGCCGTTACTACGGCTCATCAGCGTAGTTGACTATGACAGGATTCGAACTCGTGAGCACAGGGACTGTAATACAGTGCGTTAACCATTACGCCACAAGGCATCTCTCTCTCTCTTACTCTCTCTTTCTCTCTCTCTCTCATTCTCTCGCTCTCTTTATATATATATATATATGATAATTTTATTTACACAGACATGTACAAAATCTGCGACACTGGCATGTCGATGTTATCGATCAACAGTTACTATAAACTGAGATCTCATCAGGCAGAGTTAGAATCCGATCTTAACCTCAGATCATATTTGGAGAGAATGAAGTGGAGGGGTAGAGAAAGAGAAGAAGAAGGAAAGAAATTTAACATTTCAAAAATTAAAGCCGTTAAAAAATTAAAATTAAAAATTAAAAATTAAAAAATCTAAAAATCTAAGATCTAGAATCTGAAACAGGCAGGGCAAATAAATAAATAAATAAATAAATAAAAATATAGGGTGGAAAGAGGAACAAATAATGATGAGGGGAGAGACACATAGAGGAAAAAAGAAAAAAGAAAAAGAAGGAGAGAGAGAGAGGGCGTCTGTTGATTTAGATCGGGAGGGAAGGAGGGGGGTGGTAGACATGCACGAATTAGGTGTCAAAAAACCGTCGAGTTTATAAATGTATTTTTCCAAGTGAACTGTAGTATGCGTGCGTGCAAACTCGGCTGATTGTTATAGTGGTGGGGCGGTGATAAAATGTGTCGCGATTCTGGGTTTATATTGTCTTTATAATTTGTCTGGAGTTAATTTGAATAAATAAGTATATTCGTTAAATGTAACAGGAATAGTAGTAGTAATAATAATAATAATAATAATAATAATAATAATAATAATAATAATAATAATAATAATAATAATAATAATAATAATAATAATAGATACCCCTAATAATTGAGGTGAAATAATGAAAATAATAATAAATGAAGTATAATAAAAATACTAAAAAATACCAAAAAAATATTAAAAAATATTAAAAAATATATAACTAAAAGAATAACTGGAAAATGCTGGCGTTATTAATTATTAATAATAATAGTAATAATAATAATAATAATAATAATAATAATGATAATAATAATGGTAATAATAATAATAATAAAAATAATAATAGTGGTCAATAATATTTTAGAGTTTATAAAAATAATAGTTTAGGAAAGAAATAGAATAATTAAGGAATATTAGGAATCCTAGGGGGTAGTGATTATCATAATAATATTAAATAATGATAAGATAATGTTTGCCGATATTATGATATGGGTTAATGGTTGCAATAATGCTGATCATATAAAAATAGTGGTTTAACAGACAACAGTAATCAGAGTGGTAATCCCAGTAATCTTAACAATAGTAATGATGATAGTGAAAAATGATAGAAGTAGTCATAATGGTGGCAATAACAGTAGTAGTAGTAATAATAATAATAATAATAATAATAATAATAATAATAATAGATACCCCTAATAATTGAGGTGAAATAATGAAAATAATAATAAATGAAGTATAATAAAAATACTAAAAAATACTAAAAAATACTAAAAAATATTAAAAAATATTAAAAAATATATAACTAAAAGAATAACTGGAAAATGCTGGCGTTATTAATTATTAATAATAATAGTAATAATAATAATAATAATAATAATAATAATAATAATAATAATAATAATAATAATAATGATAATAATAATGGTTATAATAATAATAATAAAAATAATAATAGTGGTCAATAATATTTTAGAGTTTATAAAAATAATAGTTTAGGAAAGAAATAGAATAATTAAGGAATATTAGGAATCCTAGGGGGTAGTGATTATCATAATAATATTAGATAATGATAAGATAATGTTTGCCGATATTATGATATGGGTTAATGGTTGCAATAATGCTGATCATATAAAAATAGTGGTTTAACAGACAACAGTAATCAGAGTGGTAATCCCAGTAATCTTAACAATAGTAATGATGATAGTGAAAAATTATAGAAGTAGTCATAATGGTGGCAATAACAGTAGTAGTAGTAGTAATAATAATAATAATAATAATAATAATAATAATAATAATAATAATAATAATAATAATAATAATGATAATAAAGATAATAAAAATGGCAGTGGAGGCAAAAGTAAGGTAACGGTAAAACATGGCAATATCAATATTATTAATAATAATAGTGATACTGTTAATTTCATTGCTGCAAATAACAATAACTATGATAGTAACGTCAGACATGGTGTCACCACTGATAACAATAATTATCTTGATAAAAAGTACAGAAATGAAAAAATGAAAAAATGAAAAAATGAAAAAATGAAAAAATGAAAAAATGAAAAAAAATGAAAAAAATGAAAAAAATGAAAAAAAAGTGAAAAAAATGAAAAAAAATGAAAAAATGAAAAAAATGAAAAAAATAAAAAAAATGAAAAAAATGAAAAAAATGAAAAAAAAGTGAAAAAAATGAAAAAAATGAAAAAAATGAAAAAAATGAAAAAAAAATGAAAAAAATGAAAAAAAAAAAAAAAAATGAAAAAAATGAAAAAAATGAAGAAAATGATTCAATGTCAAATAGTTAAGTTTAAGATATTAATAATAGTAGTAATAAATAATTGATAATGATAATCTAAAAATAATCTAAAAAAATATAATCTAAAAAATAATCTAAGAAATATAGAAATATTAATCAATAAAATGGATAAGCATAAAAGGGGGGTATTTAAGAGTAAAGAAAAATACAGAAGATGACCATTAGTGTTAATCGTTGTGGGTATGATAATAATAATAATAATAATAATAATAATATATATATATATATATATATATATATATATATATATATATAGCTTTTTTCAAAAATAAATGGTTAATCTTTATCTTTTTAAAACCATTTTCTTGGATTTTTATAATAGTCATTATGATGTAGAATCAATTTTATAATTACTAATTTTTACCGAGGTATTTGACAATGAATCTATTGTCGTAAGTTTTGTTTTGTTTCTAGTAGTATTTGTAACTATTTTTGACAGTGTTGTTGATTTTTTGCTGGGCACCTACGAAAATGTTGTTCTAAATATAATTAAGTGTTTAAAATGGTTTATTCTATGACTTAAAATAAACACTGCCTTGAAAAAGCTGTAAAATACTATAATACCTTTGTATTTTCTCTTTATTTGAAAAATGATTCAAAAAATGTTTTAAAGCGTCAAAAATACACACACACACACACACACATATATATATATATATATATATATATATATATATAGAGAGAGAGAGAGAGAGAGAGAGAGAGAGTGAGAGACAGACAGAAAGAGGGAGAGTGATAGGGAGAAGGAGCGGGAGAGGGAGAGGGGGAGAGGGGGAGACAGAGACACGGAGAGAGAGAGAGAGAGAGACCATACGTGTATTATGAAAAGAGATAATTTATTCATTGGCGACAGATCGTTCAACTCATCTGTCAGAGTATATGTGTCGCTATCAAACAAATTTATATGTAAAAATACGGACAGAGAAAATGGAGATTATATATTTATTTATCGATATATTAATTAGTCCTGCGTTTATCTTTATTCTAAACATTTTCACTCACATCAAATGCGATACTCATACGATTCTATCCCCCCCCCCCAAAAAAAAATCTCTTTATATGCATAAATAACAAGCAATAAAATGCATTGATCTATTCGATAGATATGGAGAAAAAAATGGCCGCCACCAACGATCCGAGGTCGCATGAACGAAACCATTTATCTTTTAAACTTCGCGAATTCAAAGCCGCCAAACGTGACCGGATTACCACGCCCGGTTTTGTTTGATTTTTTTTCCTACAGAATGTTGAGATGTGGGTTGGTGGACAGCAAGACAGCGCATCGTTCCGGTTAGCGACGATTTGTGAAGCGTGAGCTGAATGCTTAGACACCACAGAGCAAAATGTGCGTATCACATGACATGGGAGTACGAGAATCAAGTTTCAATATGCACGATGTGTATATATATATATATATATATATATATATATATATATATATATATATATATATATATAATAATAATTCAGGTAAACCTCCACAGGGTAGTAATCCAAAGAATTTAAACCGGGTTAATAAAAAGTGCTCAATATCAAATAGAGTTTTTATATATGATTATTTTTATTTACATAGACATGTACAAAAAGTGCGACACTGGCATGTCGATGTTATCGATCGACAGTTATTATAAACTGAGATCTCATCAGGCAGAGTTAGAATCCGATCTTAACCTTACTTCTGTCTGAATCAACAGACGATTTCATTTTCTCTATCTATCTATCTATCTATCTATCTATCTATCTATCTATCTATCTATCTATCTATCTATCTATCTATCTATCTTTTCATCCTACTCTTTTTATTATATCTCTCTCTTTTCACTTTATTTTATTTTATTTCATTTTATTTTATTTTATATTTGGATTTTGTTCTTAACGGTCCCAATCACGTGACTTCCCAAACTTTGAAATTTTAAATTTTAAATTTCTTCTTCTTCTTCTTCTTCTTCTTCTTCTTCTTCTTCTTCTTCTTCTTCTTCTTCTTCTTCTTCTTCTTCTTCTTCTTCTTCTTCATTCTTTCCAAATATGATCTAAGGTTAAGATCGGATTCTAACTCTGCCTGATGAGATCTCAGTTTATAATAACTGTTGATCGATAGCATCGACATGCCAGTGTCGCAGATTTTGTACATGTCTGTGTAAATAAAAATAATCATATATATATATATAAAGACTATAAACTACACTGATGAACTGTGATATAGCAAAACGGCTTGTCTGTGGATGAAAACATACACTTTCTCCCGACTCCTCGTGGATTGAGCTTTCTTGTAAAGGAGATCACTGGCCCCTACTTCGCATAAATGCATAACCCTTCTTAAAAGAATAGAGCACTCTAGCTAGCTGGCAATACGAATATATAAATATTATAGATTTTTCTTAATATTTGGCGATTGCTGATAGCACAGGGGTAGGAATTCTTGATGCGGACCGCTTGCCTTTTAAATTCCTTGTTTGCTACCTGTTTCCCCGACCATACCAACATGTAGAAATTTAGAAGGTTTTTGCTATGAATATGGCTCATATCACAGTAGGAAATTAAGTTTTAGTGGCAATATGCCTTGTTTAAGGTGAACAAAATTTAATAAGAAAGTTTTGTGTATCTACACTTAATCATTTCTAGTTTCTCATTAAGACATAATCTACACAGATCGTCTAAAAATCTACATATACTAGTCCACCTTAAGATTTTCCATTCAACTACCGGGAACAATTTCCCCCCAAACAATTATAGATGTACTATGACTGTTTATTTACAATTAAAAGTACGTTTGTGATTATAAATTCTTTAATTTAATGCGGTTTCCCATATATACTATTCTTTTTATTCGGGTTTTCAGTAGTATATATTTTGGCTCGGTAATAAATATTTGGTAGGGGACAATTCACCGTTATTTTACAGTTACATTTCCCTATATATTTTTACGTTTCTTATTTTAATCCATCAGAATCTCATGCTATCACCCCATGGACTTAAACAGTTTAAAACTATTATTTTGTTTTAATGTAATTTTAGTACACATCGAATTGATACAATTTTAAATAAATACACTTAAAAAGTTACACTCGTTTTATTTATTAAAAATATTTAGGTGATAAGTTTTACGGGAAGAGAAAAACCCCGATTTATTTTTTAAAAGATTTCAATTGAAACAATTAATAAATTAAGAGTTTCAAATATTCCTTTTATTTATTTAGCGGACAAATATTTTTACGATGAGAAATAGAGAATATTTTTCGTTTTAAAAAGATTGAACTGTTACAAATTTCAATAAATACACATTCGTTTAATTTATTTAAATATTATTTTATAATGAAGAAAGAAACATTTCTTTCATGATTATAAAATCTGGCATACATTTATTATTTCATTTACTAGTAAAATATTACCATTAATCTTTAAAATATTATTCTTAACCATTAACATGTTATTATTAATCATTAAAAAGTTATCAATTACCATTAATTTATTATCATTAACCGTAAATTAGTTTTACTCACTTTACCATAAGTAACTGTTTTGTTTTGTTTACAGCTGCTAAGAAGTCGTGTTTTTCAGATTTTTCATCGGCTAGCTTGCGGGTCTATTAATACAACGTGGGCGCCAAAAGTTTATGAGTAGGCTCACCGAAGGAATACCGAATTACGGACCACACAATAATTTTAATACTTAATTTGAAAAATAAACCTAACTTTTTGGTGCAAAACATTTTTTTTTCATTTAAATGTAAAATGTTAAATATAACTAATGACTTGTAAACAAATGTCAGAAATATGCAATTAAAAATTAAAAATGGATGACATGTGTTTTTTTTAGTCTTAATGAAAAAAAGAAATAACTTAAGAAATCAAAGCTGTAACAAAAGAATTTACGAACATACTAGATCTCTAAAACAAAGCGACAGCAAGAACGCGCTAGTTTCTCAAATGTGAATTTTAACCATACATTTAATTGTTTAAGGCTTTAATTATTACATTTTCACACGATACTAACAACGATGTCCTATAGAGGACAGTTGAATTTCAGACTCTCCAAATCAAACAGCGTCCTGGATTTTATCACATTTTCTCTGCCATTGCTTAAAATATCCTCACTGAAAATTCTATTTCTATCCATGGTTAAACAAAACTAAATATTCCATTCTTCAGTATAAACACTTTTTCTTTCAACACTCACTCTCCACCTACAAGCCTACTCTTTTCTTGCCACAGTCATATCCTACGCCACAGAGCTATCCCTGCCCAACAATGTCACTAAGCACTCATTGTTACCACACACCTCTCTCCCATCTTAACACTCTCTCCTATCCCGTTAACACGTATTTACGATTCTCTATCTTACCATCACATCACTAGATATAAATTAAGTATGTGATTTATATCTATATCTATATAATGAACGGATCATTATAAATTTTAGAATATCTCTCTATATAAAATGTAATGTCTGTGTGTATGTGTGTGTGCCCTACTGAAAAAAAGATTAGAGAATCTAGATAAAATCTAAAAATATATTTCTATGTCTAATTAACCGAGGAAGATAATTGCAGTATTCCCGAATTTCTAAATGCACCTCTAATGTGGCTATCGGGCAGATATAGTCGGGGGTTGAGTTTTCCAGTCATTTTTCATCAAATGTCTATGCAATTATGTAGTAATTTGAAAATGCTCAGTCATTACTTCCGGAAATAACTTTTTATTTCATTTAACGTTTCTTAACGTTATTCCTTTTCAAATGGAGGGGCAGTAACACTTGGAAAGGGTGGTTTTAATAGTGCTCTGGAGGGATCCTAAATTTCATTTGTCTGGTTTAAATAGCGCTTTGGAGGCCTCCTAAAAATGGGAGCAATAAATCTAAATGGCATATAGTAATCCAAAAGTGCCCAACATTATAGACAGACCAGTAGTATTTAAACACAGCGTTGCCCGGGAGAAACAACTTCTCTGTCTTTTGTTAACTCGGTGTTGCCCGGGAATTGTTAAGTAGTATACATTTATCCAAAGTGCTCAATATCCGAAATAGAGCATCTTTAATTTGATTTAAATGGTTTCAGCAGCGCTCTAAATGAGAACAATAGGTGGTATAGTAATCAAAAGTGCTCAACATCTTAGATAGAGCAGATGTATTTAAACGCAGCCTTGTCCGAAAGAACTTCTCTGTCTTTTGTTTACTCAGTGTTGCCCGGGATATTTGTAAGTGATATAAGTTAATCCAAAATGCTCAATATCCAAGATAGTGCAGATGTGTTTACTTGGTGTTGCCCAGGAGTCATCAGTATCCTAGATAGCGCAATCCTACATAGAACATGTATTTTTAAACGCCGCGTTGCCCGGGAGAAAGATTTTCACTGTACTTTGTTATAGATACTCTGCGTTTCGAGTCAGTGCTCAATACCCTAGATAGTTCAGGTGTGTGCAATAATGTGGTATATGCTTGATGGAGAAAGGGGAGATAAGAAACTCAGCGTTACCAGAGAAAACACAAAAATAAATATAGCCGAACCTTTTCTGAACATGAGTCTGTGGTGAGGCAAGGGTGGTCCAATCAGCGGTCGTACTCGTTCTTAATACGAGTCTGTAGTGAAGCAAGGATTGCTCAATTCCAACGTCACCTCTTCTGAACACGAGTCTGTAGTGAAGCAATGGTTGTTCAATCCCAGCCGCACCTCTTCTCAATACGAGTCTGTAGTGAAGCAAGGATTGCTCAATTCCAACGTCACCTCTTCTGAACACGAGTCTGTAGTGAAGCAATGGTTGTTCAATCCCAGCCGCACCTCTTCTCAATACGAGTCTGTAGTGAAGCAAGGATTGCTCAATCCCAACGTCACCTCTTCTGAACACGAGTCTGTAGTGAAGCAATGGTTGTTCAATCCCAGCCGCACCTCTTCTCAATACGAGTCTGTAGTGAAGCAAGGATTGCTCAATTCCAACGTCACCTCTTCTGAACACGAGTCTGTAGTGAAGCAATGGTTGTTCAATCCCAGCCGCACCTCTTCTCAATACGAGTCTGTAGTGAAGCAAGGATTGCTCAATTCCAACGTCACCTCTTCTGAACACAAGTCTGTAGTGACGCAATGGTTGTTCAATCCCAGCCGCACCTCTTCTCAATACGAGTCTGTAGTGAAGCAAGGATTGCTCAATCCCAACGTCACCTCTTCTGAACACGAGTCTGTAGTGAAGCAATGGTTGTTCAATCCCAGCCGCACCTCTTCTTAATACGAGTCTGTAGTGAAGCAAGCATTGCTCAATCCCAACGTCACTTCTTCTGAACACGAGTCTGTAGTGAAGCAATGGTTGTTCAACCCCAGCCGCACGTCTTCTCAATACGAGTCTGTCGTGAAGCAAGGATTGCTCAATCGACATTGGCACCTTTTTCTGAACATAAGTCTTTAGTGAAGTAGTCAGAGTCGGAGGTTTGAGTTGACATAGTCGGAGGTTTGGGAAGGAGCCATTCATTTTTTAAATTCATTTTTTAATTCAGTTTTCTCAGTATTTTTATACATTTTTCATTTATTTATTCATTCAATTTTTCATTAACTGATTTTCATACATTTTTTCATTTATTTTTTCATTCAGTTTTATAAATTCATTTTTCATTCATTCATTATTTTTCATTAAATTTTTTCATTTATTTTTTCATTCATTTTAAAACAAATATTTATTTGACATTCATTTTTTTTTCATTCATCTTTTTCATTTTTTTCATTCATTTTTAAATAAAAAAATATTTATTTGTCATTTTGTTTCATTCATTATTTTTCATTCATTTTCCCCATTCAATATTCATTCATTTAAAAAATTTCTTTTTCATTTAACTTTTTTCACTCAATTTCTTTTCAATCTTATTTTCTTACATTCTTTTCTTAGAATATTACTTTCGGTAAGGGATATATGGTAAACCTCTTTGAACTATTGGATTCATCAACATCACGTATCTTCTTAATATGTTGAAATAGAGGGGTGGGAATTAGTAATTTACCGTGACCATTACTTCTTCTCGGCGCTGATTTGCTTTTTTCTATTTTTTATAGCCCCTGGCAACGCCGGGTAGCCCTGCTTGTATATTTTAAAAATACGGTGAAAACGAAGGGTACATTATTTTTGTAAATGTTAACATATATATACATAAAAAAAACATTTTAAAAATTATTTTTATGAATCGATCATTATTAATTATGGAATATATATTCTCAGCAACCCGGTGAGTAACATGGGCAGATAATAATTATTATTCTTTTGTAAACTTTACCATTTAGGGGGGGGGGCACCTATCAAAACTTTAGATACAAAAAATGTAATAAAGAAAATAGTTACTCTGCATCAAATGTTAATTTATATTAAGTAATACGTTTTTTAAAAGATTGATTGATGTGCGCGCGGATGAGCGTCAATAATATTTATGTGCTTGGTAAAATCATAAATTATTGAACTTATTATGAATTATGGAATATATATTCTCGGCAGTCCGGGATAAATTGGTTACATTATATTTTTAGAAAGTTTACAATTCCAGGGGTGCGCCCACAAAAACCCCGCCCCAAACATTTACTCTCCTAGACTAATGAACGGATTATTATGAATTATGGAATGTATATTCTAAAAAATATGGTGAGTAATATGCGCACATAGAGTGGCCGCCAACAAAGATCCGAGGGCGCATAAACAAAACGAAACCATGTATTGTATATATATATATATATATATATATATATATATATATATATATATATACAGTACTGTCCAAAATTAAGGAACAAAAATTAAATCTTCTTAATCTAAACAAAATTATATATTAATATTTGTGAAAATTTCACTGAATATACACATGATGTAGTTGGACCATTAGCTGAAAATATATATATATATAATTTTTTGTAAGATGTCCTGCTAAAGGCGCTGATGAAGATACGTTCTGGAGTGGCTTTGTATAAAAAAAAATGTTTAATTAAAAAATAAAAAAATAAAAATTAAAGTATTTCCAGAATGTTTTGGAAACGACCGTACGCCATACTAGTCTTGTTCTTGTTGTTCTAATTCTTTGAACAATTGGAATGTTCTGATCCATTAAATAATCTTATATATATATATATATATATATATATATATATATATATATATATATATATATATATATAAGACCGAATAACAAGAAGTACTACGTGGATATGACTTCCCTAGATTTTAAAACCAGTTATTATGACCACAAAATCACGTTTAAAAACACAGAACGTCGAATTAAAACAGCACTAGCAAACCATTATTGGGAGCCGAAAGTAAATAGGCGCTCACCAATAATTGAATGAAAAATAATACGACAGGCTAGTACATGTAGAAATTTAGACCCGTGTAGATAATTTCTGAATGAGAAATTTGAAATCCTAATCTTTAAAGAACCACAAAACTTATTAAACTATAGAAGTGAGATATCAAACAGTTGCCTGCAAAGAATAAAATTTACCTTAGGCTAATAATAAATAAATGAATAAACAAACAACTAAATAAAAAAACTAAACTAAACTAAAACTTAAAAACTTAAACACTAAAACCTAAAACAGAATTACAAGAAACCACGTCTTAAAATAAAGTCACAGCAAAGAAACGGATAGACAACTCGATAGAAAACAGAACAATAAAATAGGAAATAGGAAGTAAAACTAACCGAACCTTTGTTCGTGAGAAGCTCAACGATGTGCTAAGAGAACAACAAAGAATCTGATTTGTTAACTAGCTAGCCGTGTATATAAAAACACCCGGCAAAACTAAATCTATGCATTTTAGCCTGAAGATTCCCCCCCCCCGGGGATTAAACGCGGGTGTCTCTGTGTAGCTTAATTGCCATAAATATATTTTCATATATGATTTGTGATTCTTCTGTGCAGACCACCAAGTTATTAACTTGAAAACAGTCGTTAGCCTCATCTATGAACATAGAAACTACTGTCTATTAAATCATGAAGACCCCGCAGAGAACCTCGTATCTAAAGGACCTCTACTTCTTCAGAAGCTTCATCTCTAAAGAGACACTAATTTTACCAAGGAAAAAACAAATTCTGGCTGGTTAAAACACCAGGTCGGACGTATTTCCAATTCTTTGTGTGGTTTCTCTTCCTTTGCTAAGATATCTCTCACTCGCAGCAAGTCTGTTATTTGCATGCATCGCAAATATGCAACCGACTAAATTAAATTAAGGGTTTCATTCGAAATTCCCTACAGATTCCCGAGTTCGCCAAGATACACCTGAAGAGATCGGAGGTTACATCGAACGAAACGTTGTCAGAATAACTCAAATAATACAAATTAGCAATCGTCATCCGAAAAATTCCGAAACATAATTGGGCTTTTATGTTTTTCTTAGTTTTATTTCCCCTTATTTTCTTTTTCTTATTTTGCCTTATTTTCTTTTTCTTATTTTGCCTTATTTTCTTCTTCTGAAGAGGATTATTAATAACATTAAGGAGGATTATTAATAACACGCCCCCGCAAGGGGGAAGAAGTTTTCCGAAAACACGCACGCTCGTGTTACAGACCAAAACTCCAAATAAATCATTTCGTTCCCGTATTTTTTACGTGTCTTCAACACTTCTTGTCAATGGTGTAACTTCCTGAACACGTCAACTTCTAATGGAAAATTTTCTTTTTTAATTAATCTATCTTTACGTGGAAAATTCCGCTTTTATTAAACACACGAACATCTTTTCTAAAATATATACTAAAACTAAACATATTATTAATCATATCTCGTTAAAATATATTAATATTAATCATATCTCGTTAAAATATATTAATATTAATCATATCTCGTTAAAATATATTAATATTAATCATATCTTGTTAAAATGACATACGAATATTAATTTATCAACAATTTATCCTCTTTCTAATACCATTGAATTTAGATTGTGTAAATACTTATTTGTTTATTAAACAACTAGAATAGACTTTTATGTCCCCTTACGAAGATTAAGATCAACATATACTACTACTAAACCTTATGTCTAGTTATTCTAATTTTTATTAAATAATTTTGATTCTAGGAAATGTCTAAAATTTAAGGCCTAAACGTAAGAAGTCTTAAGATGTAATTTAAATTAAGAGAATCTTGCTTATTTGGTGTCTAATCACTATGGATCAAAGTTAATACAAATTTGAAATATTTGAATTTTCAAATTGGATGTTGTCCCAATATTATGTCCTCTAGAAAACCTTCAGAATACTCCAATGAAACCGAAATTTGAGAAATATCAATTGTTAAAAACAAATTGTTTGAAAACCATACAATGCAACTTCTTTTTATTATTTTTTGTCCAATGTAATTTTCGATAATATACTTTTTTATCAGAATTGCAAATAATGATACAATAAAATACCCCTTTTTCATCTTTGTTAACCCTAACCCAAACCTTTTTGTCATCTTTATTAAGCCTAACCCCTAACCCTTACCCTAAAACCTACCCTTACGCTAACACTAACCATAACTATATTCGTCTGATGTTAAAGCGAATACAGGATGAAAGTTTCCTTGGTGAAGAACATCGCGTGTGGCAGCGCTAAATGAATAATCAGTATTGTTCTTGTTTTAAAAGCATTATAAAAAATAAACCGTTAGAAAGCATACAATGCAACTTCTTTTGATTTAAATTTAATTTTCGAAGATTACAAAAAATAGAGTAAAATACATGTTTTTAATCATCTCTTTTTAAAAAGCATTGTTTATATAAGAAACTTTTTATTATAAAAAATAAACCGTTAGAAAGCATACAATACAACTTTTTTTGGTTCCTTTTGATTTAAATTTAATTTTCGAAGATTACAAAAAATAGAGTAAAATACATGTTTTTAATCATCTCTTTTTTAAAAGCATTGTTTATATAAGGAACTTTTATTATAAAAAATTAACCGTTAGAAAGCATACAATGCAACTTCTTTTAGTTCCTTTTGATTTAAATTTAATTTTCAAAGATTACAACAAAAATAGAGTAAAATACATGTTTTTAATCATCTATTTTTTAAAAGCATTGTTTATATAAGAAACTTTTATTATAAAAAATAAACCGTTAGAAAGCATACAATGCAACTTCTTTTGGTTCCTTTTGATTTAAATTTAATTTTCAAAGATTACAACAAAAATAGAGTAAAATACATGTTTTTAATCATCTATTTTTTAAAAGCATTGTTTATATAAGAAACGTTTATTATAAAAAATAAACCGTTAGAAAGCATACAATGCAACTTCTTTTGGTTCCTTTTGATTTAAATTTAATTTTCAAAGATTACAAATAAAGATAAATTAAAATACATGTTTTAATTACTTCTTTTTTAAAAGCATTGTTTATATAAGAAACTTTAATTATTAAAAACAAACTGTTAGAAAGCATACAATGCAACTTCTTTTTTATTCATTTTTTAAAATTTAATTTTCGAGAATTACAAATAAAGATATAGTAAAAAACATGTTTTAAATCATCTTTTTTTTGTGTTTTTAATTCGTCTGGTGTTGGGGTGAATACAGGGTGATATATTTCTTCGAAAATTAAATCGAAAAAAAGATGTCTAAAACAAAGTTGCATTGTATGGCTTTATAAGAGTTCTCTATTATAAGAATTTCGCAAAAATCGGAGGTATCTTAATTTCAAGAAGGACTTCCACTCCCTCTTTAGCCCTCTTTGCATTAAACTAAAACTAAACAGAGCCTACATTAGCAACCCTTACACCTCGCAGCTGTGTGTTTCAAAATGTATAATGATCGGTTAATTAGTTTATATAAGAAACTTTTATTATTAAAAATGAACCGTTAGAAAGCATACAATGAAATTTCTTTTTTACTCATTTTTTAAATATAATTTTCGAAGATTACAAATAAAGATATATTAAAATACATGTTTTAATTACTTCTTTTTTAAAAGCATTGTTCATATAAGAAACTTTAATTATTAAAAATAAACCGTTAGAAAGCATACAATGCCACTTCTTTTTTATTCATTTTTTTTCATTTTATAAGAATTTCGCAAAAATCGGAGGTATCTTAAATTTCAAGAAGGACTTCCACCCCCTCTTTAGCCCTCTTTGCATAAAACTAAAACTAAACAGAGCCTACATTAGCAACCCTACACTTCGCAGCTGTGTGTTTCAAAATTCATAATGATCAGTTAATTAGTTTAGGAGTGAATCCTATACATATATAAACATATACACATATCAGAGGATCACTTGAATGCCGACTAAGGAGATAACTTGAATGCCTACTATACACTTACTTCGAGTGTCTAAGATCTCTCTGTACAGGGGTTTGTCAGGACAACCTGACATGAGGATACTTCCTCCTACAAGTAAACCCTGACTAAATATTCAAAATAACATAGTGTTCGAAGCCCAAATAAGATCACCTCGGTATGGCTAACCAAAACTGGCTTATACGAGGAATGGTACACCTTATCCAAGTGATATTGCCTCTAGTAACAGCACTAAGCTGGATACTCCACCAGACTAGATGAATTCCTGTCCTGGAATACGGTAAGACCACAAAAAGATATACTATAATATAGTTAACTGATCAATTGGGAAGAGGAAAATTAATGTTCTTAACTTCTTTACTAACTCAACGTTTGACAGGGAACGGAGAACTTAATAGAATATTCAAATATCTATGTATCTCATATGGAGATCAAGTGTTAGCCCCAGAAAATGGCCCCTCGATTTCTGAGAACTTCGACTCAAGTAAAATTAACTAAAACAGTAATATCAAACTTCATATAAATAGCGATGGATAGTTATTTTTTGATTGAATTTTGAAAACCATGTATACTTACTTATTCTCAAACATTAACCTTTCTCGGCCTTTTGGCTGAGATGAAAGTGTAGTATCTGTTCCTATGGATACTATACCCCTTAGACCGGTACTGGCTTAGCCTTCGGGCATTGATTCCGCCGATCTGAGGTACTGCCCTGTGCAGTTCTAGGAGGCCCACCCTCCCAGGCTTTGCCTTCTCACCCTTTGAGAAGGGGTTAGTTTATTGCTAATCGCATGAGGCGCCCCTACATTCGAATATCGATGTATCTCATATCGAAATCAAGTGTTATCCCCCAGGAAGGGGTCCCTTGATTTCTGAGAACTTCGACCCAACTAAAATGAACTAAAACAGTGATATCAAACTTCATATAAATAGCGAGGGATAGTTATGTTTTTATTGAATTTTGAAAATCTAAAACCATTTGTACTAACTTATTCCCAAACATTAATAAAAAAAAAAATACTTTTATATATGGACCACGTGTCAGATTTCCTTTTTTTCTAGACTAATTGTCCTACCAAGCCTTGACATTCTAGCAGATTCTCATACGTTTTAAGAAACATATTTATGTGTGCCAAATATTACATAAATCAGATCTGAACACTGATTTGAGTATTTTTACACATATAAATATTGTACTTTAAAAAATGTGCAATTTTGCAGACTATGAAAGTCTCGTTTTTAATTATAAACAAATTCCTTACATAAACCAGGGATGAGAACATAGGAGACGCATACCAGAGAAACTGTTATAATATCGTTAAAGACTATAAATAAATTAAAAAAAAGTTCTCTTTGCTATTTAACACTGTAATTTCACGTAAAGCTTCCAAATATGTGAAACCGAAAGAACGTTATTTTATTTTTTAACTTTTTATTTTCATTCACCCAAAAAACAAGACATATTGCCAGTGGAGCGTAATGAACTACTCTGATAGGAGCCAAATTTATAAGTACCCACCTGGGTGAGGCACTGGGCAGCAAGATATTTGTTCACATTAGATTTAAATTTTTGCACGTTGTGAGGGTCGGGGAAACAAAGAGCAGCGAGGGAATTCTAAAGTCAAGCGGTCCGAAAGAAAGAAGCTATCGGAGTAGAAAATCTTCCGGCACCTAGAGACCTCTACAGTGAAGGGGTGGGATTTTGCTTCTAGTCTGCTGGATCGGGGGTATTTATGTTGGGGGTGGGTGGGTAAGTCCAGTAAGTTCATCGGAGCACATTCCGTGGAAGTACTTGTAAAATAAGCATAAGGATGCAACACTGCGGCGATGCGACAGGGTTAGAGCTTGACAGACAGTGTGGGACATATTAGGTTAGAAATTCTTGTTTGCGACCTGTCTAATAGTGAAAGACTAGTTTTAGGTGAACCAGCACAAATGTGGCAACAATACTACATGCACGCGCGGATAGTGGTTTTATAGAGATATTATTTTATGGAAATCGCTCCAGACAAGGAATGAAGCCACTTGATATAAGGAGCTGACAAAAACGAAATATGATTAGCGTAAAGACAGGAGATGCCTATTGGCCTTAGTCTTTAAAATACCAAAGTTAGGGGTAGGAGGAAAACAGTCAGCAGGAAGAGATTTCCACAAGCCTGCAGTTCTTGGAAAGAAGCTACTGGGATAAGAAGCTGTATTACAATGACGTATAAAAACAGCGAATTTATGAAGACTACTAGACCAACGAGTCAAACGAGCTGGAACAAAAGAAGCAGAGAATAGATCACATATAGGATACTGGCAGATGTAAGGCGTTTTCTAGCACGGTAGAGAGAGCCGACCTTTTTGGCAGCACACTTGGCAGCATCTTTTATGTACTTATTTCAGGTCATGTTGCCTGAGAATGTCAGTCGAAGGAGTTTGAATGTTGGACTCTCGGCCATGACAAACGGTGATTTGAAATGTTTCTTGCATTTGTTTATGGAGAGGAGCTTCGTCTTAGTGGCATTACATGTGACCATCCATTTTTGGCCTCTCAGGGTGTTATCCGGTAATTACTTAAAGAATAGTGCTCTATACGGAGTGTTTCTGCTTTTTTAATCTTCACTCCATTATCAGTTGGGACGGCAAAATCAACACCAAGGGGAGAGAACTTTGCAATATTGCTTTAGTTAGTAGCTTTTCATATTTCCTTATAGAGTGTTCTCGATTGAAGGGAGCTGTATATTCATATAATATTATAATTTAATATAGTATATTGGGTATATATATATATATATATATATATATATATATATATATATATATATATATATATATATATATATTCAGTATTTACTCCAACGGTATTTAATGTATCTTGGAAGCATTCTACTACAGACTGGAAGTGTTTTTTGTTTTTTTAGGATTCGGCCATTGTCTTAAATGAGTGTGCATTCAATTTGCCCTTTGCTGTTATGAAAACAAAACTCCGGTCTTATAGTAAAGAAAGACGAAGGAAACGAAAAACCGGTAAACGTATCCGGTATGCAGTTATTTATAGAACTTGTCTATTTGTTTTTATCAAGCAAAACATTTTTTGATAAAGGACAGAGGACAGGCCGAAATATTTTAATCATAATAACACTTAATTTTAATTAAAATATTTCGAACTGTCCTCTTCCCTTTATCAACAATATTTTTGATAATGGGCAGAGGACAGTCCGAAATATTTTAATCATAATAACACTTAATTTTAATTAAAATATTTGGACTGTCCTCTTCCCTTTATCAAAAATATTTTTGATAAAGGGCAGTGACAGTCCGAAATATTTTAATCATAATAACACTTAATTTTAATTAAAATATTTCGAACTGTCCTCTTCCCTTTATCAAAAATATTTTTGATAAAGAGCAGAGGACAGTACGAAATATTTTAATCATAATAACACTTAATGGTAATTAAAATATTTCGGACTGGCATCTTCCCTTTATCAAAAATATTTTTGATAAAGGACAGAGGGCTGTCCGAAATATTTTAATTATAACACTTAATTGTAGTTCTCGCACTTAAGCTTTCTTGTACGGCCCATGTATATTTAAAAAAGTTATCAAAGGGCGATACCCAGAAGTGAGCAGTCAGCAGTGAGCAGTCAGCAGTTGGGTTTTGAAAAAAGTAATTATGTTTAAACGACCCACCCCAACAGGGTCTAGTAACAACATGTATCAATGAAAAGAACGAGTTTCTTTGCTTGAGTAAATGCCAATGGTTCACATAGGGAATGTCAGAACCTGAATATATAGGTTATGTGACAATCTCCTACCATTCTCCTACTCTCATTACTGACAATAAATATCATCTTCGCTGATGTTGGCTACATTTCCCCTCGAAGGTTGAGCCCACAATCCGTAAGTACCACTCTTTCCTATTTTTTAATTTTTTTTTACATATATTTGCTTAGTTTTTCTGCCTTTTCAGTCTTCATCCCGTAATCTGCTGGGACTGCAAAACAAACACTACAAAACTCTACTCTGTATAGAGTACTCTTTAAATAATTACCAGATAACACCCTTAGGGTTCGAATTATTATATTTTTAAAGTCAGCTAATATTTAAACCTCTCAAGACATTTATGTTTTTTAGAGTTAAATTTCCGCTATTTTAGTATCATTTTCTACCGAAAGCTGCATTAAAAATTATTTTTGTTTTCATTCTCATCTATTAATAAAGATGGTCATCTGGTTTCAACTATGGGTATAATAAGGCGTATTTCACCCTTTAAATTAGGGGGTAAATTAATTGAATTATTTTCTACTGAGAGCTGCCTTTAATTCCTTTTTCATTCGCACCTTCAGCGTGTTATCATTTTGTAAAGATGGTCACTGAGTTTCGACTATAGGTATAATAAAACGTATTTCGTCCTTGAAATAAAAAGTCTGGGTGAAGTAATTTAAGTGACTTAAAAAGTCTATAAGATTTAAAAAATACTTTATATTAACATTCAATTATTAATTATCAGATCTTAATAACATTTTTAGTATTTATTAATTAATAAATGGATGTTAATATAAATTATTCAATTATTTAAACATTATTTATTTATTTAATAGACTAAAAATATTAATTTATTTAATAACTAAAAATTATTTAGTTATTTAAAAGCATTTATTTATTAGAAAAAAACTGGAAAAAAATTATTGAAAAAATAGATTCTTTTATATCACTTAAATTACTTTACTACTTTTCGTTATTGCAAGAACGAAATATGTCTTATAATACCCATAGTCAAAACTCAATGACTACCTCTACAAAGAGATCACCCTGAAGGTGTGAATTAAAAAAAAATTAAAGCAGATCTTAGTAAAAAATGATATAAAAAATTGAAATTTTAAATGAAAAATAATAAAATGATAAAAAATACACATTGTTTTACTTTCTTTTTTAATTTGCACATTCAGGGTGTTATATCTTTGGAAAAGTGACCATCGAGTTTCGGCTATGGGTATAATAAAACGTATTACCCCCTTGAAATTAAGAGGGTTAAGGTAATTTAAGTGACCTAAGAAATCTAAAAGTTTAAAAAGTTTTTTGTTTTTAATTAAAATAAATGCTTGATATTAAAATTCATTTATTAATTAATAAATACTGAAAATTTCAATAAGATCGAATCAATCTCTGATTTTTGTTGATTTTTTTTTTCAATCATCGATATATAGTTTTGGTTGAAAGGCAAACGCGTTCAACTTCATTACCATTGTTGGATAATTACCCTGTAAGGCCGGACGCATTTTGAAGTGGACGTATGTGGGAGATCGTTTGGTTTGGCTTGCGCGATTTAGTGCGGGTGGACCCGTACGGTTGTGTTCAAAATAAACTGGTTCTCACAGTCGGAGCTCACAAGCGTTGACAGGGCCACCACGTTGACGAGACCTCAGGTCATGGGTCAAGGTGCACCTGCGCATAGGGGTTCTGTGACGTCACGGTTTTTTGTGTGGGAAACGGAGTTTTGCCAGTCTGGGTTTTGGAAGCAAGACGATTTCTCTATGTAGTCTTCAAATGATTAGGGGAATTTATTTCCCTAAGAGAATACAGGCATGAGATTCCTTCTTCCCCCTCCTCAAATGGCTAAGGACTTAAGCTAGGAAATAACTACGATAAAGTAGTAATTTGGTCTCTCCCTTAACGTTGGTGAAACATCTCCAGCGGCGACGGTAACTGACGCGTGAAATAAACAAATAAAAATTTAAAAGATTGTTTGCCTGTCTTGAATCGTGGTATGAAGGTTTTTGTTGTAGACGATATCGAGACGACATCAAGACGACACAGCCCTCCACGCGAGGTAGAGGTAAAGGTACGAGGAATTAAAGATATGCAACACCATAGGGACGCTATGTTACACTATATAATAAAAAAGCAATATGTTAAACTACATTTCAACTATTTATCTTTTCTCGATAACTTTCTTGTATATGGAAAATCTTTGCGTATACAGGGCAAAATTATACAATAAAAAATAACACGAGAAAGATATTTATTAAAACAGGTTTTAACAAATGTTTATGCAAATGAGACTCTAGTGTAAAAGTTAGATACGCGTATGTCTATATAATAAAATAATGTCGATTTTCCCCTGTAACTTCAGTCATTATAGGAAAATAACCGACCACTTCACACGCTACACATTTCAGCTAATCACCTACAGCAATTCTTAATGCATCTCTCAGGAAAATATAATTACATTTCGTCTCTTAAAGAAACACTTACATTTATTCCAATCTATCTGCCTCTCACAAATACGTCTCCTACAAAGAAAATAGCAAACATTTTTACTCACTCCTATTTATCTCCTCCCATGTTACTCCAAGACACCGGGTAAGTTTATTAATACGCTACATAAGATTTACAAACCCTTATTGTTTCACCTTATTTTATTCAAAATTGCATACATATAACACTACATATTAAATATAAATAACAAACGCATCTTTTTTTCTTTTGATTCCTACCATTCGTCCTGACTCTATTCGCGGAATAAAAGAATATCGGAATGCATGTCGAATATACTGAGCGCCGCTACGACTAAGTATTCAGATTACATCTATTCTCTTTCTAGAATCACAGATTCAATTTACAAACACCTCGCATAGTACGTCCAGTCAGTCTCAATGGCGTCTTTCTATAATCAGTGATTTCTTTCTTTCTTAACATTGTTATCTGATGTTTGTGTACATTGACATACGTAATTACTATACGCTATACTTTTTCCTTTCATGAAACTTTGTTGTCTTGCCATTTCCTTATTTTTCTTCGTCGACTTACTCCATATAATGTTTTTACAACAAACTCTTTCTCTTTCATACTTTAGAAAATGAACCTTCCAGATTATTTTAAATGTGTCTCTTCGTGTATTCCATCCGGAAAAGGGTAACTATTAAAAATGTAATTTTAAACTCCTTCTTATTCTTACTTTGAAAAATGACACTTTCGGTTGTTTCTCTCCTCTGCACATTTTTCATCGTCAGTTTACTCCGGACAAGGGTGACTATTTAAAATGTAGTTTTTTTTTACAAACAAGAACGCATTTATCCAAACAAACAATGAAACCATTGCCTTAGTCTACAAGGATATCTCCTTCAGTGTTTGCAGTAACGCAAATTAGCCACAGTTGTTTTTTTAACAATAATATCCAAAATGTTGCCTTTTTTCCGAGTTTAACACAAGGCACTCTCATTCCTCCCCCCAAAAACGTTTTTTTTTCGTCGATTTTCTACGGACAAAGGTAACTATTTGAAATGTAGTTTAAAACAAACTCATTTTTTTCGAGTTCAAAATAAAACATTTATCAAAACACAAAAAAATAAATATTTGCCTCAGGATTTCTTCTCGGGATTAACTCTTCTCCAGAATTCGCCTTCAATGTCTTCAGTAAAGCAAATAAGTCACAGTTGTTTTATAACAATAATATTTTGCTTTTTTTTAAATATTATAACACGAGACACTTTCATTTGTTTTTCTATCCCCCCCACGAACAAGGGTAACTATTTGAAATGTAGTTTAAAACAAACTAATTTTTTCTTGACTTTGCCTCAGTCTAGAAGCATTTCTTTCGGAGTATTAACACTTCTCCGGATTTCGCCTTCAATCAATATCTTCATGAACGAAAATAACTCACAGTTGATTTTTAACAATAATACCCACAATTTTTATTATTTTCCGACTTTAAGACACAACACTTTCAGCAAAACCAAATAAGCATTGCCTCAGTCTAGAAGGATTTCTCTTTCAATGACTTCATTAACACACATAACTCACAGTCGTTGTTCTTTTTAACAATATTATCCAAACTTTTAAGTCTTTTATTAACGCCTTAAATTAATAATAGGGTATTTAATTAGCTAATTTTAAATAAGTTACGTATTTAATTTTTCACGGCAAAGGCGAACACACCAATTGGAACATCGTGGAATACCGAAAGAACAAAAACATTTTTTTTCAGAATTTAGAGTGGGGAATCAGTTTCATATATATTTAACGTAAAATGTTCCTAATTTCTAGGACATTCTAACTTTTTAGGGCAGTATTCTTCTTTCCACTAAGGGTTTCATGGTGTTCACACGTAATCGCCTAAATGGAGAATCTAATCTTTTATTTTTGGGGGTGGGTGGGAGGGGTAGCGGAGTATGTTAATCTACAATTATACCAAAAAGGTGTTCATCTGTTGGAATTTATTAAAGCCCCCCTCACTGATTAGCTGTTGCCATGTTCCTTAAGGGTCTCACGGATTAGCTGTCAGGCATTGCAATCCCTTTTTCCTTAGGTGTCACGTGAGTCAGCCTTTAAAAACCCTTTCACACGGCATCCCGGCCTCTTTTTCGACGACCCCGCTCAAGGCAGCAATACATCGGCTGGTCTACTTTGTGACAACAGCCCAAGACGGCAGTCACAGAGAATGACCTCCCGCCGTTACCAGAACTCTATAAAAACTCTTTTTCGACAACCCAGCTCAAGGCAGCAATACATCGGCTGGTCTACTTTGTGACAACAGCCCAAGACGGCAGTCACAGAGAATGACCTCCCGCCGTTACCAGAACTCTATACAAACTCTTTTTCGACGACCCAGCTCAAGGCAGCAATACATCGGCTGGTCTACTTTGTGACAACAGCCCAAGAGGGCAGTCACAGAGAATGACCTCCCGCCGTTACCAGAACTCTATACAAACTCTTTTTCGACGACCCAGCTCAAGGCAGCAATACATCGGCTGGTCTACTTTGTGACAACAGCCCAAGACGGCAGTCACAGAGAATGACCTCCCGCCGTTACCCGAACTCTATACAGATAAGTTCCCGCGAACCACGTTTTCGCAAACCCTCTCTCAAATTCACCAATGCCTAACTGAACTTTTAAAACTCTGTAAATATTCTATGACTCCATCTATCTCTTTCTTACTAAAATTGCTATGAAATTACATTCTGGTGTTTTGTGTTCCTTCTCTCAGACTTTCGTCCTATATCTCTTTTTTGATGATTTATTTGCACATTGTTACCCCATTCTCACGTGGGAGAATTGAACTTTATTTTCAGGATTATTTTAATCCCAACACATCCAAGGGGAAGGGAACTTTTCAATATTCCTTTAGTTAAAAGCTTTTTCTTGAAGGGAGTTTTATATCCATATACTATTATAATATAGTATATTGCACATATATATTTTCAGTATTTACTTCAAAAGTGTTCAATACGTGAGTAGAGCTTAGTAGTAAAGTATGAAAATATATTTATGGCAAGTAAGCTACACAGAAACGTCTATGTTTAATTCCCTGTGTGACTGTGCGTGTCTATGTGTGGAAACGCCAGTATTTGTAATAACATAAAATGGGTAAATACACGCGGGAAGACTCCTCCGAAAATGCCTGTCTTTGCAATAGGACTATTTCTCCTGAAATATCCGCCAAGGGCGATACTAGCAGCCCCTTCTGCTACAAATAATTTCAACGAACGAACCAGTTGATAAATTAGCCGATAACAGAATCCCAATTAGTGAATAATGAGATTTTAGAGGGTTTCGCCATTTTTTGTTTTTAGTACTGAGTAAACTCGAGGCAATTTCGACGTAAACGAAAAGATTTTTAAAAAATAAAAGAGAAAAAGTAAATAAAGGAACCAAAATGGCGGTTCACTCTTCTTCATTTGACGCAACTAAAAATAACTCAACCAAAAAAGAGCGGGAATAATAAAAGGTTTCTATCGATCACTCTATTTCTCTATCTAGCTCATCAAGCTGATATTATATCAATAAATCCCACACTCTATGACGTCAGGAAGCGATGACGTAACGAATGTATGACGTCATCCACTTTAGCTAGTATATATTCTGAACTATTAATTTCCTTAACTATTTTGTCTAGTCTTTTCTGAAATGTTTTTTTTTTTGGTGGAATGTAATGTCCCTAACTATATTCATTAAATCCATTTCAAACCCGTCGAGTTGTTCAACACGTGGGGGGGGGGGGCAGTGCCTTGGTTTTTAAATCCGTAGTAATCCCTAGATTCATTGCATGTAGATCTTTCCAGGAAAAAGCTAGCTTTCCATTTCATCCTTTTCAAGAGTTCTTCCATCTTCATAATGAGTATAAGAAGGTTATTCCGTTTGCTGGTAGTCGGAATGTTTTTAAGGAGGTATTAAAATTGTTTTTTTTCCATGTATGCGAAGTAATAATCCACGGTTTAAAAAGTGCTCAACAGTAATGGAGCCAAGATAATATATATATATATATATATATATATATATATATATATATATATTCAGTATTTACTCCAACAGTATTCAATGTGTCTTGGTAGCATTCTACTACAGACTGGAAGTGTTTTTTGTTTTTTTAAAGATTCGGCCATTGTCTTAAATGAGTGGGTATTCAATGTGCCCATTGCTGTTATGAAGAAAAAAAACGGTCTTATAGTAAAGAAAGACGAAGGAAACGAAAAACCGGTAAACGTATCCGGTATGCAGTTTATAGAACTGTCTATTTATCTACCTCCCACAAGGTAAAATGTGACACAAGGTCGGAAAGTGGGATTAGATAAGCCAGCGCTCGAGGGTGAGCAATTCTGACCATTTAAAAATAGCCTGGGCAGCCCCGTCGGCATTCCCCGGTAGGGGCGCCTCAGACAGTAAGCAATAAACTTACTCCTCCCCAAAGAGGGGAGGCGAAGCCTGGGAGGGTGCACCTCCTAGAACTATACAGGACCAGACAACCCCCAATAGACCGGCGTAAATCCAGACCCAAAGGCCAGGACAATACCAGATCATTAGGTGGGTTTAAAAACCCTGGTTGAACTTTCTATTTGTTTTTATCAAGCAAAAACATTAACTTTATTATGTCGTAAATGGACGACGGCATCGTTTACTGACGTCATTATTCAAAGAGGGGGTGGAGGACATCGATATTAGCCTTAATGACGTCATAAACAATGAAGTATATAAAAAGGATGACGTCATCCATTAAAAAAAGAGAATATAGACAACTTGTGACTCGAGATATTGATCTCACTTATTGAGTCTCTCATTATAGTAAGTTGTTGTTTTTAATTTAAAATTAATGCGAATATTTCCATAGTACCGACTTCACAAGATACCCATAAGCATGCGACAAATCCGATTCTATAGTTTAAAGATGTGAAAAAAATACTTAACCGTAAAAGTGAAATCACCATCAACTGTAAACACAGATTAAAATTTACTTTAAGCTAACTAATAAAGAATAACTAACTTAATTAAAAAAATAAATGAATAAAAGTTGAATAATTAATTCTTATAAAAAAGATAAAATAAAAACCCTATACAATGTTGATAAGTGTTGCCCTTTTTTGTCAGTCAGCCTTGCCCCCTTCATTCCCTATTCAGCTGTTGAAGGCCTTGCCTTTTGAATAGCCTGTTTGAAGTCTAGGAGACTGATAACTGACAGATAATAAAGGTAGTTATGTATCCTAGGTAGATTGTGAGGTCATAATGCTTTTCTGGTCGGTGTTGCAATATGTGCTGAGGAGGAAAAATTGTAAAAATTTTACTCTTGTGAAAAATGTTACTCTTGTGTATTTGTTCCAATGCTCATTCAAGGAATGTTTCTCCAAGACCCAAACAGACAAACACAGTACTTATATTGGGCATACAACTACAACCCTATCCCGACGCCTTACGCATCACTTAAATGATACTAGTGCCACCAAGCGACACATTACCACACATAAAAAAGTATTTTAGATGATTCTAAAAATTCTTTTTATCAGCGCCCCTTTATAATATAATCACATACAGAAGTCAAAAGAGAACAACACCATCTTTTAACATTACTTTTGGAGTCATCGTCTTCTCTAATAGGGTCTCTTGTCAGTCCTGGATTAAGATTTAACGTTCTGTTCTCCAATTCACACATGTGGTCCTAATGGCATACTCTCCATCTGATGGTTTTTTACAAATTTGTTTACGATTCCAATAAAAGCTTTTCCGTAGGTGTCTTTAGTTGGTATAAGAATGCATTTTGTACACATCAGCAGGAATTCATATCTGGCAGTATAAAGAATAAGCTCACCCAGTACGAGGTTTAAATATATATTTATGCATATATTTATGTATATATTTATGCATATATAAACAATAGGTTGCTAAAGTCCAATGACCACTTCTTTATAAAGTTTTTAAAAAATCCATATAACTGAACATGATCTTTGGACTTCTGAAAAGTCGTACGTATGAAAAATAATATATATATATATATATATATATATATATATATATATATATATATATATATATATATGGTTGTTAATGTGGTGACGAAACGGTCCGTAAAGTTACATAGATTTTTGAAAAATGAATAAAGAAGTGTTGATTAGAATTTAGCATATATATATATATATATATTAATATATATATATAAAGAAATGGGCAAAATGCCTTCATAAAAGCCATATGTTAGATGCAGATATTTTTCTTAAATTAAAAATATAAAATCAAAACATTTTTTCTTTTTTTCCTTCATCTTGGATTTTTGACTTTTTTAAAACCTTTTTTAAAAACATTTAAAAAAACTTTTTTTAACTGATATATATATATATATATACATATATATATATACACATATATATATATACATATACATATATCTATATATCTATATATCTCTCTCTCTCTCTCTCTCTCTCTCTATATATATATATATATATTATGTAAACATTTTTTAATTCTTATCTACATACACATGTGTTTGATCCTTTTTCGGGAATCATTAGTGAGGAGGATGACTGTTTTGCCGGTCACACGATTCGACATTCAGACCCTAATATATATGAGTTCACTTTATACCGTCTCAGACCGAAGTCACCTTTTAACGTTTTCAGTGAACTCCTATATCAATGCGGCCAACCCAATAGGGAACTAAAGAAATAAAGTCTATTTATATCTTTACGAGCGGACATATCTAGCAGGCCTTCATAACAGTGTTCAACAATCAGACGGAATGTCGCATTAAGCATTAATCTTGACAGCCTATTTTCAATTCTCTTAAAGGTCTCATCCTTTCAATGAGGGAGATATAAACAATATTATGATTAGTATTTTAAATTCTTATCCACACATACATGTGTTTCATCAGTGTTTAGGACGACCGTTTTGCAGGTCACACGATTCGAACCTCAGACCCGATATATATCACCCACTTAAAACACGTCTTCTCTTTTCTACTCTCTCCTTATCTCAATGTGTTTATGTTTATTCAAAATAGCCTTTCTTGAAGATATGAAGACGCATCTAAATATATGGACGAGTAGTTATCAAATCTCAGCGACAACCGGCATCGCATCAAAACGTGATAATTTCGATTTCCGCTACTCCTGCTTTTTGCCTATTAAATTTCAAACCCACGTTTTTAACCACTTTCCTTTTTCTATATTATTTATATTTCAACATATTTGTTATTTATTCTAAAAATGGCTGCTTTGTCGTACTCCTACGCCTTTTCTTTGCTTAATGTGTCTCCCCGTCGCCATTTTCTTAATTTCGTTTTAACGCCGCGTATGTTCTTATCCCATTTGTACAATGCCGCACACACGTTCGGTGTCGGCCATTAATCTTATTTGTTAATAAATCCCTTTAACTTTCGTCCTGGTGTCGTAATCGCGTTTTCTAATTTGTCGCTTCGTAATCCATTTACACAACCAACATTCATGTAAACTACTCTCCTCTATATCCCTCCCCTCCATCTCCCCCTTCTCTCTCTCCTCCCTCTCTCCCCTCTCTCCCTCTCACGTTCTCCCTCTCTCTCCTCTCTCTCACGTTCTCTCTCTCCTCCCTCTCATGTTCTCCCTTTCTCTACACCCTATCACGTTCTCTCTCATTCCTCCCCTCTCATGTTCTCCCTCTCTTTCTCTCCCTCTCACGTTCTCGCTCTTTCTCTCCCTCTCACGTTATCTCTCTTTCTCTCCCTCTCACGTTCTCTCTCTTTCTCCCCCCCCTCACGTTCTCCCTCTCTTTCTCTCCCTCTCACGTTCTCTCTCTTTCTCTCCCTCCCACGTTCTCCCTCTCTCTCTCCCTCTCACGTTCTCTCTCTTTCTCTCCCTCTCACGTTCTCCATCTTTTTTTCTCTCCCTCTCACGTTCTACCTCTCTCTCCTCCCTCTCACGTTCTCTCTTTTTCTCTCCCTATCACGTTCTCTCTCTTTCTCTCCCTCTCACGTTCTGCCTCTCTCCTCCCTCTCACGTTCTCTCTCTTTCTCTCCCTCTCACGTTCTCCCTCTCTCTCCTCCCTCTCACGTTCTCTCTCTTCCCTCCCTCTAACGTTCATTCTCTTTCTCTCCCTCTCATGTTCTCCCTGTCTCTCCTCCTTCTCACGTTCTCTGTCTTTTCTCAGGAATTAAACTTGTAGTATTTTTGCGCAGTATTTTTTGTACTTAAATACATTATGTAATCGTAAACTTGCGATGAGATAACGTTAAACATTAAAAGCATAAGAATCTATGTGTGTATAATAACATACAAGGTTCGCCATAAATAATTTACACAACCAGCATCCATAAAAACTGCATCTCTCCTTCCTTTCTTCCCCTCTCTTCCCCTCTCTCTTCTAAGGAATTAAATTTGCACTATTTTTTCTATGAAATCGTAAACTTGAAATAAGATAACGGTAAAAGCATAAGAATTCATGTTTGTAAGTTAAATATTGTGCGAGTAGACCCACTAGTATATAAATTGGTTAGTTGAAAATAACAGGATATGAAAGTTGAGTCGGGATCAACTTGATGTACTTGAGGTTAGAATTACTGGGGCTGTTATAATTAATATAAACGGAAGTGACGCCACATGGCTCAAAGAGAGAGTGAGTGAGAGAAGTCGGAATTTTGTTGGAAGTGCTACACATGTGAACATGTTGATTTAAAAATTCTCTGACACAGTATGATTAAAAAGTGATTAGCGATCTCTTTCGTTCTCCCCTACCCCACTACTCATAGCTCTCATTTTCAAAGTAATTATTTTTTCACTTATAATTTATATAATAAATAATTATTATTGTTGATCTACAAAGAATCGTTTTCATCCAAATTATTTCTTCATATGTGTGTCTTACCACTCACAAAATAGCCCTTTATTTCATGTTTGTTCAGTTTTAATATCGACTAGACCACCCGTGACCCGTTGGGTCAGTTTGTTATATTAGCTATGGAATTCATGTATGAGCGTGACACTTGTGACATAAAGAAAATAGTTTTTTTTTTACATAACAGAAGCATTTCTATGAAAGTATATTAAAATGAAAAAAGAATATAGATATATTTCTATGAGTCGTTCTGTTTATTATAATTGTTTTTTTTTTAAATTACAGTTACTGAATTATAAGTGGTTGGTTAGGGCGATTTGAGAAAGGAAGGGGGTACAGCAAGCTTTCTCGCGTACGTAACGAAAAAAGAGGGAGTAGGAGTGGTGAAATCTATGAGAGGGAAAGTGGGAGGTGGTTTCGTTCACCGACCGCTAGTATGGCTGATATTAATAATGAGTGTTGTTTTTTTGTTTGTTTGTTTTTGTTTTTTAAAAGGGAGGAGTTTTTTTGAAACTGCGACAGACTTTACGAAGTCCTCCCGTTGAATGTTTTTAGCCGTGAAGAAAACAAATAAACTATTTGATGAAATTAAATGAAATTGTTTAAAAATTTCCAGAATGAAAAATTTCATGCGTTCGTTAATCATAATAGAGAATAACGGAATTGGAATAACAGATTGAAGACGATGCTATTTACACATGCGCAACCGGATGTTGAAAACCGGAAAGCTGAAAGCTGATTGCAAACATACAAGAACAATAGAGTTTTAGTATTATATAGATTGTTTATTTTTTGTTGTTGCTTGTGTGCATATGTGAACGAGAATTTGGTGTCTATGAGTATGCATTAGGTTTCATAATCTGTAACCAGTAAACAAAATTTGAGTAATCTCCCTTGCCTATTTCATAAGTGAAAATGTCTAACGATACTTAAGATCGTTTTTTTTTGCAAAAACTATAATCTGAATTCTACAAATGCTGTAAACATATATATGTCATGAGACCATCCTCCCAGGCACTACCTCCTACAAAACAAACATCCATGTAAACTGCACCTTTCTCCACACTCTCTCTTCATCTGTGTTCTGCCAAGAATTAACATTGCAGTATTTTTGTTCAGTATTCGCTTTCTTCGTTTATATACTGGGGACTATTCAGATTCTGAAAGCACGTAGGAAAAAGCCAATTAGCATGCCTGTTTTTATTTCATTTATGGTGTGAATAAAAATGTATATAGTTGTTGTGAGTGTTTTTGCGGTGCACCTTGAATGATAATTTGCTGTTGGATTTTATTATAAGTGTGTTTAAAAAAGTTATCAAGTTATTTTTCTCTGTTCCATATGTAAATTTTATGGAGGGTTCAACTCTATTTAATTTGTGTTTGAGATTTTCAATTTGTGTCTTCGGGTAGAAAAAATAGAATGTCAATATATCTAAAGTATTCAGTGTTAGGATGTAATCTAAATTTGAAAAGGCCAGATTCTAGAAATTCTAAGGCAAGTCAGGGAAGTACTCCATTCAGAGGGTTGCCCTTAGGGAGTCCGAATTTTTTGCTTGTAGAAAGTATTGTCAAATTGAATATATGTCGTGTCAGTAATAAGTCTGATCATCTCTATTAAAATGTTGGGGGAAAACGATAATATATATATATATATATATATATATATATATAAATTGGTCCTTATTATAGAGTTGAGGATAGATACATTAAGCAGTGTAAAATTAAAGACAAGATAAACTTCATGCCTATGTAATTTCATACAGGAATAACATTTTGCGCATGTGTGTAAATTGGGATTGCTAGTAACATTTTATATCTGATTTTAGTCTTTTGCGGGAATTTGTCTGACTTAAGTGAGATTTAATAAACCTTGAGTCGCCAATACACGAGCCATATTTATTCAAGAGCCATTTATGTTAGACGCAGCCTAAAGCACCAATCACCTTTTTCTGCGCATCTATAAAACAAAATGGCACTGTGGTTACGTGGTTAAAGACCTGAGTGTGCCGGGTTCGAATCCAGTTCGTTCCACAGAAACCATTCATCAAAACCCACACCTGACCTTTTGTCTAACCTCCTGGGGAGGAGGTAAATAAAATAGAACAAAAATATATTTTTCCCTTGACGAAAGACGTACAAGCGTCATTGAGACTGATTGGGATTGAGCTAGCAAAGGACTAATACTAATACCAACCATAATTATTATGACTAGTAAAACTAAATGCTAATACTATAGGAAAAAGACTGAACGTGTGTAAATAAGATGGCGACACTTAAAAAAGGAGTCACTATTTCTCTAAATGCTCAGAGAGACATAAATAAATATTAGAGTGGTTGAATCAGAGAGACATAAATAAATATTAGAGTGGTTGAATAAATATAGAGTTAGAGAGTTGTGAGAAATACATAGATAGCTAATATAGAGATGAGTGAATTGTTCACTTAATTATGAATTACGGCTAATCAGAAAAATAAAAACAAATATAAAATAAACATAACTCAATCCCAGAAGTAAAGTGTGTTTTAGCATGCATTTTATGTTAATAAAGTATATAGGAAGAAGGCGTTGATGAACTTATATTTGCTCTAATAATAGATTGGTGGTCGAGTGGCTACCAACCGGACTTGGGACTCGGCGTGCCGCGTTCGAGTTATTGTCGGGGCTCTGGCACCACTATTATTAATATTAACTCATTTATGTCCACCCCTCCAGTAGGAGACACTAGACTCTCAAGCTTTCTTAGTGCACAAACGTATATGTAATTTAATTTGCCCAACCCTGTCTTCTGCTTTGCACCGTTACTCACAGACGTGATGTTGCTAGTTTCAGTTCTTTCTATAAATACTATTATAGCATGTGTTCTTCAGAACTATCTAATCTATTCCCTGCTTCCTTTGTTCCAGTTCGTTTGACTCGTGGTCTAGTGGTCTCTATCAATTCGCTGTTTTGATACCTCATTTTAATACGGCTTCCTATTCTAGTAGCTTTTTTCCAAGAGCTGCAGGCGTGTGGAACTCTCTTCCTGTTGACTGTTTTCCTTTTTCCTATAGCCTTGGTATTTTCAAGACTACGGTAAATAGACATCTCCTGTCTTGGCGATAATCATATCTCGTTCTTGTTAGCTCCTTACGTCAAGTGACTTCATGCCTTGTCTGGGGCGATTTCCATAAAGAAAGTTTAAATAGAACAAAAAATATAAACAGAACATTACAAAAAAAGACTGTATATACAAAAAAAAATCTAAAAACGTTTCTACTTTTTCTTTATACACCATAACCTTTTTTTAGACATCCGTAAATTTGTAAATATGGCGCCAAAAATACTCTCGCATTTCTTAGTCAGCGTTTAAAACAGAATTGTAAGTTTCTGTTATCGATGTAAGATAAGTGAAATGACAGCATTGACATCTAATCCGAAAAGAAATGCAAGCAAGCTGATAAAAAAAATGAATATGGCGCTTAGCTATAGAAGGTCCTCAAGCTCCTAAATTAAGCCCTTTCAACATGGCGTCCAACGTGGGTATGAACCCCATAAATCCACTCATTTCCTTTGTTTCGTTGTCTTAGTTTTCATTCGAGACGAATTTTCTTGCAATGTGATCTCGTGGCTTGGTCGAGGGTGGGGGGTATATCTTGGTCTCGGAACCAATGTGATCCGATCAATGTGACCCGACTGTTTAGCGGGGTGGATCTTGGGACGATATCTATTCTTGGTCGCTTGGACGGCTGGGCGATCTTTGCCGGACTTTTGTCGACGACGGGGGATGTGTGACAACATGTGCACGTATGTGCAATGTCTCGTCTTGTTATCGCCAGTGAGCAATCATCGTTTGACGATAGTCACTGTCGTCTGCTTCTGGGACTGGCTAGCTGGCTGACTGGGCACCATTGTGCTGCAAAAACATTATGTAAATAATGGAAGAAACCATTTTACTTTTTATATAAAAATATAATTTATTATATTTCGAAAAGAAACATAATTACAACTCGAAGATGTCAGAGCTCGACAAACGCGTCTTCTTCGTTCAGATTTCAAAAGCCGAATTTTCCTGCATGAATTAAGTAGTATAACACGTGATCATTGGATATGCAGCATATCTTAAAGATGGCGCCCAAGATGTCCATCGGATACTTTAAAATGCTTATTGATTTTGTATTATTTATTCCAGATCTTATATTTCCATTTACCGATGGGTGTAATAAATCATTATACACCCGTTTCGTCGCCAGAAACTCAGGTGCATGGGGAAGAGATTAAACATTTTTTTTACTGGTAATTGTTTCAAATACAAGGCTGAAATTATGCCAAACAATGATCAGTAAAATATCTTTCTCTATTTTTTTATAATATATTGAACCAGTTCCCGTATAGAGGAAATCAGAGAAGGGGTATGTTACACTTTCAGTTACAGATGGGTTTATAAAACCTTTATACACCCGTGTCGTCGTAGACACATGTTGTTGATCGTCTGTAGATATAAAACCACTCGGACGCCGATGCTGATTTATAAAAAGGTTTATTTAAAAAGAAAGGCAGTCACAACAAATATCAGAGCGTCGGGTCGCTTTCGTATACGGTGGAGAGAGAGAGAGAGAGAGAGACAGACAGAGAGCCAAACAGACAGACGGATATATATGGATAGGCAGATAGCTTGTATCACAACACCCAGCCACACTATGCGTGTCCTAGACACGTCTTTTCTGCTTGAAATATCGCCAGACGAAGAGAGAGAAATCTTCGTTCGCAAATACGTGGTTTCGCGGTTTCCGTCTAGGGTCACCTCTCACCCTTAAGGTGTCACTCAAACGTTTCCATTCACACACGGTCTCGTGATTTAACAGCTGTTCTAGATACTAGGATTAAGATATGTTGCAATCTGACACCCAGAGAGTTCGAATTGACATTTATAACCTTTGTACTTTTTTACGATTGTACGGGAAAATACTACCGAAAAGTTATATCACATTCACAAAATTGTTATATACCTTATGTTCAAACTGTAGTACTAGAATGTACCAATTCTGTGATACTAGATAATTATTTAGGCGCCACTTCGTCACATGTACAACTGGAGTCTTGGTGGGGTTGATAACATGTAGCAGCAGTCCGTTCTTTCTCTTCTTCTTTTTAGTTATTTCTTAAGTTATTATATTCTTTTTTTAAGAACAGCGGTTGTAAAGGTCATCAAACAATAACAGTACGCGATAATTAGGGGTTTAAAAATACTTTAGTATTTTTTGTTTTTATTTCTAGTATAGAGTATAAATATATAATACGAAAATCATCTCTCATAGGAAGAAAGAAGCAGCTGCCCCAGAGAGTTCCAAATGACACCAGCATCACTGAAAAGATTCTTGCATTAAAGAAAACGCGAAAAGGATGTCAATTTAATATTAATTAATAAGTCGTCGTCTTCTTCTTCTTCTTCTTCTTCTTCTTCTTCTTCTTCTTCTTCTTCTTCTTCTTCTTCTTCTTCTTCTTCTTTGCATTAGTTCGGAGCCTATGACGGGGTCCGAAATTATGGATTTTTGTCCCCACTTGGCACTATCCCAGTCTCGATCCAGGTGAAGGCTAGTTTTTACGGAGATTATTGTGCAATAGACCGGTATTGTCTGGGCCTTCGGTCTTGATTTACGCCTGTCTATCGGTTGTCCGTCCTGTGCAGGTCTAGGAGGTTCACCCTCCCAGGCTTTGCCTTTTCACCCTTTAAGAAGGGGTTAGTTTATTGCTAATCGCCTGAGGCCTTCCTACCGGGGAATGCCGACTGGGCCGCCCAGGCAATTTTTAAATGACCAGAGCGCCCAAATTCTTGGGCGCTGGGTTTTCAAATCCCACTTTCCCAACCTTGTGTCACATCTTACCTTGTGGGAGGAAGATAAATAGAATTATGCATAGCGCCTGCCCGTCTCATCATCGGCCTTCCTCTCGGTTGTTTCCTGGCGACTTCTAATTTAAAAGCGAGTTTCCCTCATCTTGTTTTCAATCGGCGCGATGCCGTAGCACCTTCGGATGTCGTCATTACGGGTGTGGTCGAGCAGTGTAATTCCGAAAATCCAGCGGAGCACTTTAGTTTCCAAGTAAAAATTATTATAAAACTTGAAATAAATAATTAATATTTTAAATAAACAGATGTCTTCTTACTTCTGTCATGTCTGTGTACATCCGCTGATGAGACTCAGATCTGCTATCTTCACGAAGTGTGAAAGTACAAATTACTCTCATGTCTATTCTGACTCTGAGTAGTTGTACCTGTTAGAATATAATCTATGGGTTTAATAGACTCTACCGTTTGCAAAGTATTTATTTAAAGAATATATGTCGACAAAACAAATTAATCTATAAACATTTGAAGATATTAAGAATTTGAAGACTAAACCCTTTTACTAAATTTACAGAATTCAGCATTAAACGCCCTCAAGAGGGTTGATATGACGTAAAACAAAACAATCAAACCAAAACGTTGACAATCATGACATGTTATTTATCTACCTCCCACAGCGGTAAGATGTGACATAAGATCGGGAAAGTGGGATTAGATAAGCCAGGGCTCGAGAGGTGAGCAATCTGGCCATTTAAAAATTGCCTGGACAGCCCCGTCGGCATTCCCCGATAGGGGCGCCCCAGGCAGTAAGTGATAAACTTACTCCTCCCAAAGAGGGGAGGCAAAGCCTGGGAGGGTGCACCTCCTAGAACTGCACAGGACTGACCCATAGACCGGCGTAAATCAAGCCCCGAAGGCCAAGATAATACCAGTCTATGGAGTGCAGTATCCATCGGAACAGATACTACACTTTGATCGCGACCAAAAGGCCACGAAATGACAATCATGACATAACAACTTCATTAGTAGAAGTTTTTTGATTAATTCTTGTAAAAAACTATTGATTCAGTATTTCTGATTACTACTTTAACTTTGTGCAACGATTATGAATAACCGGAAGTAAATAAAGCATAATCATATGCTATAGTCATCTGACGAATGGTTCACAGTGCGCAACATATGGTCATTACTGATTAACAACGACGTTCCTTCTTTGTCTTTGCAAGTCAGTTCACGTGAAATCTCTCCACCGATCGGCAAATAAAACCGTTGTTATATTTCTGAATTTTTGAGATGAGGATTGATAATAGCTTTGGTTATTCGGACTACATCGGGAACAAGAGCAAGCTACCCCCGTGGATTCGCAATTCCGTCCAAATTCCCGAGTTCGACAGAAATATTCCCGAGTTCGAAGAGATACACCTGAAAAAAGGCCAGAGGTTACAGCGGCCGAAACGTTGTGATGATAACACCCAAGATAAGAAATGTAGTCCGAAAAACCAAAATTATGCAAAACGGCTGGGTTTTTTTTTTCCAAAGCATGTAGGTGTGCGCGTTCATCTTGTCGTGAATTACAGTTAAAAACAACTGATTTCTTCGGTGAACAAAGTTTAATTCCAAAACAGACATTTTTCTGCCTGTAAAATATTTATACATATTCAAGACTCTAAAATCAGAGTTCAGAACTGTTTGTGTGTATTGTGGTTTTTTTTTAAAAATTTTCTTATTTTTCTGTTTTTGCTGGAGATGGGGCATCCGGATGCCAGACATTCACCGACTATTTCAGACACTCCAGCCTAGAGATCTTTAAAGATCTTTAAGATTCTAACCGTCCCTTTAAGTGAAATTGTTGGTATTTCTCTTGCACTCGGTTCACTTTTGAAATTCTTTTTCATTAGTCCTGTTGCTCCTATAATTACTGGGATGATGGAGATTTTCCTAAGATTCCAGTTTCTTTTCATGTCGTACATAAGACCTTGGTATTTCGTAATCTTTTTCCTTTCATCTCTGTTTAATCCTGCATCATTAGGGACACTGACACCAATTAGGGTTGCTACTTTCTCCCTTTTGTCTCATATCACGATGTCAGGTTTAACAGCTCTGTTATTATAATATTTAGCTGTAGGGATTGCATAGTCATAGTGGATGGTGTATAAATTATTTCTAACTGTTCGTTCCGGTATATGCTCCCAGGACTTGCTGCTACACTGGATATTCAGCTTTTTACATACAGTCCAGTGAAGATATTTACACACTCCGTTGTGTTGCGTTGTATAATAGCCATTCCCCATTTCTGTTTGCGTGCATATGTGGACAGGAAATTAATGTCTATCAAAATACATTTACGTTTTTGAGTGTATAGTGTGTTAGGCTGAAATGTTCAGCTATTTGGAAGTCTGATGTGTTTTTTCTAATAACTAGCGTATAATATATATATATATATATATATATATATATATATATATATGGCTCATTCCATGTCAAATCGACAGGGGTAAAACCATGTCTGACACGGATTTTTTTCAAATTTGCTACACTTATAGATCTCCATAATAGGAATTGAATGGCACCTGTTACACATCTCAAGGTCAAGGGATTTCTGAGATATGACCTTGACCTTTTTAAAAAATGTGAATTTTTATGGAAAAGTGACCAACTTTAAAAGACGATATCTCTGTTATTTATGGGCCTACAAAGTTCATTCATATATCATTCTAAAGTACTTGGATAGATCTACCATTTTATTTGCGGATATTTTTTTCAAGGTCAAATTTTTAAAAGTTGGCCTTGACCTTGACCTTTAACCTTAATTATCTCAAAAAACGTTATTTGAATTCTTTTCAAATTTTGACAAAACATTTGTCTATCTTATGACAGTATATATTTCAAATGTCATGATGGGTTTTGAACTGGAACCATTCCTACAAGCGTTTTAAAGAAGTGGGCTAAATTCAAAATGGCGGAATGTAGTACCTGCTACTTCATATAAAAACATTTTGGTATTTCACAATATGGTCATGTTTGATATCTTTGTAAAGCTAATTTAATGCTGATTAATATGTACATAAAACCATGGTCACAAAATCCATATAAAAACATTTATGTTGATGAAACTGAATTTTCTTCAATTCTTTTTTAAGCAACACAGATTTTTATGGAAAAAATCATATAATAAAAAATAATTTTGAAAGGCGTTAAGGATTTATTAAATTATAACATAAAACATCTGTGATCTCAATGGTGAACTACATCAGCTGAGGCTTTTGACGCTGCTTCAACAACAGATCAAAATCAGCCACAATCACCTGAAACCGAATCTTCAGACATATTTGTGGATGCTAAAACTGAGTTACAGCTATTGAATGAGTCACTTTCAATTATTGTTGAATCGCCAGTAAAGCGACGAAAATGTGAAAAACATTCAAGAAAAAAATAGAAAGAATTACACGAGCAATATCTGATAGAATTGGTATAATTTTATCAAACATTTCTCATGAGGAATCAACTAATGCAGAACAACAAAACTTTGAACGAGAAATTATTACTCAGTTGAAAGAGAAGTTTGCTAAATGTGAAAAGAGATCACAAAAAATTCAAATTCTTACTGTACTTCCAAAGAGCTGGAATCTACGCAAAATACAAACAGAATTTGGCACTACAATGTACATGGCGAGACAAGCAAAAAAACTAAGTAATAAGGTAAAGCAGTTTTATAAAAGTGAAGAGGTCAGTAGAGTAATGCCTGGGAAAAATGATTACAAGACTGTTTTAAAGGATGGGAAACGGGTTCAGGAACAAAAATATCTCGTTCTCTGTAATTTGAAAGAGGCATTTGAATTATTCAAATTAAAAAACCAAGAGAAAATAAGCTTCTCTAAATTCGCTGAGCTTAGACCGAAAGAATGTGTGCTTGCAGGTGGTGCTGGGACCCATACTGTCTGCATTTGCACAGTTCATCAGAATATGAAGTTGATGATTGCAGGATCTCATCTTGCTAAACTGACTGAAGGAGAAAGTTATCATTTGACAGATTACCACCAATGCATACTTGCTGTTACATGCAATGAAGCATCGACAAATTGTTACTTGGGTGACTGCTCAACTTGCAACAAACTGATGGATGATTTTGTTTTATATATTGAAGAAATTTTTCACAAAAATTCAGTTGATGATTTGGTATATAAACAGTGGTTATCAACTGATAGAACCATTCTACAAACTCTATCACAATCCACAGACGAATTCATTGAAACTTTCCATGCGGGCCTTCAAACATTAAAGAAGCATAATTTCATTGCCAAAGCACAATCAAACTTTTTTTCTGATAGTAAAGGTTCTTTGAGGGTTGGCGAAGTCTTAGCAATAGCAGATTTTTCAGAGAATTATTCATTTGTTTTGCAAGATGCGGCTCAAGGATTCCATTGGAATAATGATCAAGCTACATTGCATCCATTCATCTGCTACTATCGAAATGGAATTGACCGTGAGCATATTAATTTTGTAATAATATCTGATTGTCTCAAACATGATACAGTAGCTGTCCATTTGTTTCAAAGAAAGTGTATAGAACAATTAAAAGAAATTCTTGATTTTGATCTCCAAAAAATGATATTTCTCTGATGGGGCTGTTACACACTACAAAAATTTTAAAAACTTTATAAATCTGTGTCATCATAAATCTGATTTTGGTATTGATGCAGAGTGGCACTTTTTTGCTACTTCTCATGGGAAACGACCATGTGATGGGTTAGGTGGCACTGTTAAAAGGTTAGCAGCAAAAGCTAGCCTGCAGCGACCCTATAATGAACAAATAATGACGCCAAGACAACTGTATTTTTATGCAAGAAAAAATATATCTGGAATACATTTTTTATATTCCTCAACTGCAGAATGGAAAGAGGAAGCAAACATCTTAGAAGATAGATTTTACAATTCCTCTTCGATTATAGGAACACGAAAATTACATACTTTCATTCCTGTGTCTCAAAGAGAAGTGGAAGTAAAAACAGTTTCAAGTTTACAAAATAAAGGAAGAATAGTTCGAATCACAAAAAGAAACAATATAGAGTCCGAAGACATTAACAGATTTGTGACAGCACTTCATGGGAGGAATTGGTGGTTAGGATGTGTACTTGAAAAATATCCAGATAATGGAACGGTGAAATTAACATTTTTACAACCAAATGGACCCTCTCCTATCTTTCTATTATCCATCACATCCAAATATACCAATTTTGAAATATTCTGATATTCTTAGCTCAGTTGATCCAATAACTGAAACAGGGATATCTTATAAACTTTCAAAAAATGAAATGAAAAAGGCATCAAATATTTTAGAAAGAAGGATTTTGAAAGAAAAATCTAAATAAATACTTTAACGTTCATTATTATAAAAATGTTTCAGTAAAACAGATTTTTCATTCTGTAATATATTGCAATGTACACAGATTGATTTCTTGTGGATGTCAAATGTCAAATAAACTGTTTACCATCGACATCAAATGTTGCTTATGCTATAAACAAATTAGATCTCAACACACTTTTTAGAATTCTCTATAACATCATTTTCTGTATCAAAATCCGTGTTGTACAAGAAAAGTATGAAAATCATTATAAAACAGTTTGACTTGACAACCAGAATTTGCATAAAAGTCAACATGTCAAGAATTTTTTTAGAACGTTCATTTTTAAAGTTTTTCATTGAAAAGTACCCATAAATAACATACATTGCCTTTTTGTGGATTTAGAATATAAATCATCGAAAAAAAAAATGGTTCACCATTGAGATCACAGATGTTTTATGTTATAATTTAATAAATCCTTAACGCCTTTCAAAATTATTTTTTATTATATGATTTTTTCCATAAAAATCTGTGTTGCTTAAAAAAGAATTGAAGAAAATTCAGTTTCATCAACATAAATGTTTTTATATGGATTTTGTGACCATGGTTTTATGTACATATTAATCAGCATTAAATTAGCTTTACAAAGATATCAAACATGACCATATTGTGAAATACCAAAATGTTTTTTATATGAAGTAGCAGGTACTACATTCCGCCATTTTGAATTTAGCCCACTTCTTTAAAACGCTTGTAGGAATGGTTCCAGTTCAAAACCCATCATGACATTTGAAATATATACTGTCATAAGATAGACAAATGTTTTGTCAAAATTTGAAAAGAATTCAAATAACGTTTTTTGAGATAATTAAGGTTAAAGGTCAAGGTCAAGGCCAACTTTTAAAAATTTGACCTTGAAAAAAATATCCGCAAATAAAATGGTAGATCTATCCAAGTACTTTAGAATGATATATGAATGAACTTTGTAGGCCCATAAATAACAGATATATCGTCTTTTAAAGTTGGTTACTTTTCCATAAAAATTCACATTTTTTAAAAAGGTCAAGGTCATATCTCAGAAATCCCTTGACCTTGAGATGTGTAACAGGTGCCATTCAATTCCTATTATGGAGATCTATAAGTGTAGCAAATTTGAAAAAAATCCGTGTCAGACATGGTTTTACCCCTGTCGATTTGACATGGAATGAGCCATATATATATATATATAGCCGCACTGATGAGCTGTGAAACAGCGAAACAGGCTGTATGTGGATGACTATAAAAAGCTCCCTCCGGGTAGAGCTTATTTTTGTAAGGGTATCGTCAGGGTATTTTTGTAAGGTTAACTTTAATGCTCATTAGGTAAAACTAATTTCGAGCTCAGGCATTTGCAATGTTTACATTTCGTTACATTGAGATATCACTTACATTCAGTCAGTGTCGCATGATGGCGTAGGGGTTAGCATCGCCGACTGTCAGCTCGACGGTTGCGTTTCGATCCCGGCTTGAGACACTAACTGGTCTAGCCGCACTGATGAGCTGTGAAACAGCGAAACAGGCTGCATGTGGATGACTATATATATATATCATATATATATTGGCTGGACGCTTGAAAAGCATAACATTTGTCAATCGGTAATTTAGTTTTTACAAAGAATAAATATTATCATACATTCACCGATGCTAAAACTGTCGTCCGTGCAAATCGAAGAAGTCAGACGCAATAAAATTTAAACAAACAATTTAAACAATAAAATTTACAACCTCAAATTTCCCGCTTTTCTCTATATATATGTATATATGTAAATTAGACAAGTTCAAATATATTAATAAAATGAACTTAAAAACAAATATTTATTCAAAATGCTGTATACTAGGTAAAGCTTCTATTATATAAAAATTTAAATCCGCCTACGCAAATACAATTACGTTTCCGCACCCTTGTGCTTCGTCAAGACCGGAAGATCACAATTAAAATCAAATCTTACGATGGGTAAATAAGAAACAGAATTAAAAATCCGAAATTATAAAGTTCCCCCAAATAATAATAATAACAGCAGCATCTCGAGGAGTTACTAAAAACAAAATTAAATCCACCATAATACATTTCAGTTTTTAAAGGCTACCCCCCTTCGCTGGCATACCAAATCGACAGCTATTTACCTTCCAAGCATTCGTCATATAAGTCTTAACTCCCATTCTCTGCGAACCTGCCTACTGATATTGTTAACACTCGTGTTTCTGATTCGCTCGATCAAACTTTCCAGATGATTTTGTTATCGTTTTATAACAATTTGGTCCAATTGATAATTGCGTTTTTTTTTTACCTCTTCTATCAAATGGATCCATGATCTGTCTGGAATGACTTTCAATAAAAATGTTAAGTCAACGCAAGGAGCGTTAGTGTTTAAATAACACAATGTAACACGTTTTGTTTATTTGTATTTTTTAATGGTTTTATATGTATTTTTTTGCTACTGAATTAAAAAATCACACTCGTTTTTACTTTATTTTTCTTAATTTAATATTTTCGCATTTTATACACAACCTTTCTAGCGTATTTGCCACGTCTCACGCGAGACTTTCTATGACGTCATTTTCTTCGAACCCGTTAACTTGTGTCCAAATGAGCAATTAAGTCAGAGAAAACAACTAAATAATTAAATTATCACCCGAATATTGTCCTAAAACCGATTAAAGAGTATGCTTAGTAGATGTGGTAGTCAAAAAGAAGCGTTGGCCTTGTTTTTGATATGCCTGAGAATCGGTGAGTGTAGGGAGGTCAGCACAGGCGAGCCGCTGCCATCAACACGTTAAGAGTTTTCCCCAACGAGACAGAACTTAAAAAAGTAAACACACCCGGCGTGTACTAGCTGCAGGATAGGTGGGTGAAATGGAAGGGTGATTTTTTTGAATGACAGTTCTCTTTCTCCTTGCGAGAAGAATTCAGTTTGCAGCCGACATGCGACTGCGGTGGACGGTTTCATTTTTGGGGTGAAGGGGGGGGATACTCCGATGTAGTCGGACTCGAAGATTACACAATGTAACACATGTTTTGTTTATTTGTATTTTTAATGTTTTATATGTATTTTTTAATGTTTTTATATGTATTTTTTAATGTTTTTATATGTATTTTTTAATGTTTTTATATGTATTTTTTTAATGTTTTTATATGTATTTTTTTAATGTTTTTATATGTATTTTTTGCTACTGAATTCAAAAATCACATTCGTTTTGGCATAACATCGATAGTTTATTTTGTTTTTAAAGTTTTTCTTAATTTAATATTTTTGCGTTTTATACACAACCTTTCTCTACAGCAGTATGTTGTAAAGATAATTACACATCATTTAGTACTTTTTTCATATATTGAATGGTATTTAATAAATACAATGTTAGTTAGAACAAAACAAACCATACAACTTTGTAATGTAAATGCTTTGATAACTCTTTTCTTTAGATTAGAAGTGCTTTGACGATCGAGATTTTCTAAAGTGCACATTTTCATCTTATCTGACAAAAGACCATATATTATCTCCCATCATAGCAGTATTCCATCGTTTTTGATATCTTCTTGTTGCGATGTCCTGATGAAATCTCTCACCATGTTCTTCACTGATATCACCCAAGTTTTCGGGAAGAAATGTAGATGAGAATGCAAAAAATGAACCTTAAGGACATACGACAACTCCGTTTCCTGAAGTTCCCAATAAGCTTTGATACCAGTTGTTTGTAATTAGGATTCTTGTGGTCTCTAGTTCCTGTCAGCCTTCAAAACGACCGGACGCATAAAACAATCGCTCGTCCCAGCTTAAATACGGATGGGAGAGGATGGCTAGTCTTTAATTGAGTCCCGTATATTCGTCTACCTTTATAGCTTCATAGCTTTCTCTCTCTTAGTCAATTATCTATCTATCTATCTATCTATCTATCTATCTATCTATCTATCTATCTATCTATCTATCTATCTATCTATCTATCTATCTATCTATCTATCTATCTATCTATCTATTTGTGTGGATGTCTGAATAGATTTCTCACGCGAATAAAAACCTTTATTCAAAAGAAGACCAGTGTTCTTAAATGTGGTCAAAGATGACGACAATACGTGGGTTCCAACTACTAGAGTGTATAAAGAGATTATACACGCTCAGTGTCATCAGAATTCAACATAAGTTAATAAACAGAATGCATACATAAATAAACAAAATAAATAAATAAAAGAATAGCTAAATAAAAAAGATAAACAAAATAAATAAATAAAAGAATAAATAAATAAAAAAATAAACAAAATATTTAAATAAAAGAATAATTTAAAAAAATAAACAAAATAAATAAATAAAAGAATAAAAAATAAAAAATAGACAAAATAAATAAATAAATAAATAAAAGAATAAATGAATAAAAATTAAACAAAATATTTAAATAAAAGAATAAATAAAGAAAGAAATAAACAAAATAAATAAATAAAAGAATAAATAAAGAAAGAAATAAACAAAATAAATAAATAAAAGAATAAATTAATAAAGAAATAAACATAATAAATAAATAAAAGAATAAATAAATAAACAAAATAAACAAAATAAATAAATAAAAGAATAAATAAATAAAAAATAAACAAAATAAACAAATAAAAGAATAAATAAATAAAAAAATAAACAAAATAAACAAATAAAAGAATAAATAATTTTAAAAAATAAACAAAATAAACAAATAAAAGAATAAATGAATAAAAGAATAAACAAAATAAATAAATAAAAGAATAAATAAAGAAAGAAATAAACAAAATAAAAAAAAATAAATTTAAAAAATAAACAAAATAAATAAATAAAAGAATAAATAAATAAACAAAATAAATAAATAAATAAAATAAATAAATAAATAAACAAAATAAGTAAATAAATAAAAAAGAGAAATAAAATAAATAAATAAATAAACAAAATAAATAAATAAATAAAAGAATAAATAAATAAAAAGATGAACAAAATAAATAAATAAAAAGGATAAACAAAATAAATAAATAAACAAAATAAATAAATAAATAAAAGAATAAATAAATAAAAAAGATAAACAAAATAAATAAATAAATAAATAAAAAGGATAAACAAAATAAATAAATAAATAAATAAATAACAAGAACATGCTCCGCATGCCAACGTAAAGATCGAGCAAAGTTTTACCTGGTCCTCAATCCGCCATATTGTTTGAAGTATTCCCGAAGATATGCGATGGAAACGTTGATAACTCAAAAACTATTTATCTGATCAGGCCGAAATTTTGCATGGTGATTACTGGTATTAAAGAGTACCAGATGCATGCATCACATTTGACCCCCCCCCCCCCAAAAAAAAAATCGAAATTGAAATCTCGTCAAAATAGACACCGTGACTACACTTTTTAAAGTCAGGGTCACAGGTCAAGTTCAAGATTATATAAGATGCGGGACTTAGTTGGCTACAATATAAGCCCAGTAGCGAGTCTCTACGAAATTATCGCTAAAAGTGTGACGTCTACCCTTTCCGTGACCTTGGATTTGACCCTTGACTTTGATATCCCAAAATTAAATCACTTCTAACATAGACCATGACCGATAGTTTGAGTAAGTTTGGTGACTATTGGTTAAGCGATGCGGATTCTCGGCTGTACACAAACAGAGAAACACACAAGCAAACGTAGTGACAAACCAACAGACTCAACCGAAAACATAACTTTCTTGGCGAACGTAAAAAAGAATAAATAAACCGACTAAATAAGATAAAAATATAAGTAAAAACAAAAAATAAAAAATAACTGAATAGTTTTCTAAGACGTTATCCATTCTGAAATATGGAGAGCCACTGTCGTCATAACTGATCGCATTAAGCTCTGCGCTAGCTTTGTATTACTACGGATAATAAGTTGACGGAAATCGACTTTAGTTAGTTTCTATATCTTCCATAACTTTAATAACGGTTTTGTGATGTGATAAAGAAACGAAAGATGAGTTTAGAAAGAATGGAAAGTATTGAGAAAAAAACAAAACAAAACAAAACAAAAACTATCGATGAGAAAAGAACTAATCATTTCATTACGATGCGATCTAGAATATATGTTTCATTTGCTTATCTATCTATCTATCTATCTATCTATCTATCTATCTATCTATCTATCTATCTCATTTTTATCTATCTATCTATCTATCTATCTATCTATCTATCTATCTATCTATCTCTTTTTCTATCTATCTATCTATCTATCTATCTATCTATCTATCTATCTATCCATCTTCTATCTATCTATCTATCTTCTATGGATCTATCTATCTTCTATGAATCTATCTATCTATCTATCTATCTATTTATCTATCTATCTATCTATCCATCTTCTATCTATCTATCTATCTATCTATGTATCAAAATATCTATCTAATAATCTATCTATCAATCTATATATCTACCTATCTATTGATCCATCTTATATCTATCTATCTATCTATCTATCTATCTATCTATCTATCTATCTATCTATCCATCTTCTACCTATCTATCTATCTATTCATCTATCTATCTATCTATCTATCTATCTATGTACCTATATATCCATCTTCTATCTATCTATATATCTATCAAACCATCTATCTAATAATTTATCTAACTATCAATCTATATATCTAACTATCTATTTATCCATCTTGTATCTATCTATCTATCTATCTATCTATCTATCTATCTATCTATCTGAGTATATGTGTATTTATTAATTCACTTCCATCTACACTTATCATCGAAATGGCATCATCGTATGTAAGATTATGAAAAAGCGCTTATTCGCCATTAATCCTTATTTACGTAAAGATGTATCGCAATAGCTGCATTCGTATGTGATGCCAATTGAAGTATTATGAGATTTCGATTTTTTCCCATCTTTTCTGTTACTGTTTTATTTATTTATTATCACATATCAAGATTTTATCTAATATTACTGGGGGCGTAGCTGTAAGTAATTGCGCCAAGGGTGATCAATGGAGATGCCATTCTTTTGCACACAAATAAAAATGGCGATTTATACCTTCTACGATATTTCTAATTTGAAGAGAGTCTTTGGAATTGCTTAAGATATACAGCCGGAAACGAATCTAACGGTTCCGATATGTACAGATCTAAAAGCAAAAGGTTGGGCTTTATCATCCCAAGAGGTTTTTGCTACAATCAATCAATTCAACAGATGAGATTACCAGTTGGGACACAATTATTCAAAATATTGGATAAATACAAGTCCCCAAATCTCGTGCTGCTAATGAAGATGGTCTCTGTTGCATAAGACTATTATAATGTTATCATGAGAGGACGAACTATAACAATAAATATATATATATAAGTCGGGGAATGAATAGTTCAGGATAAAACACGGACACAAACGCCACTCAAGGCTATGAAATAGTAAAAAAGTCAAATAATTAGTTGAAACCTAGTTGTTTGGGGAATTGTTTGCGTTAGCATTCTTATTTGTTTGACGTCAGTCAACGGATAATGGCCAATGATAAACTGGTAATCAAATAGTCATTCAAAGTAATTGAAATGAAAAATATCGAAGTTGAAAACAAAGAGGGAGAATGTAAGGCTGACGTTTGTAAAGAAATAAAAACTAACAGATAGATAGATAGATAGATAGATAGAGTTTGCGTAGAATAGCCAGAAAGACAAAGACTAAAAAAATTGAAACACAGTTGTTTAGGAAATTTGTAAAACGCAATGATTTGCATTGGGACTTTTAGCGTGTAACGTCAGTCAACGGATAATGGCCAATGATAAACTGGTAATCAAATAGTCATTCAAAGTAATTGAAATGAAAAATATCGAAGTTGAAAACAAAGAGGGAGAATGTAAGGCTGACGTTTGTAAAGAAATAAAAACTAACAGATAGATAGATAGATAGATAGAGTTTGCGTAGAATAGCCAGAAAGACAAAGACTAAAAAAATTGAAACACAGTTGTTTAGGAAATTTGTAAAACGCAATGATTTGCATTGGGACTTTTAGCGTGTAACGTCAGTCAACGGATAATGGACAATGATAAACTGGTAATCAAATAGTCCTTAAAATTAATTGAAATTAAAAATATCGAAGTTGAAAACAAAGAGGGAGAATGTAAGGCTGACGTTTGTAAAGAAATAAAAACTAACAGATAGATAGATAGATAGATAGAGTTTGCGTAGAATAGCCAGAAAGACAAAGACTAAAAAAATTGAAACACAGTTGTTTAGGAAATTTGTAAAACGCAATGATTTGCATTGGGACTTTTAGCGTGTAACGTCAGTAAACGGATAATGGACAATGATAAACTGGTAATCAAATAGTCCTTAAAATTAATTGAAATTAAAAATATCGAAGTTGAAAACAAAGAGGGAGAATGTAAGGCTGACGTTTGTAAAGAAATAAAAACTAACAGATAGATAGATAGATAGATAGATAGATAGATAGATAGATAGATAGATAGATAGATAGATAGATAGATAGATAGATAGATAGAGTTTGCGTAGAATAGCCAGAAAGACAAAGACTAAAAAATTGAAACACAGTTTTTAGGAAATTTGTAAAACGCAATGATTTGCATTGGGACTTTTTGCGTGTAACGTCAGTCAACGGATAATGGACAATGATAAACTGGTAATCAAATAGTCCTTAAAATTAATTGAAATTAAAAATATCAAAGTTGAAAACAAAAGGGATAATGTAAGGCTGACGTAGACGTTTGTGAAGAAATAAAAACTAACAAAGCAATAGGCAAACAATGAGATAGATAGATAGCGAGATAAATAAATATATATATATATATATATATATATATATATCTATATATATATATATATATATATATATATATATATATATATATATATATAGAGAGAGAGAGAGAGAGAGAGAGAGAGAGAGTTTGCGTAGAATAGCCAGAAAGACAAAGACTAAAAAAATTGAAACGCAGTTGTTTAGGAAATTTGTAAAACGCAATGATTTGCATTGGGATGTTTTATGTGTAACGTCAGTCAACGGATAATGAGCAATGATAAACTGGTGATCAAATAGTCCTTCAAAGCAATTGAAATTAAAAATATTGAAGTTAAAAACAAAGTAAGTATAATGTAAGGCTGACGTAGACGTTTGTTAAGAAATAAAAACTAACAAAAAATAGGCAAACAATGAGATAGATAGATAGAGAGAGATAGATAGATAGAGAGAGAGAGAGATAGAGAGAGAGAGAGAGAGAGTTTGCGTAGAATAGCCAGAAAGACAAAGACTAAAATAATTGAAACGCAGTTGTTTAGGAAATTTGTAAAACGCAATGATTTGCATTGGGATTCTTTTCATGTGTAACGTCAGTCAACGGATAATTGTCAATTATAAACTGGTGATCAAATAATTATTCATAGTAATTTGAAATAAAAAATATCGTATCGAAATTAAAGACGAAGAAACGATGTTTTTTTTAAAAGACACTAATAGCCAAAAACAGAAAGCTCTCAAAGAGACGATACCGGGGAGACGCGTTTGCGTAGAATAACCAGAAAGGCAAAGACTCACACAAATGCGGACATACATGACTGTTGTAGCTAGTCGAAAACATTCAACACATTTTCAGCGAGAACGAAAGAAAAAAAACCTTTTGTGTTTTACATACGTTAAATAAACAGGAGAAATATGTTTGTCTTATGACAAACAACAGACTGGTTCATATATATTTTTCTTCGTATCTCGGGATTCAGCAACGCAAATAAACGATCAAAGGGAAATCACTCGTCAAGTACTAGCCTGATTCTGTTTTGGTGGTTTTCCTATTTATAGTAATTCGTAAATTTGTTGTTGATAAGATTGTATATATATATATATTGTTTCGAGTTTGTTAATCTTTTCAGAGTTATCTGCTCTTAGCAATATCTGTTAAGTGTTGTATTATCAGTTTCATACGTTGTTATAATTTGCTTTGGAAATGGTAAATTATTTTTCTAGATTCTAAAATGTTTATTTTATTCATTAGGCCGTTTTCAAATTCAGCTAATTCGTTCATTTTTTGTGGACATTTCGTGGTATTAAATCTGCATTTGCTGTTTGTATTTTGGTTGTTTTCTATATATGCACGGATTAAAAATCTATTATAAATATTTATTTATAGAAAATAAGTTTGTAAGAGCACATTAAATAATATTTGACAAATATTAAAATTTAATTGACAGAGTGAGAAGGAGAAAGATTGCAAGTTTGGCTGTTTATAAATTTAGAATTCGTTCGTTTTGACTGACACGCACGAATTGACTATTTTCAGTACATTTTAAATAAGATTCTTCAATATAATTGTTATTTATCTACCTCCCACAGCGGTAAGATGTGACACAAGGTGGGAAAGTAGGATTTGATAAGCCAGCGCCCGAGAAGGTGAGCACTCTGACTGTTTAAAAATTCCCTGGGCAGCCCCGTCGGCATTCCCCGGCAGGGGCGCCTCAGACAGTAAGCAATAAACTTACTCCTCTTCAAAGAGGGGAGGCAAATCCTGGGAGGGTGGACCTCCTAGAACTGCACAGGACAGCATGCAGTATCCATCGGAACAGATACTACACTTTGATCTTGGCCAATATAATTTCTTATTCGACGCATCTATATTAGGTTTATAACTATTGTATATAACATATAACTCAATGGTTGAGATGTGACGGTGGCTAAGTGGTTAACGACACGGACTGACAACCTGGGTGTTTTAAGTTCGAATCCAGTATAGAGTGTATTTCGGGATCTGAGTAGTCGCCATGCACCGAATCACTTTTATAATTAAGGAAGATTATAATCTCTTTCCGATCATGACATTACAATAGGGAGTAGTAGTAGTCGTAGCAACAATAAAAAAAGAAGAGTAAGAGGATGAAATAAATAAATAAATGACGTACATAAAGAAGAAAAGAAACATAAGAATAGCAGCAGAGTATGTAGTGTGAGCGTCTATATTTCTTCGTATCTCGGAATTCAGCAACGACAGAGTAACGATGAAAGGGAAATCACTGGTCAGGGAAACAAATTAATGACAGGTGATAATTGAGGGGGTCGGATGTTTATTTGCCCTGAGAGCATAAACTCTGGGCGTGGATTGAGGTATCCAATGACGAGTGGAGTATATTGTCGAGCGAGACTCGTTTTACACGTCACGTACTGATAATTCACACACACAAATAAAAGGCGTTTATGTTCCCGGATAGGTAACGTCACAGTCGCACGGATTCTCGTGCTACAACTTACAACGTCACATGAAATCACATCGGAAAATAAATACAACAATTAGCTAGTAGTGTTCGAAATACTTACCTGGCCGTACACATCAACGTTACTTGAATAAACAGACTTTTTGAATAAATAATAAAAAACACCAAAAAATCAAAGTTAGCATGTAAACTTTATTTGTGAAACTCCGTTTTTAAATAAAAAAGGATGGAATTTACGTCTTAACATTAAAATAAACAGGCCACTCCCTACTTCATGGCGCCACCGTATTCGACAACAGCAATTTTATAATCTTTTAGCAAACACATCAAAAGCGGATCTGATGGTGGATTCTCCAGAGGTCATTGGTACGATCGCATCATTGTTAAGTACAATTAACTAACACAGACAATTATGATATGTATTGTTCTTTAATCATGCTTTATTACATTGCCGGTCAGCGATAAGTAGATGGATAGAGTGAGAGTGAGAGGAAGAGAGAGAGAGAGAAAGAGAGAGAGACACACACATATAGGGGAAAAAAACCACGATATCTTATATATATATATATATATATATATATATATATCACTACATTCAGGGCCCACCTCGTGGAGGTGCAGTGCAGCCTTTTAGAGTGAACTATATTCACCAAAGGTTTCTCTAAGACATGCACTGTAATTTTTGAAAATTCATCTATTATTCGCCAAGATATGACAGTTTCTTCCCTTTCCTTAAAGTGGTAGATTGTCACGAACATCCTATATATATATATATATATATATATATATATATATATATATAGGGGTATTATGCGCTCCGCTACTTTTGGAGCTGCTCCCGCTCCTGCTCCAACACCCAAAATTGGAGCTGGCTTCTCTCACGCTCCCTATTTTCAAAAACGAGTCGCTCCTGCTCCAACTCCTATGAAAAAGGAGCGGCTCTTTTTCAGCGCTTCATAATAAAATGTACCTTCTTTCATAAACGTTCTATTATGTCAATTAGTGGTCGAAGGATAGGGGTGGGCGTCAAAGGATCTCGTCAATATGGGCTGAGATGTCACTTAAAGTGTAAGACCGTAAGATAATATTTGACAAAACCTAGCTACTATAAATATTTATTTATAGAAAAGAAAGAGAGAAAGAGAGAGAGAGACACACACATATAGGGGGAAAGAACACGATATAATTTATATATATATATATATATATATATATATATATATATATATATCACTACATTCACGGCCCACCTCGTAGAGGTGCAGTGCAGATTTTTAGAGTGAACTATATTCACCAAAGGTTTCACTGTAATTTTTGAAAATGCATCTATTATTCGCCAAGATATGACAGTTTCTTCTCTTCCCCAAAAGTGGCAGATTTGTCACGAAAATCCTATATATATATATATATATATATATATATATATATATATATATATATATATATATATATATATATATATATACATATATATATATATAGTATCAATTTTTATTTGTACAAACATTATTGGTTACATATGTGCATACATATTTCGGTTGTACTCTTCACAGAGAGTCAACCTCATAGATCAAAGAATACAGAGAAGTGAGATGAATTTGGAAAACTTTTCCTTTAAATAAATCTTTTTTGGGGATGAGAAATTTTTATAATTTAGTATCGTGTTACTTTCTTTACTTGTTAACTCTTTCAATTAGTTTCTATCTTTTTTATTCTTTTTTTTAACCTGCCTTCTAATGCTTTCCTTTTTCTATTGTTTTATTACCCACTTAGACTTGATTTCTTTCTTCTCTATTTAACACTTCAAGGTTTTAATCTATTTACAAACATATTCAAGCATGAATATCTGATCTTTATATAAAATACACACATGTTCACAAATTACTCATCCCCCAAAAAGATTTATTTAAAGGGAAAGTTTTCCAAATTCATCTCACTTCTCTGTATTCTTTGATCTATGAGGTTGACTCTCTGTGAAGAGTACAACCGAAACATGTATGCACATATGTAACCAATAATGTTTGTATGGATAAAAAATATACTTAAGAACAGCTCTATTTGTTATTGGGCACTTTTTATAAACACTAGAGTTTCAACGGATTTACATCTACAGAAACTAATACAATACGTGTACTATATATATATATATATATATATATATATATATATATATATATATATATATATAATAAAGAGGTGTACTAAAAGCGAACTTTTAGGAAAGGTAAAACCCTATTGTGAAGAGTATACAGCTCAATATCCAGGATAGAGCAGGTGCCTCTAACGACCTACCTATCTACATCGTATCCTCTCCGCTGGACTCTTCGACACCGGACTTTTTGGCAATCGGACATTTGCTTGCACCCTGGCACAGTTTTGCCCTACGTTTCCTTCCCTACAATTTTTATTTTATTTCATTTTTTCAAATTTTAAATCTTGGCCATTGCCAACTTATCTTTCCCAGCGACTTCCTCTGATGATAAGATTTTGATCTTTGAAAAGCCTGGCTTAAGGAAAATTTAACTTGAATAAATTGCCTTTTTGCGGATTATACCTTGCTTTGAACTTTTGAATTGAATTTTGATTTGGCTTTTGCTTTCTCTAATTCCTTTCCACTCTCCTTCATTTATATATATATATATATATATATATATATATATATATATATATATATATATATATATATATATATATATATATATATATATATATATATATATAGTTAGTTTTGAAAATATATTTATGGCAATTAAGCTACACAGAGACTTCCGCGTTTCATCCCCGGAGAGAATCGTCAGGCTAAAATGCATGGAGTTAGTTTTGCCGAGTGTTTTTTTATATACACATTGTGTTTTGTCTGGCTAGTTAACCAATCAGATTCTTTGTTGATATCTTAGCAAATAATTGGGTTATCACAAATAAAGGTTCGGTTGATTTTACTTCCTATTTCCTGTTCTGTTGTTCTGTTTTCTATAGGGTTGACTATTCCTGTTTCTTTAGTTGCGTCGAAATAATACGTGACTTTATTTTAACACGTGCTTGCTTGTATTTCTATTTTAGGTTTTAGGTTTTAAGTTTTTAGGTTTTAGTTTAGTCTTTTTATTTGTTTATTTATTTATTCGTTTATTTACTCATTTATTTATTGTGAACCTAAGGTAAATTTTATTCCGTCCAGGCAGTTGTTTGCTATTTCACATTTACGGGTTAATAGGTTTTGGGGGTCTTTAATGTTTTGAGTTTCAAATTTCTCATTCAGACACACGGGTCGTCTAAATTTCTACATGTACTAGCCTGTCGTATTATTTTCCATTCAATTATTGGTGAGCGTCTGTTTTCTTTGAGCTCCCAATAACGGTTAGCTAGTGCGGTTAACCAAAAGTATTGTTTACCAGGTCACAATATTTGGCAAAAAAAGACCGAATAACCAGAAGTACTACGTGGGTATGACCTCTCTTGATTTTAAAACCAGATATTACGACCACAACAGCACAAATTCAAACACAAAGAACACCGAATTAAAACAGCATTAGCAAACCATTACTGGGAGATCAAAGCAAACGTGTATTTTGAGTCCAAAACAAATAGAATTGATAGAGAAGCGTTGGAATCAGTGTATCATCCAGGAGAATGGATGTAATACTGTATAAGATTTAATGAAAAGAAAAAGAAATCTTGCATGCACCTTTGGCCTTTTAACTAGAAATTATTTATGTGATTTTAATTTAAACATTTCGTAAATGCGTCCGATCGATTTTACTTAGGGTTATTTTTTGGTCACCCTTGTACAGTCTGAAAGAAAAACAACAACAAAACGGCTCGCGTTAAGGGCTCGTATTGTCAAGAAAGATGCCCCATTTTGCATAAGACTATTACGATGATATCATGGGAAAAGAGTTGACGAGATGAACTTACCTGTGACCGATTAGCGGTATTTGTTCGGAACGTTAATTGCAAGTAACTAACACGGACGATTATGATAGCCACATCTTGTTCTGTATTCATTGTTTATTGTATCGACAGTCAGTAGAGAGAGAGAGAGAGAGAGAGAGAGAGAGAAAGAGGGAGAGGGAGAGAGAGGGAGGAAGGGAGAGAGAGATTGATGAAATAGACATGGAAAAGAGATAGAAATGGGGAGTCAGATAAAAATTGGAAGATAAAGAAAGAGATAAAAATGGAGAGAGATCGAAATGGAGATAGATAGAAAGAGTGAAAGAAAAAGTGAGAGAGCGAAAGAAAGAGAGATGTAGCGTGTGATAAAAATGGATAGAGATAGAAATATATATATATATATATATATATATATATATATGATAATTTTTATTTATACAGACATGTACAAAATCTGCGACACTGGCATGTCGATGTTATCAATCAACAGTTATTATAAACTGAGATCTCATCAGGAAGAGTTAGAATCCGATCTTAACCTCAGATCAAGCCTGACGAGATCTCAGTTTACATGTCTGTATAAATAAAAATTATCATATATAAACCTCTATTTGATATTGAGCACTTTTAATAAACCTAGTTGAAATTCTTTGGATTACTACCCTGTGCATGTTTTTACCTGGATTATTACAATTATATATATATATATATATATATATATATATATATATATATATATATATATATATATATGGAGAGAAAAATCGAGATAGATAAAAAATGGAGATAGATAGAAATGTACATAGATAGAAATGGAGATATATAAAAATGGAGATAGGTAAAAATGGAGATAGATAAAAATGGAGATAGATAAAAATAGAGATAGGTAAAATAGAGATAGATACAAATGGAGATAGATAGAAATGGAGATAGATAAAAATGAAGATAGGTAAAAATGGAGATAGATAGAAATGGCGATAGATAGAAAAAAATGGAGGTAGATAGAAATGGAGATAGATAGAAATGGAGATAGGTAAAAATGGAGATAGATAGAAATGGAGATAGATAAAAATGGAGATAGGTAAAAATGGAGATAGATAGAAATGGAGATAGATAAAAATGGAGATAGATAGAAATGGAGATAGATAAAAATGGAGATAGATAGAAATGGAGATAGATAAAAATGGAGATAGATAGAAATGGAGATAGATAAAAATGGAGATAGGTAAAAATGGAGATAGATAGAAATGGAGATAAATAAAATGGAGATAGATAAAATGGAGATAGATAAAAATGGACATAGACAGAAATGGAGATAGATAAAAATGGAGATAGATAGAAATGGAGATACATAGAAATGGAGATAGATAGAAATGGAGATAGATAAAAATGGATATAGGTAAAAATGGAGGTAGATAAAAATGGAGATAAATAGAAATGGAGATAGATGAAAATACAGATCGATAGAAATGGAGATAGATAGATATGGAGATATATAAAAATGGAGATAGATAGAAATGGAAATAGATAAATATGGAGATAGATAGAAATGGAGATAGATAAAAATTGAGGTAGATAGAAATGGAGATAGATAAAAATGGACATAGATAGAAATGGACATAGATAAAAATGGAGATAGATAGAAATGGAGATAGATAAAAATGGAGATAGATAAAAATGGGGATAGATAGAAATAGAGATAGATAAAAATGGACATAGGTAAAAATGGAGGTAGATAAAAATGGAGATAAATAGAAATGGAGATAGATAAAAATACAGATCGATAGAAATGGAGATAGATAGATATGGAGATATATAAAAATATAGATAGGTAAAAGTGGAGATAGATAAAAATGGAGATAGATAGAAATGGAGAGAGATAGAAATGGAGATAGATAAACATAGAGATAGATAGAAATGGAGATAGATAAAATGGAGATAAGTAAAAATGGAGATAGATAAAATGGAGATAGATAGAAATGGAGATAGATAAAAATGGAGATAGATAGAAATGGAGATAGATAGAAATGGAGATAGATAAAAATGGATATAGGTAAAAATGGAGGTAGATAAAAATGGAGATAAATAGAAATGGAGATAGATGAAAATACAGATCGATAGAAATGGAGATAGATAGATATGGAGATATATAAAAATGGAGATAGATAGAAATGGAAATAGATAAATATGGAGATAGATAGAAATGGAGATAGATAGAAATGGAGATAGATAAAAATGGAGATAGGTAAAAATGGAGGTAGATAAAAATGGAGATAAATAGAAATGGAGATAGATAAAAATACAGATCGATAGAAATGGAGATAGATAGATATGGAGATATATAAAAATGGAGATAGGTAAAAATGGAGATAGATAAAAATGGAGATAGATAGAAATTGAGATAGCTTATCTTCTAATTTTATCATTAAATCTTTAAACCCCATCCTCTCTACTCGCTTCCAAACAAGACATTACTCTGAAACAGGCTTGTCAACCATGCACTCCTGTTGGCCGAGCGCGACCCTTTGCAAGCACACTTAAAAGGCCAATTGACCGCCAGAAAAAAGTATCCCTTTGAAAAAGTGCGAGAATTGATGTGCCCCCCCCCCCACACACACACATTAAAATAAATAAAAACATTTTGGACAGTAGAGTAAGCAACCCACGGGACCCACTCACCGGACTTACACCCTCATCCGAGATTGGGATCAAATTAGGAACCATTCAACTACGAAATAGATACTTATAATGTGTAACGGTGCGGTCCGACTCTGGAACGCTCACTTTGACGAACGCCACCGATGCGTTTAACGAATACGATTCGATAATTAACAAGGATAGTTAAATTATGAAATGGATGATTGATTTGAGATCAATCATTCAACTGTCTAGGGTGACTGAACATAATTACAAAGAAACAGCTCTCATCTCTCTCTCATATATATATATATATATATATATATATATATATATATATATATATATATATATATATATATATATATATATATATATATATATATGAATATCTGGGCAGCATCTTCTCTTTCAGGCAAGTATTGTTGAATATAAGAGACAACTCGTGTCTAGATATCCTTTGGTAGATCTTTTCAATAGTCCGAATTAGGATCTTAGTTTCGGATGGGAATTGGCTGATAAATTTGCCATAATTTGCATCTGTCTTCCAAGTACTTTCGGACCCATCTGGGTCCATCTTCATATATATATATATATATATATATATATATATATATATATATATATATATATATATATATATATATATATATATATATATATATATATATATATATATATATATATATTAGCAAAACTTAACCGCCCCTCACGGGCAGCAATTCATTGGGATGGGAAGCCGTTAATTAACAAATATTTACTCAGAGAATTCGAAAATGTTAACAACAAATTTTGGTAAATGTGTAGATTAACACACTCAGCTAAATTACATTCCCTAAGACATGAGATTCTTCTTTTTACGGTTATTCTAAATTATTAGGGCAGTTAACTAATATATTTTTTAACACTAATCCTAAGTTCTACTGACAAGGCCGTAACACCACACACAATCGCCCCAAAACAATAACGTACAGAATTCATCTCCAGTGGTCAGAAATGGTTAACTGCCATAAAACCCTAGAATGGCTCGAAAACGGAGGATCATTTTACGTTAACTTAATTTGCGAAACTAATTCACCAGTCTAAATTCTAAAATATGTTTGTTGTTTCCCTTTTCGCCAATATTTTTAGGGTATTCACACGTAATCGCCTAAAAAATTGGAATCTGATTTTATCGGGAGATGTATGTAAATTTACAATAATATCTAAACTATTAATATTTTTATTTATACCATAAAGATTAGGTATTTAATTAATTAGATAATTTTAAAGTTGTTTATTCAATTTTCACGGAAAAAGTAAACACAAGTAAAATCAATTTCTTAAAGTTAGAATAAAAAGGGGACGTATAGTTAAAAAATGTATAAGATTTAAAAAATTAAATATGGGTAAATTTGAAAATTAACACCCTCCGATATCACCCCCACACCCAAACAATGACATTCTGCTTTTTTAGACGATTGCGGGCTAACACCGTGAAAAACTGAGATAAAGAAAAACAAATAATTTAGAATTTAGTAGGGGATCAGCTATATATATATATATATATATATATATATATATATATATATATATATATATATATATATATATATATATATATATATATATGTATATATATATATGTATATATATATATATCAAACGTACTATGTTCCCAATTTTCGGACTATTCTATCCTTTTAGGGAACTTACCAAGTTTTACTACTTACTCTAAGTCCGAGTGGCAATGTCATAAAACGACATGTAATCGCCTAAAATGTAGCTACCCTCCACCAAAAAAAAAAAACGCAGCGGATTTAACTCCCATAGAAAAAAAAGCATTTAGTTAACTGGCCTAAAACTGCTCCCCAAAATGGGGATAATTTTACATTAAATTTGTATACAAACAAATTCACCCACTTTAAATTCCAAAATTTTTTTCTTCTTTTCATATGTCCGTGAAGTTTTTCAGGTTGTTCACACGTGATCGCCTAAAACAGGTAGAATACTTTTGAGGTGTATGGGGGTAATTTCGCGGAGGATGTTAATCTACAATCATACTAAAATACGAATCAATATTTTTTCGTAATTGGGACATATCACAACTCTACTAAACTATTGCTTTAATTTGCCAATCAGAATAGTGATAAGGTATTTATAAGGATTAAACAATAAGTTTGTTGTTAAACTTTACAATAAAGGTATTAACTTAACTAATAAAACACTTATTTATCTTTTAGGGAAAAAGTAAAAAGTGAAAAAAAGGGGGACGGTAGAAAGAGATCAGAGAAAAAGCGAGCCACAACCTTTGGTAAGGTCGTAGCGAGCACTGGTTGTTTAAACTTAAGGTGTTGTAATTATTTTTCCGATTTATTTATTAAATAACTTTAAGTAATTACTGTTAAAAAGCAACGAAACATAAGCAAATGCAATTCCAAATTAATAATACCAAATGTTAATCAATTATAAACGGTTTAAAATATTTATGCTAATTAGGCAGTCAAAATATTCTTTTCAAATCGTTTATCTGCACTAAATATACAGAATATCAAGTCTTTATGTTGCATTTTTTATTGAAATAATAGTAACCCGTCTTGATTATCAGATAGGAGTGATAAATGAAAACACACTTTTGCATTTATGCATTTAGATATATAAAATAGTAACAATTATATTATTTATTTTAGCTAAATTTTCCATGGTTGAAAAAAAGTAGAAAAAATTAATGTATACATGTATGTGTATATATATATATATATATATATAGAAATATATATATATATATATGAAGAAGAATGGAAAGGAATTAAAGAAGCAAAAGCCAAATCAAAATTCAATTCAATTGCTCAGAGCAAGGTATATTCCGCAAAAAGGCAATTTATTCAAGTTAAATTTTCCTTAAGCCAGGCTTTTCAAAGATCAAAATCTTATCATCAGAGGAAGTCGCTGGGATAGATAAGTTGGCAAAGGCTAAGATTTAAAATTTGAAAAAATAAAATAAAAGTTGTAGGGAAAGAAACACAGGGCAAAACTCTGCCCGAATGCAAGCAAAAGTCCGATTGCTAAAAAGTCCGGTGTCGAAAAGTCCAGCGTAGAGAATGAGATGTAGATAGGTTGGTCGTTAAAAGGCACGAGAGGTTGTGAGAGAGGATTCAAAGTTAAATTCCAAGAAGCCACAACTTCAGGTGCGGCGAAAATAGAAAATCCAAAGGGTAAAAAGTCCAATAAGAGGTACGTTCGTGGATGCAGGCAAGGCTCAGTAAAGAGTGAGGTGGAAAATATTCGCCATTAAAAATATTCCCTGGGCTGAAATATCAAGGAAAGTGTTTTAAAATGGGAAAAAAGGCAGCGAAAACATTTTAAAGTTAGCCCGTTGAGAAAGCCGACTTGAAATGAAGAAAGGCAGAAACTCATATGCGACCAGTAGGCAGGGAGGGAACGAGTAAGGGGTGTGGAGGAGGAGAGAGGAACGGGTGCGAAGGAGGAGAAAGGGAACGGGTGCGGTGAATGAGTGCGGTTAAAACTAAGAGTGTGATTGTGGGGGGTTGGTCGCATAAAGTTGAAATTGGATGTTAGCGCGAATTAGGGTTCAACTAGAAAAGGGAAAGAATGGTGTGGGGGTAAGTCAACCATTGCTGGGAGGGAGAGTTAAAATACCAGAATATGTCTATGAACAGAGTTCGGGGTTTAGTTGTTTAATCAGATGACGTTAGTTATAAACAATGAGGCAAAATATATTTGAAGGGTAGAGCTAGAAAAATAAATAGTAAGAATAAAAATTAAAAATTGAAAAATTAAAAAAGTAAAAATAAAAATAGAATTAAAAATAGAAATAAGAAAATAAAAAATGAAAAAGAGATAATAAAATTAGTCTTAGGCTCGCAAGGAAAATTATGGATTGACCGATAAAAAAAAAAAAAAAAAAAAAAAAAAATAATAATAATAATAATAATAATAATAATAATAATAATAATAATAATAATAATAATAATAATAATATAAATGAGGGAAAAGTCGATAAAATTGGAGCTCGAGAGTGAGTATTAAAATAAGGAAAAGGTAAATTAGACCTCGAGAGGATATCCGGAATGGGAATCCCCAAGGTGGTTAAAGATATGGATTGAAATAAAATATGCTGTTACGGGACGCTAGTGCTTTATGGATGTGGGAAAATTAAACTTTGAAACAAAAAAAATTTCAAAAAAAGGTATATGGAGGTTGATTAAGAAAATTAATAAATAGGTTAATGATGGCAGAAAGAAGTAAGAGACATACAAGGTTAAAGTAGTGACAATAGATTAAACCAGAGTGAGAATGGAGATCGCAGTTAAAAGTAAATATTATGGGGGTTAAAAGATGTAGAGTGAGGGCGGGTTGGGGGTTGAGCATGGTCTGAGAGAAGTGAGTGAAAGGCAAGGTAAACTAGGGGGGAATAATCGAGGCTATTAAAAGAGTGAGAAGAATTATTTAGAAGTAATAACAGAAGGGGAAAATAATTAGAGTGCACAGAGAAAACGGTAAGGAGTTCGATATCGAAGTGTGCAAAGGGGATTAAGAGTAGATAAGGCGAATCATCAAGTAAATAAAAGGGCTAGGGTATAATGTGAATATGGTGGGTTAGTTATCAGGTTGAGAGGGAAGGATAGAAGTTTGAAAGTGTTGATGGGAAACGGACGAGTGTATTAAAAGAAGTTAAAGGGGAAAGAAATGGAAGTCATATAAAAGTTATACGGTTAAGGAGGTTAAGTAGAATGATTTAGGGGGTAGTGGGAGAAAAGTATTAAAGCTAAGGGAATTGTGAAGCTAACGGAGTTTATGGGTAATTTTTTAAGTTAAGAGAAGGCTAAAGGGATGAGGGAGATATATGCAGAGATTATAGAACAACAGGAATTAGAACTATCGGAAAGGAAATTCGAGATGTAGGGAGGGAAGATCCGAGATGATGGGAGGGTATTTAATCAAATGGGGGAGGGGTGTCTGGGGGAGTACTATGGTTGCTATACTATATATATATGTATATAGGCAGCATCTTCTCTTGCTGGCAATAATTCCCGCCAAAACCTTCTATAATACTAACACATGGTCTGTACCTTCAGGGGGATGAGATTAATCAGGTACAGACCATGTGTTAGTATTATAGAAGGTTTTGGCGGGAATTATTGCCTGCAAGAGAAGATGCTGCCTATATACATATATATATATATATATATATATATATATATATGTTTTTATTTTAATATTTTTTTTTTTTCACATTTCAAAAGAAACATAACATTTCTGTGATATATATATATATTTACCGTTCGTTACATTTGTCTTGTACCAAACAACATTTTATGTCAATAGCGTCTCGGCAGTGGAATCGACTTCACCCCTCTTCCGGCTCTAACATCACTTACTACGACTTTGTGATTTGGCATTAAATAAATTAAATAGATAAACTAAAACTATACTTTTTATTTTCATTCTTTTACAATGAAATAAACACCTTGATATAATGCTTAGTTTTTTTAAAGCTATTATTCTCCTTTCTTACTTGTTTTAAAAGAAATTCCGTTTAATACTTTCAGTCATTTAGGAATATGTTTCTCTTTATTCAGGACCATTTTTAGTCACCGACTGTGATTGTCAGTTATTGCTGAGAAAACATGCCGACTCATTTTGCTCTGCCGGCTTGACATCGAGGGTATAGAACTATCATTATGAAATCGAAGACTTAAAAAATATCTTATTATTGTTTATTGATTTTTTTTTATTATAAAAGGTTGATATTTTATCATCGGATAAAAGAATTCTTGAAAAGCAAAGAAAAAAAAAACCCGGCAAAATATGGAAAAAATAATTTCCCACATAAAAATAAAAAATGGACTCTGCTTTGAAAATTGACGATTGTGTAGTATAAATAATTAAAATAATAAATAATACAAATTTTAAAAAAATAGGCTTACAGTACCACTAACTTTAAGTCCGGGGTGGTTTCTAGTCGGATTAGGGTAAGTATTTTTTTGGTACTTTTTAAGCCTGTTATAAGCGATCATCTGGAAAAAAAAATTCGACTGTCATTTTCTTTCACTAAATTGGTTAAGACACAACGACACATTTTTTTAGTACTTTTTAAGCCTAAAATAAGCGATCACCTAAAAAATAAAAATTCAACGCCATTTTCTTTTTTACGGAATCGGTTAAGTGAAAGTAACGACACAAATTTTAAACTAACAAAACTGACAAATAGTTTCGAAAAGTTTAAAACTAACAGGTCGATAATATATTAAATTTTCTATCGTTTGGTAACAGTTATTTGATGTCCATTTGTTTGATTTTCACTCCTTTTTTCATTGTTTACTATACTGCACAACAACAATAACAATAAAAAAAATAATAATAACAATAATACAATTATCATAATAATAATAATAAATAATAATAATAATAATAATAATAATAATAATAATAATAATAATAATAATAATAATAATAATAATAATAAAATAAAATTTTAAAAATGCAAATATTTTTCGTGGTGTCAGCCCAGGCTGGTACCACAAAAATATTTGCATAGGGTCAAGAAGGATGAAAAGATCGCGGAGGGACAGCACAAATCAGAATCCACTGAAAGTGCAGAGTACTGGGACCTTGGGAAGGCTTACTGCCATCCACATCCCAGAGAAGACTAATGGTCCTTACCAGCGAGAAATCAATGGTAAACGGCTGTTGCGATACTGCAAGGTTATTTGCGGTGGCTATCGAAAAGACGCGGAGAATACTGGAAATCTGGGGAGACTTGTTGTCACTCAGATTCCAGGGAATACCACCGGTTGTTGTCGGTGAGCAATCACTTGTAATTACCTGTATGAGAACTCCTAGTGAGTACAAATAATAATAATAATAATAATAATAATAATAATAATAATAATAATAATAATAATAATAATAATAATAATAATAATAATAATAATAATAATAATAATAATAAAAATCACGGGGACGATGGAGAAATATTTGTGTGAGTTCTAATGCTTAATAGCAGACGACGCACAAACAATAGCCACATTTAGTTTCCTCCAAAAAGAGAGAGTCGCTATTAGAGTGAAAGACGTTCAAAAGATCGGAAAATGGTAACAAGATCCTGATACCCAAAACCGCTGTGTTTTCATCGTAGTCCCCCAAGGGAATGCAAGTGCAGCCAACAGCCATCTCGATGCATTCGATCTTCCTGCTCTTTGTATTGAAAAATCTTTATTTTTTAGTCATTAGTTATGTTTTTAATTATATTTTTTTCATTCTTTTGTTAGCGTTGAATTAAATAGAATTCAACGATATCAATGAATCCACATTTTCTTCTTCTTCTTCTTCTTCTTCTTCTTCTTTTTATTCTTCTTCTTCTTCTTCTTCTTCTTCTTCTTCTTATTCCTCTTAAACTTCTTCTTCTACTTTTTCTTCTTTTTTCTTCTTCTTCTTCTTCTTCTTCTTCTTCTTCTTCTTCTTCTTCTTCTTCTTCTTCTTCTATGTCTTCTTTTTCGTCTTCTTCTTCTTCTTCTACGTCTTCTTCTTCTTCTTCTTCGTCTTAATCTTCTTCTTCTTCCTCTTCTTCTTTTTCTTCTTCTTCTTCGTCTTCGTCTTCGTCTTCTTTTCTGTCTTCTTCTTTCTTTGTCTTCTTCTACTTTTTCTTCTACTTCTTTTTCTTCTTCTTCTTTTTCTACTTCTTCTTCTTCTTCTTCTTCTTCTTCTTCTTTTTCTTCTACGTCTTGTTCTTCTTCATCTTCTTCTTTGTCTTAATCTTCTTCGTCTTCTTCTTCTTCGTCTATTTCTTCTTCTTTTTCTTCTCTGTCTTTTTCTTCTTCGTCTTCTACTTCTTTTTCTTCTTCTTCTTTATCGTCTTTATCTTCTTTTATATATATATATATATTTATTATTGGAAATTTTCATTATGTTTCTTTCTTTATTTTAGACAATCGAACTATTTTAGATCTATGCGGAAAGGGATCCCTTCGCCGAACTCATAAATACTCTAAGTAGGTTAAAAAGACAAAATATTATTGCTTATTCACTGCCCGTGTGGGTGGAGCGTTTGCCTTCAATTCAGTTTTATTCCACACTTCAGGGTTCAAATCTCACACTAGACGATTGTTTTTTTTTCTATAGCATTCAAGTTATTTCCTAGCCCATAGCGATCGTAATCATAAACCTGAATTATATAAATGAAATAAAAATTTACAAAAAAAATTGTTATTGAGATTTAAAGTAAAAAAAATAATTTGCACTGACGTACAGCATAGAAAATATTATTGTTTTTGTTGTTGTTGTTGTTATTATTATTATTATTATTATTATTATTTTTATTAATATCATTATTATTATTAATTTTATTATTATTTTTTATTATTATTATTATTATTATTATTATTTTTATTATTATTATTTTTATTATTATTATTATTAATATTTTTATTATTTTTTATTATTATTATTATTATTATTATTATTTTTTATTATTATTATTATTATTATTATTTTTATTATTATTATTTTTATTATTATTATTATTATTATTAATATTTTTATTATTTTTTATTATTATTATTATTATTATTATTATTATTATTATTATTATTATTTATTATTATTATTATCATTATTATTATTATTAGAAACATTATAAATTTATGTACATTTACAACTAACCCTAAATCCAAGTGGCAACATTGATGTTATTCTTACAACGTTTCAGCTAATGTAACCTCTGACTTTCTTCAGGTGCATATTGTCAAACTTTTTTCCTATTTATTCACTTGCGCCATTTTACCTGTCCGATTTTTCGGTGCCATTTATACTTGTGACATTTTTACCGTGCGCCGTCATTATTAAAATACGATGAAAATTTATTTTACTCGTCTTAATCAAAACGAAACTTTGCATAAATTCGCCAGGTAACCTTTAAAAGAATGCAGTTGCATTTACAAGGTTCTAAAAATGTTCTAAAGCAACAACATCCCTCCCTAAATCGGGGTGTCCCTCCACACAAAAAATCCATTAATCCTACCACTAATCCTAACTTCGGATGACAACCATTCTTTTCCCTAAAATAACATCCATTAACTTTAATAATAATCTTAAGTTCGCGTGGCAACATAATCCTCCTCACCCCAAACGAACAAAAACATGGCTTCATCTAAAATTTAACACAACAAAAAAGAAACTTTAATGCTTTGGTTTCAATATTGTGTGTGGAAAAGGGGTTAAAACTATAGACGAAAGGAACATAGCCTTCCATAAGTTAGACAACTCGATGTTATTTGTTTGAAAACAACATAGTAAATACGTATTAAAAAATATTTATTTTAAAATATGGGGAAGGAGCTTAGCTGCTATTTACAACTGTTGGGGAGAATACCTAGACCCCCAAATAATACTTAGAAAAATCGATTTTATTGGCTTGAAAACAACAGAATAAATTTTAAAATATTGGTGGGGTAGCCCCAATTAAAAATTACAGGGGAGGAAGCCTAATCCCAGAAAACCTAGAGAAATTGATTTTATTTGCTTGAAAACAACAGACTAATACATCTATTATTTGAATTATTCGGACTCCTATCCCCATCTTGGATTTTATTCTTACAACGTTTAGTAATATATATATATATATATATATATATATATATATATATATATATATATATATATAATGTAGAAAAAGTGGGGGGGGGGTCAAAGTTCCCCAAAGATATTCAATGTTTTAACGAATTCCTTCTGCCGGAACAAGGAAAGTTTAAGAATGGCGATAGAGACAGATTCCAAAATTTCCAAATGGTATTTGATATCTGCTCTATGCAATACATGAAAACACTCTATTATATTATATAGCTACTGGCACAGCATGGGTTTTCAACCAATTGCTGGCCAATAGCAGACTATTATATACACACATTGTGTAATTTGTAAGATAGTGGGAAAAAACAAGCAGAGTGCTCGATAAACTGAGAGGTTTTTTTTTTATCCCAAATTAAAAACAAAGCTGAAAGGAGTCGGAAGGTCAGACACCTTCCAAACATGAAACCGACGGTACTGATGTTGTACTGATTTTCTTTACTGAATAATTAATATATATATATATATATATATATATATATATATATATATATATATATATTTATATATATATATATTGAGAGAGAGAGGTGTAAGAAAGATAGAAAGAGTAAGAGAAAAAGAGAGAGAGAAAGAGGGTAAGAAAGATAGAGAGAGTAAAAGAGAGAGAGAAGGGGTAAGAAAGATATAGAGAGTATGAGAGAGAGAGAGAGAGAGAGAGAGAGAGAGAGAGAGAGAGAGAGAGAGGGGGGGGGAGCGATACCCATTCACATAATCGTTTAAAATATACATTTGAAATCCTCACACAATTTTTCTCTTGTTTTTTCTTCAGGTTGCTTACTCGTTTGAAAAGCTACTCATTTTTTGAAGTTGGTTCCATGGAGTTCATAACTCTTGCATTTCTCATTGGATATACTTCCAGTTTTTGTACCATTTCAGTTATAAGTACCGACAATTCGCTTCGTCTATTAAATGCAGGCAGTGCTTCAAAATGGCGATATAATTGGATGATTTCGCCATAGGTTACTGAATAGAAACACTTGGCTATTTGTCAGGTTTCATTAAAAATAAAAAATAAAGCCGAAAATAAAAGCCATCTTTCTAAAGAAGACGGAAACCGACCCCGAGGACAGGAGAGACTCTTAAAGTAGCGCAGGAAAATGTGTCTTCACCAAATCACACGCACGCACATACACATACACACACACACACACACACACACACACATACACACACACATGCGCGAGCGCGCACGCACGCGCCAACAAGGATCACAGTTGAAAATGATCTGTTGTTCGGGTTTCGAATCTCAGCGTGGATACACTTGCTACATCTAGCCACACTGAAGAGTCGCGATAAGACGAAACAGCTGACTGCTGATGACTATATTGACCCATTTCGTCACAACCACTGTCACTATTTATTCGATTTTGTATATCTCAAAGTAGAATAAATGAACTGTGACGCATCTGTTCAGACATTATTCTTGCTTAACTAAACATATTAAGTATCTTTACGTTTATATTATCTGTATAGATAATATAGAAGTAAATAAACTTATTATTTTGCCATCTAATTTACATGCGTGTTTGTAGTGCGTACAGGCATTATACAAATTAGAGGGCAACACTGAAAAAGAGTCAATCTTTCTCTAAATGCTCATAAGGGCATTAAGTATTAGAGAGTGGTTGAATGTACATAGTGAGGAGTGGAAAGAGAAATACAGATAAGTAAGTGAGAAATGGGTGATTTTTTTCAGTTAATTACAAATTATGGCTAATTAGAACAATTAAAACAGAAATAATTTAAAAAATAACCCAATTCCAGAAATAAGTATGATTTTAGCACATATTTGTGTGATCAAAGTATATAGGAAATAGCCTTCAGGAAACCAACGTTCATCGACTCGGCCTACGCATAATAATAGATGATATTCCCCTATATAATACAAGAATTCTGTTACCTTAAATAAAAGGGCGAACACTCGCAGGATGCCGACTGGATCCGTCATGTTGACTATCAAAGGCGCCCCTGTTGATCATGACGCTCAGATCTTTTTTTCTGAGCCACACAGCTTTTTTTAATATTTGTTTGGTATTATTTTTCCGTTTTTGTGGTGTATGTGGCAACACCAGGCCCAGGCTTTATTTTACTTTTTTTATTCCAAAATTCATGAACTGTGACATATGTGTTAATACATTCTTCTAAGTATTAAGTCTCTTTACTTTTCTATCCTTATTATTTAATCACTTTGGTAAAAGTGTGTATGGTTCAAGTTCTTTAACATTTTCTAATATTTTTAAATAATTTTGATTATTCGAACTACTATTCGTATCGTAGTTGTTATTTGCCCAGCTCACAACCGATGTAACCACTGATCTCCTTGAGGTGCAACTTTTTCGAATTTTGGAATCTTTACGTCGAACTCGGAAATCTATAACGCACTCAAAAACCGTGGCGCATCGTATAAGGAGGCGATTTTTATTTATTTATTTATTTATTTATTTATCTTTTAACATGAGTTCACCCCAGACAAGACATACTGCCACTGAGCCGTAAGGGGCTACTGCGGATTAGGTGCCAGAAATTAAAGAGTGCATGCTAAGTGGGGAGTTGTACGGCGAGATGTTTGTTTACATTACATTTAAATTTTTGAATAAGGGGGTGACAATGACGTTGTTGCTGTCGGGCTGAGGTGTTGTCCTGCTCAGTCCCAGGAGGTCCACCCTCCCAGGCTTTACCTTCTCTTTGAAAAGGGGTTAGTTTATCGCTAATCACCCGAGGCGCCTCTACAATGGAATGCCGACGAGGCTGTCCAGGCATTTTTTAGTGCTATAGTGCGCTAATCCTAGTGCACTGGCTTTTCAACTTAACACTTGACCTTGTGTCTAACCTCATGGAGAGTTAAATAAAATAAGGGAGTGATTAACAATCACTTCTAAGTGACACTCTTTTGGGGATTGAGGATTCAATCCTTACTACAGGCGATAATAACATAATAATTCATTAAAGCTTCTACCCGAACATGGCTGACGGAACGAGAAAAATCTATCCTCCATTAATTAAATAAATGATTCAGTTCGAAATTCCGTAAAAGTTCCCGAGTTCGAAAAGATGCATCTGAAGAAGGCTGGAGGTTACATCGACAGAAACGTTGTGAATAAGATAGAACCCTGACAAGTAGAACCACTCCAAGTGAGAGTGGACGTGGGAGTAACGAATGTATACATATCTATGCGTAGATGTGTGTTGTGTTGTAGGCGTTTTGGGTTCAATGGTTGAAGACGACGGAGTAGTACTTAAGTTAGGACGGTCAATTTCTGCGTCAAGGACTGTTTTCCATATCTTATCAACTGTCAATTGCAAATTCCTACACTGGAAGTTTTAAAAAACAAACTTAGAATGATCAATAAAACGCGAAAAATGTTTATCCTGTTGTAAACATGTTCACTGATGCATATTTAGTGGGATGCATAGATGCATGCTGCAGACGACAGGCCTGCAATGGGAGAATAGTTCTGAACCCTTAGAAAATGACACCCAATCTGTAGTGGAATGGGAACGTAAATGGATAGTAACATTTAATGCTACTAAGACTAAGCTTCTTTTCTTTAACACTTACATTAAACCTTCTCAGCCACCGATTTCACTGGCTAACAGTACTCTACCTGAGAGTTCATCATTCAAACTCCTCGGCCTAACATTCACAGGAAACATGAATTGGAAAAAATACATAGAAGACATTGCCAAAGCTGCTGCAAAGAAGGCAGTCTCCCTCTACCACGCTAGAAAACTGCTCACACCTGACAGTATCCCGTATCGCTACAAAGCCACCATTTACCCATGCATGGAGTATTGTTGCCACATCTGGGCTGGTGCATCAACCACTAGTCTCTCCTTCTTAGACGAGGTCCAAAAAAGAGTCTTCAACCTAACTGTCAACCAAGCTCCAACCCATCGCCGCAATGTTGTATCACTGTACTTGTTTTATAAGTACTTTAATGAAATGTGCTCTGACAAACTCGAAACACTTGTGCACGCTCGGTGTAAATACCCCCGAATAATCCGACAATCAGCAAAATCCCACTCCTTCACTGTAGAGGTATCTAGATGCTGGAAAGCTTTCTACCCTAATAGTTTCTTCCCTCGAACTGCTAGACTTTGGAATTCCCTCCCTGTTTCCTGCTTCTCTGACTGTACTAACATGCAGAAATTTAAAGGTAATGCGAACAGACATATCGCTGCTCTACCTACATAGTGCCCCTGTAGGCATGGCCCCTAATAATATCCCCTTACGTCCCAGTGGCAATATACCTGTTTGGGGGTCAATAAGAGTACAAAAACAGCAACTAAAGGGTTGTCTTTACACTCTCCAAATCTTCAAAATTAGGAACTCTCCATCTGATGCAGTTCCATGTCATACATGAGACATATTCTATTCAATCCATAGATTCGTCCTTTTCAGGTGTTACAGTAAATGTAACCTATATTAAATACATCACGTAAGCCCGGATGTAGTTTTAGGTGCCATCCAGGACCCGGATGAGATAAAGTTTAAGAATGTTATAAGTCTAGAAATAGTCTAGGCAGAAGAAATAAAATAAAAACATAAATGTTAGAAATGTCTATGTAATATTGATTTCCAGGTGGGGGGATGTTGGTGCCGTGTCCAAGATGATCACCAACATACGAGACCGCATATAATAATTAAATTTTTTTTTAATAAAATGTAAATAAAACTTTCAAAATTAATTACCTGATACGAAAAAGAAGGAAGAATCGACCGAAACTGAATCTCCCCATAAGGAATGTGGACAGCTTAATAAAAGAAGCCAATTAAAGTTGGATTCCCGAGGATATCTTAATTCTTTAATATCTAGTTTTGATTAATCATTCGTATTCTTGCAGTTAAATTCTACATCAAAAATTAATTTAATTATATCATATAAAAAATAATATATAGACTCGAAGCCGCATCAAAATGAATGTTCGGAATAAGTTGAAAAAGAGATTCCTTAAAATATATTCATTATCTCTTTGAAATATATTCATTAATTCTTTGAATTCATTGGAATCGAGGACTATGAACAAACACATTTTGAGGCGAACAAAACTTGAAAATGAAGGTATATATATATATATATATATATATATATATATATATATATATATATATATATATATATGTATATATATATATATATATATATAAAGAAAAGTTGGTCGGATTCTCGGCATCAGACCTAAATAGTATTTCTTCTGCAAAACCGATATTTGATTCTGCCTGCCCACTAAATTATGGAATAAGAAAGGAATTTCAGTCTATTTCATCGATTACATACTATAGCCGGTCATATATATTTTTTCTAGTGCTACCAGATCAGGCTGTCCGAAAATACTGGCTTTCTTACATAAAATGCACCAAATATTGATTTTTTTTCCTTTCCCTTTGCAAAACACAATCATGTTCTGCGAAGCCAAAAACAACAATAATTTTCCTTAACAAAACAACAAATTTCCTCTACAAAACAACCAAACAAAACCACATCAATAAATATTTGAAGACATAAAGAACTTGAAGCACTTCTACCAAAATGCCCGGATTTGACATTAAATTACCCGAAAAGGGTTGATATGCCGTAAAGCAAAACAACCAATATATATTTTAGTAACAGAGAGATAGAGTTCGCGCTAAACACCATTATAATAAAAGAATAGATGTCAACGTACAATTTTTTCTATTGAAAAATATGATAAAAAACACGATTACAGTATTATTTTATTTCAGTTAATTTGAAGAGATCAAGGGGACCCCTCTTGAGGCTAACACTTGATTTCCCTATGAGTTAAACTTATATCTTATATATATATATATATATATATATATATATAAATATTAATTATGTATTACCTACAGACATCGATGTTTGATGCTTACGCAATCTTCAGTGTAGGGAACTCCGATCACAAATCGCCACTGACTCGCAGTCAAGAGTCTTACCCGTCGGCCACCATCAATTAGCTTGGAAGTTATATATATTATTATATATATGTGTGTGTGTGCGTATCTGCATACATTTGTGTTTGTGTACATATGGATATGTGTGTATGCATGTAAATCTCTCTATGTATAAGTCTGTGTGTATTCATGTGTTTGTGAATGTCAATATATGTATGTGAATATATGTATGTGAATATGTGTCTGTGTATGTGGGTATTTTTGTTTGCGTATATGTGACTCTGTGTGTATTCATGCATGTGTGTGAAGTTGATTATGTTTTCGTATGAATCTGTATGTGATTATGAGTATGTATATATGTGTACGCATGGATTTCTGTATGTATGAATATGTGTATGCATGTAAATCTCTCTGTGTATGAGTATATATATATATATATATATATATATAATTCCCTCGGCAAGCTGAACACTCTCTGACTTGCTATACGTGTCCGCTTTCTGTTGAAGGTGACTTTGTGAATGGGTTCGAATCCTTAGACCAGCAGTAATTACATTTCCTATGCTGATAATTGCATATAGCAGGAAGCACTAGTGTATGTAGGTAAAGCAATAATTAATATATGTCTCAAAAAAATGTATTCCTAATGACATGTTTCGCGACGTTTGCGAATCCCTTGGTGCGCGTTATCAGCTTTGTTTGAACAATAATGGTCATCAGTTTGAACATTTGCGATCATGATTCTTCAATTACATCTGTCTCATGTATTCGATGCTATTTTATTTCACTCTATGTTCATAAATAAAAGTTTTCTCGTCATTCTACGAGTGAGTACATTTTTTGAGACACCCTGTATATATATATATATATATATATATATATATATATATATATATATATATATATATATATATATATATATATATATTGTGCGTGTGATAACTGTTAGGTATCGGCTTTTGAAAACCGACTCGAAGTTTCGGATTTCCATTTATATACAGAGCTCGATACTTTTTAATGATAATGGAATATATTACGTGTTTTAATCGGTTATGATCAGATGACTGCAAAACAGTTTTTGTATGTTATTTGTTTTCGCCGGGTATTTCATAACCGTTCTACAGAAAATAACTACAGGACACTGAAGAGATCCAATTTTTCAATCAAGAGTTTCATTATTTTATTTGTTTATTCTTTAAAAAATTGTTAAAGATTTTTTCTAATAAACTCAAGAAGTAAGTAATGTCTGTGAAGGTGGCAAAACAAAAGGGGCTGGTCCCTGGACAAGCCAGTGTTATACCCCTGTGTTCGGTAAATACATTTATATGTTACAGAAATCACCCCACCTCTACATGTACATAGTTACATCTTACCACGTTCCCATACACACACACACTTACACAAACTTGACATTCTGTGAAATCCACATATATGTATGTATTATCTATATAATAAAATTGTTATAATCTTTCTGTAGCAATTCACGTTCAACATAACTTTTGAATTTTTTTTTACGTATGCTAAAATTTTAAACAATTTATTTACATACATTTTTATCTTTATTCGTCTCAAATAAAAGACGTAAGGGGCTACTGTGGTTTGGGGCCAGATTTATAGAGGGCATTCTAAGTGTAAAGTTGTGCAGAAAAATGTTTGTTAACATTACATTTAAATGTATGTACGTTGATACAGTCGGGGAAACAAAGAGCAGGGAGGAAATTCCAAAGGCAAACGTTCCGAAAAAAGAAGCTATTAGAGTAGAAAGTTTTTCGGCATCTGGGGACCTTTACAGTGAAGGGATGGGATTTTGTTGCTATTCAAGTTGGTCGGGGGTATTTGAAACAATTAAATGGCCAAACGATGCTGTAATGCATTTAAACATCACAAACATCTAGTTAAAAAAGGGTGAAAGGACAATAGCCATTTCAAATAAATATATTATTTTGTACGATGTCTATTTTGTTTTTGTTTCGGAAGTTTTTAGATGAAGATTGTACCCGTGGGGCAACGGATAAAGGCGTTAATCAATCAATAGAAGAACAATCAATAAGTAGAATAGTAGTCCGAATAACCCAAATAATACACAAGATGTCTATTTTTCCTTAAAAGAAAAGAAAACTTAAAAGTGTTTCTGGGATTTAAATTTCAACTTTTTGTGAGACGGTCTATCTATTTTATTGCAAAACAAACTTTTTAACGACAAATATTACTTCACTGAATTTTTAATTATCTTTTTAATAATGTATAATGTTTTTTTTTTACACAAAATTAATTAAGAGTGGGTGGGTCGAATAAGCGAAACAAAAATGAAAGTTTAAACACTGCTGGGCAACGCCAGGCAAATACAGCAGGTACATTATACACATCATAAATATATGACATTCCAAGTTTCTGTCAAAAAAGATATGATTTTACAACTGAGTTTTGTAATATATTTATTTTGATGAATCGTGAAGCCAATATCATTCTTTATTCTTTATTTTTTTTCTGCTTGTCCATATTTAGTATTGCAGCAAATCAAATTGACATTCGAATAATACATCACACTGTCGACGTGACATATTAAGCCGGATATTACGCCATACTGTTTTATAGAGGGCGGGGGCTCATGGACAGGTTTTGGTAACTAGTTAACGGACTTAACTCTGTTACTAAATATATAGTTTCTAAACTTTTTTCTAATTGCTTTATTTAAAAACAAGTCATTCATTTTTTTTCACGAATATACTTTTTTCACTTTTTCCGTTTATCTATAGGATAGCTTCCCCTCCCATACACACTTTGCTAAAATATAACCCCAGTTTTGCACACACACACTTTTGCCTTTGCCACAAGATGTGGAGGTGTAAGTTCGAAATCTCACGTCGCCAGTTGTTATGGGCCTGTAAAGGGTCCAGAAGGAAGACATGAACTCGGAGTTTAGAGAAAACAAGTATATTGAACAAAAGGTATAATACAACAGAGAACAAGAGTGGTTGTGCGTCAGTCTTGACTGCCACTATAAACTGGTGTGGTTCCAGGTATTTACTTCCTTCCTACCGCAGTGTGTTGTGGCACAAGGTCAGAAGATAGTGAGAGTCAAACCAGCATCGCTAAATAAGGAGCACTCTGGCCACTAAAATATTGCTATGGGACGCTGGCTTGATTCTCTCTACCTTCCCGTCTTGTTTCACATCTTCCTGCGGTGGGAAGTTAGTAAATAATGGCAGAGTGAAATGTGTACGTGACGAGTTTAGACCACGTCGGGTATTCATTTTATTAACTTGGTGTTGTGAAGAGCAGAAATAAGAGAAGGGGGATAAAAGTCAAATGAGTTGTGAGCCCCATTATTTTTGACTGCGCAACAAGTCGATTATTTTCATTTAATTCACTGAAATGTATCTTTAACGGTCCCATTGAAGAAGAAACCCCAGATATACTAATGATAAATGTTCGGATCGAAATTTCCCCTAGACCTGTTACGATATATAACAATTGTTTTTGGAAAATTGACGAAAATTGATAAAATTCATAAAAACAAATTCTCGTATGAATAAGTAAGTTATTTTTTTATGTTGGTATTAGTTTCCCTAATTCTTTTATAACATCAGGTGCTTACTTGAAAGGAATGTGGTGCAATACAGAACTCGAACACGGTACGCGACGGTGTTCCCTACACGTTATCTCCCAACATTCAAAAATATATTATTACTAGCTGTAACGATCCGGAGTTGCCCGGGAGTCAATATGTTCAAAATGATTTTGCAAATATTTCTTTGTTCTTTAACTACGCCTTTTTTGTTCAGCTCAGTCTCTATGCTACAATTGAACCTGTTTTTTGACCTAATAAAAAATAAGCAAGTGTTAAGGAATGCCAGTCCTCTGCACAGGAATACTTTTTTTTAAATAAATTGAAGCGAAATACGTTATTTTATAACAAGAAACATGGTACAACAGTAAGCAATAATAATTGGTTAGTCAGAATCAAATTTTGATTTGTCAGCATAAATGCTGTTTCGGCCGATCTTTTCAAATCTGGCTGACTTAATTTTACATATTAGATTTGAAAATGGTTTGACATCGCGGATTTTGAGCGGGCAGATAATCTTGGCTTCTGGTCTTTTTCACCAAAGGATCAAATTGACAATTAGCTGTGAAGATTCCTCATTTTAGTTCAAGAGGATAGAGGGGAAGATGTGTATCAGAACGGAAGATATTTTTTTTGTATCAATGCCTTTGGAGAAATTACACGAGCAACATAAATGTTCATTACCAAAATGGCGACTAAAAGATGAAGGCTTTTCCTCCATTTTATTTTATCTATCTATCTATCTATCTATCTATCTATCTATCTATCTATCTATTTAGCTACCTAGCTATCTATTATTATTATTATACTAAATCTGAGTCAATAAAAGTTTGTTTAACTAAGGCTTTTTTTCAACATACTTTAATAATTCAAAATACATGTTAAAATACAGCTTAGTTCTGATGTTACATACCTATTCATCTGTTCCCGTCAATACTCAGGACGGCTGTGACGGTTGATTTCGCCGTGCTGTGTTGATTATTCGTCCGTTCGTCAGGTTGGCTGTGGGCTGTACCGTGTTGAGCTGTTAATTCACACACGTGGCACAAGAGAGAACTAGACTCTGGATTTGGCTTCAAAATCTCTTTATTTCGAAAACACATATACTTCGACAGGACCCATGGCGTGCGTGTGGGGGAAGAAACAGTTCATATGGCTATTTTCGGGCTATTCGCCCCACGTCTCCTGCTGTCTGCAGGGAGCTCGCAATTCGCGTCTCGCTCGCTTGAATCTCAGCAACAAAAAGGGCTAAGGAACGCTTCAACGGAAGTGACGTCGTTTGCATTTCCCCTTTAGCTCCCCCCACCTCTGTAGGGGTATCTCCTACTCTCTGCGTCCCTCTCCGGCCCTCGTCCTCTATACAACACTGAAAGTGAGTACTGTCTTAATAAGATTGATTTAATTTGTTCCAATTCATAATAAACTGAAGGAATATAAAAATGGAGTATGAAAAGAGGGGGAACTGGTTTCTCTCGACAGAAAAAAAACACACTCTCCACTGGAACTTTGCTACGTGGTATACCTTTCTCATGTGAGACCGTCTTCAATGCAATACTAGTTTTTTTATCACGTAGTAGACTTTTCTCCGACAACACCGCTTTCAATACTAAACTCGGAAACTTCGTTATGTGGTATACTTGTCTTCAACAACAATACCGATCTCTATCAATCAATGATCTTAGCCCTTCGAGTGCTAAAACGACAGCGACAACTTCTATTAGACTCGTCTTTTAGAGATGGCACAGCCGTTAACACGTGGTTGATACGCATGGCTATTCTTCTCTCGATGTGCATTTGTTTTTTCTCATATTCAGGTTGTGTGCGCCAGGCAGAGACGAGGCCTTTTTTTTGGTGACGATAAGGAAGGTTAAGGCAATTTCTACCACTCAATTCAGTACCTGTCTCATCATGTCCGCCACAGAAACTGAAAAAGTCACCCACCTCTCTCTCTCTTCGCTCTCTCTCTCTCTCTCTCTCTCTCTCTTACCTATCTATGTATTTGTCTAACCACTCTTATTCTATGTTGAGTAAAAGACTCTCTAATATTCCTGATGTCTCTGTAGGCATTTAGAAAAAGAGTGCTTCTATTTTTTTAGCGTGGACATCTAATTTACATACGGGGTCCTGTACACACCACACATACTATGTAAATTAGATGGTAAAATAATAATCTAAATTTCTATATACTGCTAATTGGTTCCCCGATTTATAAAATCGGGGGACCTATGTTTTGAGGCATTTCCGTCCGTCCGGATTTTTCTTCGCAACCATCTATTGAATTTCTCTGAAATTTTGCATGAAGTTGTAACTTTTGTCAGGTTAGAAAGTGACATTCTCCGATTTTTGAAAATAAATCTGGTTAGCCCCACAAGGGGTCAAAAGGCCCCAAAATCGCAAAAAATGACATTTTTTGTCCCATAACTTTTCATCCATCGATTCAATTTCTATGAAACTTGGCCAAAATATGGAGGCAATTGTTCCTAATAGAAAATAAGTATCGTTGACCTTGGAAAAAATCTGGTTCGCGCCCCCAGGGGTTCAAAAGCCCTCAAAATGGCAAAAATGACCCTTTTCTTCCATAACGTTTGACCCATCCATTCAATTTTTCTGAAACTTGGCCAAAATGTAGAGACAATTGTTCTGGATATAAAATGAGCATCCTTGACTTCAGAAAAATTCTTGTTCGCGCCCCAAGGGGTACAATGGGAGTCAACACGCCCCAAATTGCCCAAATTTATTGTATTTTACACTCGTCACATCGAGTCACACACAGAGGGGGACCACGCATGCGCGGTTTGTTTAATACTAATGAAGATTTGGTATCTGTCCGAAGCCAAAACTATTTCATTACTTCAATTACTAATTGAAATGCAATATATGTCTGAAGCCAAGCGTATTACTTATATTAATTATACGACGGACTAATTGCCGACTAGACTTTCTCTTTTAAAAGGAACGCCGACATCAACCAAACTCTATGTCCCAGTTAGATTCGAACTCAAAGCTACAAGTTTATAAGACCAGTGTATTGAACTACTGAACTATAAGGGTAGGCACGACTTTTACATTAAACTCTAGGACTTTTAAAGACGTTAAGTTGACAACAGAAAAATGGCAACCATTGTAATTCTACTATCAATAAATATTCGGTATACGCTTGTCTAGAGACAAAACTATACTTTTACTTCTATTAATAATGAAAATTTGGTATACACTTGATTGAGACCGAAATTAAACTATTACTTCTATTACTAATTAAGATTGTGTATCTGTCTCTCTGAAGTTGAAACTATACTATTACTTCTATTACAAACAGAGGTTTGGTATATGTCTGTCTGAAGCCAAAACTATACTATTACTTTTATTACTAATAGAGATTTGGTATATGTCTGTCTGAAGCAAAAAAACTATACTATTACTTCTATTATTAATAGAGATTTGAAATATGTCTATCTGAAGCCAAAACTATACTATTACTTCTAGTACTAATGGAGATTTGGTATATGTCTGTCTGACGCCAATACTATACTATTACTTCTATTAATTATGGAGATATGGAGTATGTTTATCTGAAGCCAAAACTATACTATTACTTCTATTACTAATGTAGATTTGGAATATGTCTGTCTAAAGCCAAAACTATACTATTAGTTCTATTACTAATGGAGATTTGATATATGTTTGTCTAAAGCCAAAACTATACTATTACTTTTATTACTAATATAGATTTGGAATATGTCTGTCTAAAGCCAAAACTATACTATTACTTTTATTACTAATATAGATTTGGAATATGTCTGTCTAAAGACAAAACTATACTATTACTTCTATCACTAATGGCGATTTGGAATACGTCTGTCTGAAGCCAAAATTATACTATTACTTCTATCACTAATATAGATTTCGAATATGTCTGTCTGAAGCCAAAACTGCTATTTGTATACTCAATTCGAGGCGGGATAGTGTAGTATATGTTCTGTTGCCATGATACCATCCTCACAGTAATTAACTCCTCGTTTGGAGGTGTAGCGTAGACCAACAACAAATTATCAGAATTGACTGTTCATGAGCAAACTCAATACTTACATTATATATACTAGCAAAAATATGCGACCGGAGACAGAATACTATTGTTAGTAATAATAATAATAATAATGATAATAATAATGATAAAAATAATAATAATAATAATAATAATAATAATAATAATAATAATAATAATAATAATAATGATAATAATAATAATGATAATAATAATAATGATAATAATAATAATAATAATAATAATAATAAGATAATAATAATAATAATAATAATTAGATAATAATAATAATAAGATAATAATAATAATAAGATAATAATAATAATAATAATAAGATAATAATAATAATAATAATAATAATAAGATAATAATAAAAATAATTATAATAATAATAATAATAATAATAATAAGATAATAATAATAATAATGATAATGATAATGATAATGATAATGATAATAATAATAACAACAATAATAATAAAAATGATAATAATAATAATAATAATAAGATAATAATAATAATAAGATAATAATAATAATAATAATAATAAGATAATAATAATAATAATAATAATAATAATAATAAGATAATAATAAAAATAATTATAATAATAATAATAATAAGATAATAATAATAATAATGATAATGATAATGATAATGATAATAAAAATAACAACAATAATAATAAAAATGATAATAATAATAATAATAATAATAAGATAATAATAATAATAATAATAAGATAATAATAATAATAAGATAATAATAATAATAAGATAATAATAATAATAATAATATAATAATAATAATAATAATAATAATAATAATAATAATAATAATAATAATAATAATAATAATAAGATAATAATAAAAATAATTATAATAATAATAATAATAAGATAATAATAATAATAATAATAATAATAATAATGATAATGGTAATGATAATGATAATGATAATAATAATAACAACAATAATAATAAAAATGATAATAATAATAATAATAATAATAATAATAATAATAATAATAATAATAATAATAATAATAATAATAATAATAATAATAATAATAATAATATAATATAGTAGTAATTGTTTTAGTTATGCAGATTAACAGATGTGTCACCGTTTATTAATTTTCGACTGAAATCAAATAAAATAAATATTGGTAGTTGTGAACCAACAGGTTACGGGTAAGTGTAGTTAGTATACTAAAGCTGATTTAGTTAACGTTTATTTCCATTTTACCTATATATTCAATCACACAAAATACATGTTTAAATATTCCTTTACTTTTGTAAGGTGCAGAAACGTATCTGTAATTTGATAGGTCACACTCTTCTTCTTATCTGCACCATCTTTCCGACAGACGTGATGTTGCTAGTCTCAGTCTTTTCTATAAATACTATTATGGCATGTGTTCTTCAGAATTGTCTGATCTATTCCCTGCTTCTTTTGTTCCAACACGTTTGACTCGTTGGTCTAGAGTCTTCCATCAATTCACTGTTTCGATACCTCATTGTAATACAGCTTCCTATTCCAGTAGCTTCTTTTCAAGAACTTGCAGACTTGTGGAACTCTCTTCATGCTGACTGTTTTCTTCCTACCCTTTTTCTAATATAATAAATGCATATATTAATATAATAAACATGTTATATGAATATAATAAAATATATACATATATTAATATAATAAATATTTTATATCAATATAATATGTATAAGCAATACATATATTAATATAATTAACACGTTATATCAATATAATAAACTAAATACATATATTAATATAATATAATACATACATATATTAATATAATAAATACGTTATATTCATGTAATATAATAAATACATATATTTGGCTAAGATCAAAGTGTAGTATCTGTTCCGATGGATACTTCACCCCATAGACTGGTGTTGTCTTGGCCTTCGGAGCTTGATTTAAGCCGGTCTATGGGTCTGTCCTGTGCAGTTCTAGGTCCACCCTCCCAGGCTTCGCCTCCCCTCTTTGGGGAGGAGTAAGTTTATTGCTTACTGTCTGAGGCGCCCCGACCGAGGAATGCCGACGGGGCTGCCCAGGCAATTTTTAATGGCCAGAGTGCTCACCTCTCGGGCGCTGGTTTTTCAAACCCCACTTTCCCGACCTTGGGTCACATCTTACTTATGGGAGTAAGATAAAAACTGGCCTTGTGCCTAACTCCTGGAGAGGAGTAAATCAATACACATATCTAACTTTATATAAAAAATGATAAATACTGAAAATGTTAAGATCGGATGTTTCTCTAATTTTTCGTTGATCTTTTTTCAATCAGGGTTCAATTCATTTGTTTTTTAGTTAAAAACAAACAAATCACTGCCATTTTCACTGTTCATGCCGACATCAAGCTCAAATGTGCAGATTTTCAAAATGATAACCCGATAAAAAAAAAACAACAAAAAAAACTCGCATCTCGATGAGCGGATCAAAAATAATAAGCATGATCATTGAAAGCGATTTTGGCTCGTACATTTTTTGAACATGGATAATCTTCGTTTCTGGACTTTGTTTCTGAGAATCAAAATTGACATTAAGCTGTGACAGATTGTCTTCCTGAGCACGGGATAATGAGCAAGAGATTGGTAGCCGAGGATGGGGGCGCTTTTAATTCCCGTCGTTCAAACGGGTATATTATTTACCTCCTCTTCCAGAGGTTAGACACAGGGTCAGGTCCGTGAAACAAAATACCACGGGGATGCTTACTAGCTAACTACAACATGGTCGTTTTCAAGTCCAATGGTAACAAATTTTTGTCGAACTGTCCCTTAAAATAATAAAACCCTGTCAATCCCCCCCCCCCCGTTTTCCAATCTTCTCAATCCTTGTCCAACTGACAAACTCATTAACCCTTATCTTCGAGTGGCTTTCGGGCCTTGATAAGAGGTGCGTCGTTAGTATATAAAAAAAATGTTTTGAAAAACCAGCGCACGAGCTGAAATGCGCTCTAGCCTACAAAATATCCCTGCGCAACCTCCGTCGCCATTCCCCGATAGGGACGTCTCAGGCGACTAGCAATAAACTACCCCCATCTCAAAGGGGATAAGGTAAAGCCTGGAAGGGTGAACCTACTAGAACAGCATAGAACCGTATCTCAGCCTGAAAGAAACAAGGCTACTCTCGGACTGATTGTCGAGGACGTACCCTCGATTTGTATAAACACCTATTCAAGCTGTGCCAGGTACGTATATTTGTAAAACAACAACAACAACTCAACAACAACAAAAACGACATAGCTAAATATATATATATAAAGGACGAAACGTATACGTACATAGATAATAAACAATAACAAATATTTATTATTATTATTTGTCGCTCCTCGAAAAAGTAGAGCACTGTAAGTGTAGTATTAACACAGCATGACGTCACTAGCTTTAAATGCATCGTTCCTTCCATTAAGAAAGTAGAACGCTCTAGACGTTCAAGCCGCCGATAATGTGTTAAAATTATTACCGTTTATTCGCTATTTAAAATTGGCCGTGTGGTTAAGGCGTCGGATTTGAGTTGAAAAATACTTGTAATCTAGGGTTTCGAATCGCATGACCGGTAGTGAATAGTCATATCTCTATGCTGATGTGTCCCGATTATTAAAAAGGACGAAACGTATACGTACATAGATAATAAACAATAACAAATATTATATATATATTTATATATATATATATATATATATATATATATATATATATATTTGTTGTTGGTGATTTTATTATTCCATTAATTGCGACAAAATATATGCTGTTTCATTAGCGCCCACAATGAACGCCAACTTTTCAAGCGACAATGGAATCCAAAATATATATATATCGGCGAAACAAAAATGAAACTGAAAAGACTCCCGAGCAACGTCGGGAAGGAAAAACTAGTCTAATATCACATGAGAAGATAAATTAGAAAAAAAAATTCGCGGTTTTAATATTTTTTTTGATACGTAAATCAACTTAACAACGAGTTGTGACGATTCTTCTTCTTCAAGTTGGTATCATAACGATGTGTATCTTGTTCTAGACCAGTATTTATATGAGTGAGTGCGCAATATAGGTGACACAGCTTATTTAGATGCAAATTTTTTTTTACTAAAGAGTCACGGCTTATCAAGGCCTTAAGGCCACTCGAGGATAACGGTTGATTAGTGTCAGGTGGACGGTAAGATAACACAGTAATGATCGGTAATGGTGAAGTTTGGCAGAGTTTGATTATTTAGGAGGACGGCTTAACAAGAATTTGTTTACATTGGACTTGAAAATGACAATGTTGTAGACAGCTGGGAAGCGGCCCAGCAGTATTGAGTTCCACAGCCGGGTAATTCTAGGAAATAAACCTTTGCTTGTTGAAGTTTCATTTAGCTTTAAGCACAGATAGGGAGAAAGGGAAATTATTGATAGTGGTTGTAGCTAGACGAGTATTTGTTGTTGATGTTTTACGGTGGGGGATGATAGAGTAGAGTTCAGCCGAGAACCTACCATGAAAATAACGATAGAGTAGAGAAAGACTAGCAACGTCTCTTCTGTGAAAAAAAAGGTAGTAGGGAGAAGGGGAGGACATCGCCTCCGAGATTCTGAAGTCGGTTTTGTACTCTGTCAATGCAGGAAAGGATCTCATGAGCAGCACCTCCCCAGATATAACAACATTACTCCATCTTAGGACGTATTTGGCTCTTATACATGTAGATGATTGCTTCAGGAGCGGTAGAATGATCCAATCATTTTCCCAGCGACCTTTACAACAAATTTACTGTAAGTCTTCTATTTAATGTGTGAATATGGTGTCAACACCGATAGATTAATTAAAAAAAAAACTTAGTTCACCCCAAACAAGGCAAGCTGCCACTGTAGACGTAAGGGGATACTGAGAATGAGAGTGAAAGTGTTTTGGAGTCATCCTAAATTGGGAGCTGTGCAGCGAGAGGCTTGTTCACATTAGTTTTTAATTTCTGCATGTCGGTACAGTCATGGAAACAGGGAGCAGGGAGGGAGTTCCAGTGACCGGCAGCACGAGAAAAGAAGCTATTGGAGTAGAAGGCTATCCGGCATCTGTCGACCTCCACAGTGAATGGGTAGGATTTAGCTGATTGTCGGGTTGGTCGAGTGTATTTACGTCGAGGGGGGCACAAGAGCAGCAAGTTCATCGGAGCACATTCCATTGAAGTATTTGTAAAATAAGCACAAAGATGCAACATTGGTGGATAGTGAGGGATCTATTATGTTAGCGACTCTTTTTTGGACCTTGTCTAACAGGGAGAGACCAGCGGTTGGTGCAACAGCCCGGATGTGACAACAATACTCCATGCATGGGCGGATAGTGGCTTTCTAGATATATAGAATACTGTCAGGTGTGAAACGTTTTCTAGCACGGTAGAGGGAGCTCACTTTCTTTGCAACAGCCTTGGCAATGTCTTCTCATTTGGCGGGCTATATTCGACTACAATATATCTGGTAAAAGAAATAATAATTTCAACTATAAAGTGTAATTCATTGTTATAGGAGAAATAACAAGAGAGCTCAATTACTTGTGCATCGGACACTGTCTCTTTACAAATAATAAATGAATAAATAAATACAAGGCTTATTTATATCGCACTTAAAATCCATCTGTCAGGGCGGCCTAGCGGTGAGAAGCATGTATTTGAGAACTTCGGGTTAAGGGTTCGAACGTTCGTCCGGCGACACAGTTACTTCATCCGAAACTGATGATTGTTGATTAAAACATATATATATATATATATATATATATATATATATATATATATATATATATATATATATATATATATATATATATATAGTAGTATGTTTTTAAAAAGGCTGAGAGCAATGCAAAGTGCCGGGTAGGATGTAAGCTGGAAGAAGCAAAAATAATAAATCGAATAGAATCTACCAAAATGGATGCCAGAGAATATTCTCTGGCATCCATTTTGGTAGATTCTCTGCACAGACGGAGTTTTCCGTTGGTGTTTATTATTTTTGACAAAGGGAAGTTTTTTTTTCCCGAAATATTAAATAAATGATTTTTAATAATCATCCGGACAACACACAAACAGCTAACACCACACTTGCTGTTATGTAAGATTTTAAGAAAAAATTAATAGTAATTCCAATTTCGATTTCGATTTATTATTTTTGTTTCTTCCAACTTACATCCTACCGGCACTTTGCATTGCCCACAGCCTTTTTAAAAACATACTACTACTATTCCCAGAAATGCTTCAAGCAAACTACCATTCTCTATTATATATATATATATATATATATATATATATATATATGTATATATATGCATATATATACATATATATATATGTATATATATATATACGTATATATATATGTATATATATATGTATATATATATATGTATGCATATATATATATATGTATATATATGCATATATATACATATATATATATATGTATATATATACGTATATATATGTATATATATATGTATATGTATATGTATGCATATATATATATATATATATATATATATATATATATAAGAATAAGGGATTCACATGGAAGAGCAGAGATGTAACGAGACCTCGCAGGACAACTACATCGATGTGTTTGGAAAGTACAACCCACGCAGAAAATCAACTTATAAAAAGAAAATTGAACTGTTACTTCGATTATAATCAATAGTCAGTTATAAGTTATCTCCCTTTATCAAAACATTTCACTAGCGTCACTCCAGAAATAGACACGGGAGCTTCTTTCTCTTTCTCATCACAGACGAGTCCAGCTCAGACGTATAAAAACACAGTTAATAAAAGCATGAAGGGAACACCACGTTCGTCCTCTTAATTCCCGACTTCAGTCTTGTCTCAATATATTACACTTCTGACATCTTCGCGAATCAAATTATGGTGATAACTGTAAAAGAAACGTATCAGAAATCGGTTTTAAGATGTAAAAAAGAATAAAAAGAAAGAAAAAATTAATCCATCGAACATGTGTCGTAAGCAATAAAGCAAAATGTTTATCGATAAAATCTCGTATTGAAAATTCTTCTTATATCACGTCTTAGGCGTACAAGTTAAAGAAATGTAAAACTTTCTTCCAACCCAAACTCACGTTCGTTTTTAAAGAAAAGCATGAATAAAAATATTTTTTGTTGCTGTTTTCTGTCTGTTTTTGCTCTACTATTTCATGTTTAATTGCTGTCAAATTAGTTTTTTTTTCAAGAGTTTCTTTTTAGTCGGAAATTGAATGTTTATGTTTGGTTTGTTTTTCGATACTTTGAAAAAATGTCAGTCGTAATGAATCGTCCCTATTTGGCATCAACACATACTGGGTTGCTTCCTCGCCTACCCCCCCCCCCCACTAAAATCCAATCTTTCTCATCGTGGAAGGTGAGGCGAAAACATGGTAATGTCAGTGCTATGCCGTCTGGAACTCCGGTTCCTGGCAGGGTCGCCCAACTCACGAGGAGTCAGCATCAGGACCCGTCGTACTACGGTCGTCTTTCCTTCTCCGTGTGACAAGCAAAGATGTGTTAAGCGTGGAATCGCAGATTAATGGAGTGAGAGTGGAAACATTATTTCTGCGCCATTCATTTATGCGTTCTGGACACAAACCTTACCCGACTTCGCATGCAACCACTGAGCCTTGCTTCTCTCGGTGTCGAGGGTAAAACTCTGAATCTTGCATGTTAATGAATCACTCATCCCCAATATGAAATGATGAAAATAAAGAAATATAGCCTGCGCTGCTTCCGAGCGAAAGCGGTAATGGTTGGGATGACGGAATACTTAGACCCCGTATTGAGATCAATGTGTAGTATCTGTGGATAAAGTATATTCTAGAGTTAAAAAAAACTCATAGCACTGTCAAAAATTAATATTTAAAAAATATTTTCAAGAGATGACATTTTGAACCATAGTGAATCATATTCCATAAAAAAAAATTTTCAACAAAAAAAATAATAATTTGGTAAAAAAATATTTTGAACAAGTTTTTTTAAAAATCAGATTAGCACTTATATTGGCAAGTAAAAATACATTTAATAACATATTACACTTTTTACATTCGATATTCTCCCTAGATAGTTACTATCAATGCCGCAAATACGTCCGTACCACGCATACTCTATCACCAGGCGTGCTGGTATAGATAGGTGTGGAATAAGGCTTCACTCGTTCCGCACTGTCGTATCAACTTGTGTTTACCCAATGTAAACATTGTAATATGTTATTAAATGTATTTTTTACTTGTTCATATAAGTGCTAATCTTAGAAAAATTGTTCAAACATTTTTCCCAAATTATTATTTTTTTGGTGAAAAAAAAAAATTTATGGAAAAAAAAAACTTTTTTTCGTCAAAAAGTATGATTCACTATGGTTCAAAATATCATCTCCTGAAAAGAATTACCAAAAAATATTAATTTTTAACGGTGTCTGGTCTGTTCGCGGTCGAAGGAGACAGGTCCTTCTTGACTTAGGCAATATTTATTTTTGTCCCATCCATAGTGTCTTTTTAGAGTGCTGGATGTTGTCTACTTAAACCCGACCGTGTGTCTGACTTTGCCCTCATGGGGAGTCAATTACATAGTGATAATTCACTTTCATCTTGTGTTGCGTCAATAACTGTTTACGTCATTCAACGTCCCATTTACGTCACGTCAGCGGACATGTCCATTTGAGCAATATTTACTTTTCTTTTCCCATGAAGAGTGGATATGATACGAAATCAGTTTTAAGTAAAAAAAAATCTAGCTCCCCAAAGAAAGGGGAACTTTGGATGTTAATCATAATCTCGCTTACAAAAAAAGAGGACTCCGCTCCGGCTACAAAAATAGCCTGATCGGTCCTGTCTGCACAGACGACAGACAATAATCCCCACTATGAAAGAATGAGACGCAAGAAATAAACATTTCACAGCCACCAAAAGGAAGAGGTAATGCCGGGGAGGAGCGCCTCCCGAGATAGAACAGACACTACACATTGGTCCTGTACTGGGTCAATAACAAATAGTATTTACGTCATCATTGAACGTCACGGTTACGTCATATTTATGTCACGTTATCGGACATGGTCATTTGGGAAATATTTACTTTTCTCTTCTCATGGAAAGTAGGTGTGGCACAAGGTCGCTTTAAATGTGAGAAAATCCAAGCAATAATCCTGATGATTTCCCTCAGAAATTAAACAAACTTTTCTATGTAGGTTACTTGCCATAATTTTATTTTATACGGCTACTAAGTTCTACTCACGTATTGAGCACTGTTAAAAACTGTTCTGGATATGTAACCGTGCTATGTTTGTATAAATAAAACATTTATTATATATTCTGTGGATTTTGTCGGCTGAAGCCCTTTTTTATTATTAAACACAATGGGTCATTTGGTGAATAAGAAAGATGAAGTATTATCTAGTTGTGTGCATGAAATTTGATACAAATGTAACCACTTTCAGGTACCTTAACATCGTTCTGGTACCTTAACCTCGTGCTGGTACCTCAACCCCTCCCACTACCTCCCAATACATTGTTTGGCTAACTTTTCTCTACCGTAGATTGATAGTGTTCCTTGTGTTTTGCCTTATTGCCTTGTCTCAATAATTAGTATATTCCCATAACTCTCCTCTTTCAGACAGCTGATTTATTAGCTCTGTTTTCTATATTATTCTAATATAGTTATTTTTATATATGGTTATTTTTTATATATAGATATTTTGTCATATATATAGTTATTTTTATATATAGTCATTATTTTAGCTGTAGCTAGTAATATTTTTTATATATAGTTATTTTTATATATAGTCATTATTTTAGCTGTAGCTAGTAATATAGTAGTCTTCCACTTATACAATCTAGCTAATAGAGAAATAAAAACATTTATTTAATCTAACCACATATGTTAACACACTATTTTACTCGACCCTTCCCTGCATATGTGTATAATTTAGACTAACAATGTCGTTTAGTTGCGCTTAGATTTTAACTATGAGTGTACTGTTTTAGCCTAGATATCTTACCCTTATCTTGACAATGCGCCGCTTACCTACACATTGAATAAATATTAATCTATTTTAACACTCTTATTACTATATGAATCCCCCTTTACTTATTTATAAAAGAATCGGATACAGTAATTTAATCTGAATCTAGAATTTAGAACACTTGTATCGTAATTGGAGAAAATATTAGAATCGTCCCATCACTAGTCACAACACAGCTTTAATGCGTAAAGCATAAGTTCCCTAATTAGATTCCGTTGCACGTGCAGCTGTATGACTTTCAAATGACACTAGGAAAGAAGCAGTGCACAACGCGGCGTCGGCGCACGATAATAACAAACACGACCGGTACCTTCCGCGGCTTCAAATTGTTCGGTCACGCGATCGATGCGCGGCCAACAAGCACGTCAGCAAATATTGATTGCTTGATCGTTGGGATTTACGGCATGTCAACAATCGTTTGGGTCATTTTATGCCGAAACCGCACATATATTTTGTATACGACTGATTTGTAAATCATCATTCTTCTAGAGATATTTTTTGCTACATAGTCATTCATTTAGTATTTTACTTACCTCATCTCAAGGAGGTTAGACACAAGGTCAGGTGTGGTTTTGAAAAGCTAGCGCACGAGGATTAGCGCGCTCTAGCCTACAAAAAAAATGCCTTAGCAGCACTGTCGGCGTTTCTCGGCGATTAGCAATAAACTACCCCATTCTAAGAAAGAGAAAGAAAGGTAACGCCTGAGAGGGTTGGCATCCTAGAGCTAAACAGAACCATATTCCAGCCCGACAGCGACAAAGTCACTGTCTGGCGGGTTGTCGAGGACGCATCTCCGAATGGTAAGAACACACTGACTCAGCCTTGTGCCAGATACGGATTTTATATTGGCTAGTCTCACCGCCGCTTAAGTTCGGTGATCTTACGGGAATCGGTGGTGTCAATGTGATTATATTCGTATATATCGTGCGTGTGTTAGAATATGACCTAATTGGGTCTAGAAAAACAGAGATCAACATCACTGCGAAGCTTACTACTACTACTACTACTACTACTACTACTACTACTACTACTACTACTACTACTACTTGTCATCTACACGACAAAACTCCAGCTATTTACAGACAAATAAAAACGTTAATCATGCATTTATGAACCCAAGTGAACTATATAATAAAATGTACATCTTGTTGAATATACATTCTCAGTCTTAGGAGGTCCACTCTCCCAGGCTTTACTTTCTCTCTGAGAAATTGTTAGTTTATTGCTAATCGCCTGAGGCGCCTCTACGGTGGAATACTGACGGGGCTGCTCAGGCATTTTTTAAGCCAGTGTGTACTTCACTGAGTGCGCTGGCTTTTCAAAACAACACCTAACATTGTGTTTAATTTCCCTGCAGATGCGGTAAATGAATATACGATTGATTGTAGATTAATTGGAATTTAAAGAGATTTCTGTTACATACATCACCTGGTTTTCCAAAATGGTCACCCGATCCGGTACTGACCAGGGTCAACGTTGCTTAATTTCGGTGATCTAGTGAAAACAAGTGGTTCAACGTGACGATATATTTATTGAATACTTTGAATTTCTAGAGATTTTTGTCACATAGTCAGTACCTGGTCTTCACAAATGCTCACCCATTTAGTAATGACCAAGGTCACCGTCACTTAACTTCTCTAATCAAACAGTAACCGATGTGTCAACGTCACGATACCACCTCCCTGATGCAATTGCGCCTGAGATCTGTATATTCGCTGATGACATTATTATCTATTCCCAACAGGAGAGCTAATTGAATGCTCACACGTGCAAGACAATGGCTTGATGCTTGGAAAATGACCCCAAATGGGACCACAAATGAATGGTCCTATTTAATGCTAGCAAGACAAAGCCTATTTACTTTAATAACTATAAGAAACCTTTCGAAACACCGTTTGTACTGACCTCTATCATTTCGCCGTAGTTTTGCACCCTGTGCTTGTTTCAGAAGTACCTCTACGAAATGTGACCCGATGAACTTACAGCACTTGTACATCCTCAACGTAAATACCACCGTCCCACCCGACTAGCGCACAATAGCCCTTCATTGTGTAGTATTATGCAGGGCTTAATCAAATGACAACACATGTATCTTATGAAAATATAAGATGTATCTTTATTTGTTGGTGACGATGAGGGTGGTGGTTGGAGAGGATTTGTGCACATGGAATCAGACAGTTGATTCTTCTACGTGGCTCGATCGTCAACTAACTTCTTTCAATTTTCGGTTGTTATTATATAACAATTTCGTGGTCACCTCGACGACCTCATCGAGGTTGTACTCGGTGACGGCTTGAACTCATTTAACAATTCAACAAATCTGTCTTTTATTGGCATGATACAATTGCACCTGGTAAAATGGCATTTAACCCCTTCCGACATATCTCTTTCTTTTGACATTGGATTCTTACCGTTTAAGTGATTCAACTGCAGGTGCATATCCTTTTGTCAACATGTTTTTACATTATGACAATTGATCAGTCTATGTCGCTTCTTCCGTTGCAGATGTTTGATGTTTTCGTACAGTGTTTCTGATCAAAATTGACCTTCATGTCATCCAATAGCTGCCTCTTCCTGTGCAGGTGTTTGTCTGGTTGTGAGTTTTATTTTATTTTCAAATAACTTTTTGGTCATCCAATAATTATCTTATCTTTTGACAATCGCCAGGTGCATCTGTTTTATCAACAACTTTTCCGTACACCGACTTCGGATCTGTAACATTTGTAGAGGTCTGTAGATGCCGGGAGACTTTCTATTCAAATAGCCTCTTTTTCCCGGACTGCTTTATCTTGGAATTCTATTCACTACTCCATGTTTCTCCGACAAACAAGCAGAAATTCAAAGGTAATGCAAACAAACATCTTGCTACTCAACTTTTGGCTAAGATCAAAGTGTAGTATCTGTTCCGATGGATACTGCACCCCATAGACTGGTATTGTCTTGGCCTTCGGGGCTTGACTTACGCCGGTCAATGGGTATGTCCTGTGCAGTTCTAGGAGGTCCACCCTCCCAGGCTTTGCCTCCCCTCTTTGGGGAGGAGTAAGTTTATTGACTTACTGTCTGAGGCGCCCCTACCGGGGAATGCCGACGGGGCTGCCCAGGCAATTTTTAAACCCCACTTTCCCGACCTTGGGTCACATCTTACTTGTGGGAGTAAGATAAAAACTGGCCTTGTGCCTAACTCCTGGAGAGGAGTAAATCAATACTCAACTCCTCACTCAGGATGCCCTTATAAATCTGGCCCCTATTTGAGTGGCAGTATGCCTTGTTTAAGCAAACAAAAACCATTATTAAAAGGATGTTTTCTTACATACAGCGCAGGTTCTTCCCAGATAGTCACCCATTTAGTACTGGTCAAGCTGGATGTCACTTAACTTCGTGCGCGAATATTTCAAAACTTTTGACTCACCCTTGTAAACTTCACTGGAACAATCATCGTCTCTGATTCAAATCTGGAATTGGCTTCAGCTATTTTTATTCATAGTGAAACATTCTAATGTGTCATAATATAAGAACCACTAAAAGGACCAACGGGCGATGTTTTATAGACATTTGACTCGCAGAAAAGTAACCGTGTTTGTTCGTTTTGTGCTGAAAGCTTTTTGTAAGCCTGTAGACAAAGGTAAATAAACGCTGCGAAATGCAAATATTCATCCAGTTATTCTTGGTAATTTCATTTGTCATATTTTGGCATTTTCGCATAACTTTTGCGCTGATTGGTAAAAGACCCGTCAAAGTAAGTAAAAAGGATTCCTTTCGTAATAGTGGATTCGAACTTCAAACTTTGCATCAAATGAAAAAAGTCCACAAATTCACACACGCACACACATACGCACACATACACATACATATATAAATACATATATTTAATTCAGTAGAATACAAAATGTATGACACCATTACTACTTTGTAATCGTACTCCAAATAGTTCAACACTCCATGTGTACACGCGTTTCATAAAATCCAATTTTATTATCACTTTTACATAGTTTAATGATTCAACACACATTCTTATCATTTTGAAAACATCTGAGATCGATTGAAAATCGTGGGTTATGAAATGATATTTTGTTTTTATTCCTGAACTCGCAAGTATTTAAACCAAGAAAACCATTTGTTTATTCAGGTTGTTGACCTTTATTAAGAAAATGAGATTTGTTTTATTTGAAAAGGATCGATTATAAAATGCTTTGAAGCTAATCAGAGCCCCTTAAAAGTCAATCCCATCCATTATTTATAGTATAACCGGAGTTAGGGTATAAATAGCTTTGTATCGATGTGATTAATTTATTCCTTCTTCATTAATTTTAATTTTAATTATCATTCTCACCTATACCGTAATCAAAAATCATTATAATCTAAAAAATACAAAAATACGTAATCCATATGTATTATCTTGTACTAAAAAACTATTTAAGTCAAGGAACAGTGAATCGACTGACTTACTTTTATATATATAATATATATATATATATATATATATATATATATATATATATATATATATATATAATTTTTAATAATTCACAGTAAAAATAATATATATTATTTTGAGAAGTTTATTTTATATTATACTAGCAGTGTAATCTAGCATTACTCTGGTTAGAGTTTCGGATAGCATCATATGTAACATTATATTAAGGAGAGTGTACTTTAACAGCAACCTTGATGTTATCAGATAGATATCTTACTCACTGAGCTATTCAGATATATGTTAACACTTTTAAACTAACGCTTATCGATTGATTAATGTCATTGTATGACAGTTTACAAAAGTGTCAGTAGCTCCTTTAAGGGGCAGCTAAAAACGTAAAACTACTTGCATTATATTCAAATCTAAATTTCACGTGTGAATAGACTTACATTTAAGGTACACTCCCTAGTATGTCTTCGTTTTTAGATATGCTCTCCTTTATTATATACTAGCGGAACCCGTCGCCCGGCGTTGCACGTGAGAAAATACTACCTATTGCATGACGTCGAATAAAAAAGAAACGGCCTATTGTTCTTTCTCCCCCTCTACCGTGTTGGCGAATGTTTTAGATTTTAAAAAAAAGAAAAAGAAGTTGTAGAGTAGAATGGGATCGAACGCTAAAACTGCCGATCATGAAACCTGCCTTCTTAACGACTGCGCCACGGTTTTAGCTCGATACATTTACAGTTTCAAAATCATACACCTTTAACACGCATATTATAGAAAACTTGCCCAAATCAATTTATTTAATCAACTACAAATGACCTAAAACCGTGTCATTGTTGAACTTTACATTTAGTCGGCAGAAACTAAACTTTAACATAACACGCATGCCAATAAACAAGCTTAGGTTAATTCGCCTATTTTCACATGTATCGGGGTCTACGAGTATCTTGGCACTTATTGAATTAAATAGGAAGTCGATTCGATCAAGAAATTGTAGCCGCCATGTTGAATGATTAAATGTTGCAGGAACTGTGTTCGTTAATTTCATTCGCTTAATTCCGGAATGAATATAAATGTAGAAGTCATAGGTAGAAATGGAAATAACGTAATCTGATATTCGCGGAAAATCATTGGAGTGGACTGGAGTGGTAATTAAGTCTTTGCGTATTGTATTATATTATATAGTAAATTAATACAAGGCAAATAATAAATAAAGACGGTGTCTTAAAAAAAATTAAACTGTGTTTAATTAGTTCGCGGTGTCGATGAGTAGAGTGACAGTACAGAATTGTTAGGGAGAAAAGTTTTTGCTACCACCTATATGGAGTTGATATGGCGGAGAGTCGCGGATAGTGGACTAAATGTAATATTTAGTGTTAGCTGGAAAAAATAATAACAAATTTACTAAAACACGGTCGAGTGAATAAGTGTAATATAGTGGTCAGTTTAGTAGCCTTTGATGCATGTGGTTATTTTCCTATTCTCCGAGAAGGTACAGGGGAAAAATCGTCTTCACTTTATATATTAGAAGAATATATATATATATATATATATATATATATATATATATGGGGTAAGGTACACGATAATTCATGAAAATTCAATAAGATCATTTTTTTCCTTCATCCCATGTGTGTGCCTTTAATATAAAATAAAATTATTTCTGTATTCTTCATTTTCTGAAGACGGTCCCCACGAACGAAACCGGTCAAAAAATCTCTTGTTTTTGTTTTTCTCCTGCACTTTGACTTGTTTTCCGTCTGTCATCTTTTCACACACACACACACACACACACACACACATATATATATATATATATATATATATAGAGAGAGAGAGAGAGAGAGAGAGAGAGAGAGAGAGAAAGAGAAAGAGAGAGAGAGGGGGGAGAGACAAAGATCTAGGTGTATAGAGAGGGATGAAGTAAAAGAAAGAGAGAAAGAGAGATACGAACGGACAAATGGACAAACGGACAGACAGACAGACGGAGAGCCGTTACGTTCTAAATATATTAAATATTTTCACTTACATTTTATTATATTAAAATAAGTTTTAAAAAATTCTTTGGTTTCGTATAATTTTATTTTCTTTAAATCAGGGGGTAGAATCGAAACCGTACACTCGATGTTTTAAGTCTGATACTTTTCAAAATAAACTATAATTACTCATAATAAAAATCGGAATATGTATTTGAGGTTAAAGAGGTTCTGTTCCCATAACTAACTAAGAGGCGGGGCATGTGGATATTTTGCACATTGAGGGTAACGTAGAGATGCGGGGCCATTGACATTGTCTTCTCTGCAATCTTTTATGAATATTATATAAATGCAATAAAAATGAGGTATATTTGAAGTTTTAAAGCATGTTCGGCCCCTATAGATCTCTTAGGTTAAGAGGGCACTTATATATATATATATATATATATATATATATATATATATATATATATATATATATATATATATATATATATATATATATATATATACAGGGTGTCTCAAAAAATGTACTCACTCTTAGAATGACGAGAAAACCTTTATTTATGAACATAGAGAGAAATGAAATAGCTTCAAATACATGAAACAAATGTAATTGAAAAATCATGTTCGCAAATGTTCAAATTGATGTCCATTATAAATTTACTCACTCTTTTTTTTTGTTTCAGATATTCTGAATTAATGAAGCTATGGCAGGAAATCAACTTAGTTTCGAAGAGAGAAAGTTTGTCCTGAAATGCTATTGGAAGACCGAAAACGCCACTGAAGTGCAACGCCGGTTTACAAGGGAATTCGCAAAACCGCCACCCACGCGCCGGACCATTGCGCGCATCAGAGACAAATTTGAAGCAGATGGAACCGTACAGAATACCAACAAACAACGTTCAGGACGACCACGGACATCTACGTCCCCTGAAAAAGAACTGCAGGTGCAGGAAACACTCCTTCGATCACCACAGAAATCACTTCGCCAAACTGCTCGGGAAACCCACATCTCAAAAGATAGCGTCAACCGCATAATAAAGCGTCTGCATTGGAAATGCTACATTCCAAGGCTGTGTCATGCTCTCAACGAAGACGATCCTGACCGGAGAGTCGAATTTTGTGAATGGTACCTGGCAAAATGTGCAGAAGATGTCGAGTTAGCACACAAAATTGTGTGGAGCGATGAAGCAATTTTCAAATTAAATGGTACCATTAACCGTCATAATTGCACGTACTGGTGTCCTGCAAATCCTCACGTAACAATTGAACACCATGTAAACTTACCAGGAGTAACAGTGTGGTGTGGGATATCCGCATTGGGCATCATAGGACCTTTCTTTTTCAACGAAACTGTCAATGGTGAGAGCTACCTCAACTTGCTTCAGGAATTTGTTGGTCCACAAATTACAGAGAGGTTTGGTGATGACGGCGATATTTACTTTCAGCAAGATGGAGCTCCTCCCCACTACCATCGCGATGTACGAGCTTACCTCGATGCAGTGTTTCCTGACACATGGATTGGACGAAGGGGCCCCAATGAATACCCTGCGCGTTCCCCAGACCTAACACCCATGGACTTTTTTTTTGTGGGGATACTTAAAAGACAAAGTTTATGGCAACAAACCAAGGACAATTGATGCATTGAAATTGGAAATTGAAAGACACTGTCGTGATATTCCTAATGACATGTTTTGCGACGTTTGCGAATCCCTTAGTGCGCGTTATCAGCTTTGTTTGAACAATAATGGTCATCAGTTTGAACATTTGCGAACATGATTCTTCAATTACATCTGTCTCATGTATTCGATGCTATTTCATTTCACTCTATGTTCATAAATAAAAGTTTTCTCGTCATTCTACGAGTGAGTACATTTTTTGAGACACCCTGTATATATATCTACATATATAAAAATGTAAAGTTGGTTTGTTCGTTTCCCATGGAAATATACTTCCACTATACCATTACCACTGACATTTTTTTATAGCAAATCCTTACATCCGAGCTATGTTTTTATGTTATTATCATAATTTTTACTTTACACATAAAAAACACTTTTTATTACAATTCGTTCCTACTAAGTTGCACTTCCGGTTTACAATCCGTTTCTGCGAACCTGCATGACCAACTTCACTTCCGGATTGACCTTCCTCCTCCCGCTGTCACGTATCTACTTCATACGTAAAAAGTGTTTTCCTTATTCGTTTTTTGTTTCCCTAAACAAACGTTTACACTAATACTTACCTAACAAACGTGCGTTAATTTCATTTCCTCTCTACTTCGATGTTTTTAAAACCTGCTTCATTCCTCATTTTCTTCCCTTTAATCATGCTTCATCTCTAAAAAAAAACAACACTACTTGCATTTCTTACACAACCCTTACTCGCGCGTTATAATTGATTGTTTATTTTAAAACCAGTTATCTTTATAAAATTATTCATTCCTACTGTTTTATTTTTACAGGTAAGATTTAATACATAACGCACGTGCTTTAAGTTCATTTCGCATCTACTCATTTTTTTTGACTTTAACCATGCTTCCTCTCTAAAAAAAAACTCAACGTGCGTTAATTTCATTTCCTCTCTACTTCGATGTTTTTAAAACCTGCTTCCTTCCTCATTTTCTTCCCTTTAATCATGCTTCATCTCTAAAAAACACAACAACACTACTTGCATTTCTTACACAACCCTTACTCGCGCGTTATAATTGATTGTTTATTTTAAAACCAGTTTTTATTTTTACAGGTAAGATTTAATACATAAACCACGTGCTTTAAGTTCATTTCGCATCTACTCATTTTTTTTACTTTAACCATGCTTCCTCTCTAAAAAAAAACTCAACGTGCGTTAATTTCATTTCCTCTTTACTTCGATGTTTTTAAAACCTGCTTCCTTCATCATTTTCTTTCCTTTAATCATGCTTCATCTCTAAAAAAAAACAACACTACTTGCATTTCTTACACACCCCTTACTCGCGTGTTATAATTGATTGTTTTTTTTTAAAACCAGTTACCTTTATAAAATTATTCATTCCTACTGTTTCATTTTTACAGGTAGGATTTAATACATAACCCACGTGCTTTAATTTCATTTCGCATTTACTCATTTTTTAGACTTTAACCATCCTTCAGGTACGATTTAATACTTAACAGACGTGCTTTAATTTCATTTCGTATCTACTTCGTTGTTTTTTAAACCTGCCTTCTTCCTCATTTCTTACTTTTAACATGCTTCATCTATAAAAAAAAACATACTTGCATTTCTTCGACAACCCTGAAGCGGGTTATAATTGATTGTTTTTTTAATCCATTTACCTTTATACAATTATTCTTTCTTACTGTTACATTTATACAGTTAAAATTTAATACGTAACTAACAAACATGCCCCCCCCCCCGAAGATCAAACTTAGGTCGTCATACTCACCGTGCAGAAACAAGGCGTCGATTACTTGCAAATCAAACTCATGAACAACTGGCATCTGCAAACCAACAAGCTAGACAAAGGATGATTCAAGTACGTGCGAATGAATCAGCACAGCGACGTGTAGCCAGACTTGAATAGGAACGGTTGCGGGTACAACAATCCCGTCAGGCATCTTCAGATCTGCTTCGTTCACAACGTAACGAACGCGAGAGGCTGAGACTAGCAGATCGGCGTCAAACAAGGCTCCATGCTCAACAATCCCTGGATTGGGATCGCCTAGCATTTCATTACAACCCTCATGAGGATTATAGTTTAAGCCACCATGTTAACATAGGCACTATGACTGAAGTGTGTCCCTATTGCAAAGCTCTGAAATTTAAGGGAGAAACTAAAGGATTGTGTTGTGCCGCAGGGAAAATTAAACTACCTCAACTGGCAGATCCACCAGAACCATTAAAAACTTTGCTTGCTGGTAATACGGCTGAATCAAAGCATTTGTTATCAAACATCAGGAACTACAACTCATGCTTCCAAATGACGTCGTTCGCTGCAGAAACTATTACAGCTCAATTCATGCCAACTTTTAAAGTAAAAGGACAAATTTACCATAAAGTTGGCTCTCTGCTTCCATATCCAGATGCTCAACATAAATTTCTACAAATGTATTTTATCGGTGATAACAATGATGAACTGAATGCACGCTGTGGAATTTCAACCAGTATAAAAAGGTCCATTGTTTCCCAACTGCAAGATATGCTCCACAATAAAAACAATTTAGTTCTTTTATTCAAAACTGCCATTGAAATGATGCCATCTGATACACACAAAATTATTATTCATGCTGAAAAAACGCCTGCTGGAGAACATGTGCGAAGATTCAATGCTCCAAGTATAGATGAAGTGGCAATTGTTATAGTTGGAGATCAATTTCAACCTAGGGATATTGTTCTTCATAGGAGGAATGACCAATTAACAAACATTGCTGCAACTCATCGATGCTACGATGCCCTGCAATATCCACTCCTTTTTTGGGATGGTGCTGATGGATATCATTTCAATGTTACCATGATAAATCCAGTTAGTGGCGAAGAAACGGATAAGAAATGCAGCGCAATGAATTATTACTCATACCGAATTATGATTCGAGAGAACGAAAACAATCACATTCTGAAATGCCGCCAATTGTTCCACCAATACATTGTAGACATGTATGCAAAAATTGAAACTGAACGTCTGCTATTCATCCGTTTGAATCAGTCCAAACTTCGTTCTGAAGAATATGTTCATTTGCGAGATGCAGTTGTAAATGATGGTAATACAACTAATGTTGGAAGACTAACAATTTTACCATCTTCATATTTAGGCAGTCCACGTCATATGCATGAGTACACTCAAGATGAATTTGCATATGTTCGTCTCTATGGGCGTCCTGACCTCTTCATTACTTTTACATGAAACCCAGCTTGGAATGATATAAAACAACTTTTACTTCCTGGCCAATCATCAGTAGATAGACATGATATTACAGCGCGTGTATTCAGACAAAAGCTTAAATCGCTAATAAATTTAATTGTAAAACATAAAGTATTTGGTTCTGTGTGCTGCTGGATGTATTCAGTGGAATGGCAAAAGAGAGGATTGCCACACTCCCATATCCTAATCTGGCTCTACAACAAAATCAGTCTAAACGAAATCGACAATGTAATATCTGCTGAATTACCTGATGCTGGCATTGACAAGGATTTGCATGAAATTGTAATTAAACATATGATACACGGACCTTGCGGTATAATTAATCCAAATTCACCATGCATGCTTGATGGAAAATGCTCAAAGCGATATCCCCGAGCATTACTACCCAACACAGTTACCGGAAATGATGGATACCCTTTATACAAAAGAAGGTCGGTAGAAGATGGCGGTAAATTAGCAACTTTACAAATGCGAAATGGCAATATAGAAGTTGATAACCGATGGGTTGTCCCATATTCACCTTTGCTATCAAAAACCTACAAATCACACATCAATGTGGAATACTGTAACTCTGTTAAGTCCATCAAATACATTTGTAAGTATGTGAATAAAGGCAGCGATATGGCAGTTTTTGCCGTGCAAACACGTAGAAATGATCTGAATGAAAGCCTACATATTGATGAAATCACACAGTATCAAGCTGGAAGATACATAAGCAGCAATGAAGCGGTATGGCGAATTCTTTCTTTTCCCATACATGAACGAAGTCCGGCTATTGTGCACTTAGCGGTACATCTAGAAAATGGACAACGTGTTTACTTTACAGCTTCGAATGTGGAACAAATAGCTTTGAATCCACCGGCTACAACATTAACGGCTTTCTTCATGTTATGTCAAACTGACACATTTGCAAAAACACTCCTCTATTCGGAAGTGCCTCAGTATTACACATGGAATAGGAGTAGACATTCATTTGAACGACGCAAACGAGGACAGCAAGTTGAAGGACAACCTGGAATATTCAAAGAAAACACAATAGGCAGACTGTATACTATCCATCCCAAACAAGATGAATGTTTCTTTCTTCGCATGTTGTTGGTAAATGTGCCTGATCCAACATCATTCCAGTAATTAAAAATTGTCAATAGCATTACACATGCCACTTTTCGCAGTGCATGTCAAGCTCTGAATTTATTGGAAAATGACAGACACTGGGATGAATGCATTAATGATGCGTGCAACACACCCCATCCTAATAATATTCGTGCATTGTTTGCAATCATCTTGACCAATTACTCCCCTTCATCTCCAATAGAGTTATGGGAGAAATATAAATCACACATGGCCGAAGACATTTTCCATCAAATACGCGATGAAAATCCAATTACCTACCTGAATTTTACATCAGAAATCTATAATGAGGCATTGATAAGAATTGAAAATTTGTGCTTAGAAATTGCAAACAAAGTTCTCAATCAATTAGGAATTACCTCGCCGACACGACCTGCTGCTGCTTTGTTTGATGTAGAATTACATAGGGAACAAAATTACAACACAGATGATCTTTTGTTGTATGTGCAAGAAAATATTCACAAACTAACACCTGAGCAAAAAGCCATTTACAACAAAATAACGCAGACTGTAAATAATGGAGTGGGAAATATATTTTTCTTAGATGCGCCAGGAGGAACTGGTAAAACCTTCTTAATTAAATTTATTTTGGCAGCCATTCGATCACAAAACGGCATAGCCTTAGCTCTTGCATCTTCAGGAATAGCTGCAACATTGCTACCAGGTGGACGAACTGCTCATTTAGCTTTGAAACTACCTTTAAACATGCAATTTATTGAAACTCCCATGTGCAATATTTCCAAAATATCAGGTATGGGAAAGGTATTACAAAAATGTAAACTTATTGTTTGGGATGAATGCACAATGGCACACAAAAAATCACTGGACACTCTTGATCGGTCATTGCAAGATTTGCGTGGAAATGGTAGATTATTTGGGAATGCAGTGATATTGCTAGCTGGAGATTTCAGGCAAACATTACCTATAATTCCTCGATCAACACCAGCAGATGAAATAAATGCTTGCCTCAAATACTCCACTTTTTGGCGACATGTTAAGACATTAAATTTGACTATAAATATGCGTGTCCAGCAGCAAAATAATCTATCACCAGAATTCTTTTCAAAACAATTGTTGGAAATTGGGAATGGAAAAGTGCCGGCTAATCTCACTTCAGGGCGAATTTCATTGCCACACAACTTCTGTAATTTAGTTACATCAAAAGACGAATTAATTACAAAAGTATTCCCGGACATCCACATTCATTTTAAGAATCACAGTTGGCTGAGTGAACGAGCCATTCTTGCACCGAAGAACAAAGATGTCCACGAACTCAACAATAATATTCAGTTGAACATTCATGGTGAGTTAGTCACATACAAGTCAGTCGACACTGTTGTTGAAGTAGATGAAGCAGTCAATTATCCCTCAGAGTTTTTGAATTCGCTAGATTTGCCAGGGATTCCACCACATGTACTGCAATTAAAAATTGGTGTACCAATTATCATGCTGCGAAATATTAACCAGCCTAAGCTTTGTAATGGCACACGTCTTTCAGTAAAAAAATTAATGACCAACATCATTGAAGCAACAATTCTTACAGGGCTTTTCAAAGGTGAAGATGTCCTAATTCCGCGCATTCCCATGATTCCAACAGATCTGCCCTTTCAATTTAAGAGATTACAATTCCCAATTCGATTGGCATTTGCTATCACAATCAACAAAGCACAGGGACAATCTTTACAATTTTGTGGCTTATATTTACATACTGATTGCTTCTCACATGGGCAATTATACGTTGCATGTTCTAGAGTCGGCAAACCGGACAATCTCTTCATCTACACTGAAACGGGAACCACTAAGAATATTGTGCATCCACAAGTATTGGAAAATTAAACCATTCATATTAAATGGCAACTTATGGAACTGGATCACAATGAACTCCAAAAGGCCACCTCTTCATTTCAACTAACAGCCACAGCAACGCGTGGCCGGGTACAGCTAGTATATATATATATATATATATATATATATATATATATATATATATATATATATATATATATATATATATATATATATATATATATATATATATATAGCTTAGTGAGGAGAGCTGCCGGCTATCAATTAGATGATTGAAGGTACAATTCCTGGTTTGAGATGGGTGCAAGTCCAGCCGCACTGAAGAGCTGTGATACAGCGAAACAGTCTGTCTGTGGATATATATATATATATATATATATATATATATATATATATATATATATATATATATATATATATATATATGATAAAAGCACGATATATCATAAAATGAAATGCCGTGAAAGACAAGATGTTTTAAAAAGACAAACGGAAAAAACAAATTTAAATACAAGAAAAGATCATAAAGAAATGAGAGATTTTAGCGATTTCGTTCGGATCAACGAACCTTTTAAGAAACAGTGAACATTTTTACGGGTATCGAATAAATTTTTGAACTTTTTGTGAAGACGTTGATCCGAACAAAACCGGTAAAATCTCTCGTTTCTTGATGATTTTTTCTGTATTTAAATTTGTCTTTTTCACACACACACAACACAACACACACACACACACACACACACACACACACACACACACATATATATATATATATATATATATATATATATATATATATATTGTTGAATATAAGAGACAAATATTGTCTAGATATCTTTTGGTAGATCCTTTCAATAGTCCGAAACATTTTATAACTTTAATATCAGTAATAATATTCTAAAATGTTTATAGCTCCAAATATAGTTTCGTACTTAGTACATAATTCCCGCCAAAAATCTTCTATAAATACTAACACATGGTATATACCTGATTAACCTCATTCCCCCGAAGATGGACCCAGATGGGTCCGAAAGTATCTGGGAGAAAAATCCATACTATGGCAAATTCATCAGCCAATTTCCCTCCGAAACTAAGATCCTGATTCGGACTATTGAAATGATCTACCAAAAGATATCTAGACACGGGGCCGTGGCTTTTCTCGTTTAATATACTCGTCCCAGAAAGGGCCGTGGCAGTTTATACTTAATACTCGTCATTTTTAAAACATCATAAATCACATTGTTTGCATACCTTTCTTTCTCGCCGCGTAGAGGGTCGCCGTCTCGATGTCGTCCAGTGGTTGCACTCCTTCCTCCTTCTTCTGCCGTGAACCACGCCGCTGCAACAAAAGCTCCATGATCGGGTCGGAAAACAAACAATCTTTTTAATTTTATTTCATTTTATTTCAAGCGTTAGTTATCCGACAGCTCGGAGATATTCACTACGTCGAGTGAGAGAGAGAGAGAGAGAGCAAATTAGTTCTTTATCGTAGTTACTTATCAAATAAGTCTTAACGATTCGTAGGGGGGGGAGAATAATCATTCGCCTGTATTTTCTTAGGGAATAATTCCCCTATGTAAGTTACTTGACTACATGGTAAAATCACGTCGCATAGGTTCGATTCTAAAACCCAGACTGGGTGGGAAAGGATATCTCCCGCTTGTATTTTCTTAAGGAAATATTTCCCTTATCTGTTGTAAATTACATGGTAACAATCACGTCTCATCGGTTTGCCTCCAAAACCCAGACTGGCTAAACTCGCTTCTCACGAAGAACGAGTGACGTCACAGATCCCTCTGTTTCCCACGCAAAGGCCTGTGACGTAACAGAGCCTCTCGCAGGTGCACATTGACCCTTGATCTGGGATCTCGTCACGCGGTGACCTTGTCACGTCTGTGATGTTCCACTGTGAGAACAAGCCCTATTCTGCACTCGACTGCCGGGTCCACCCCTCGTTAATTTGCGCAAGTCAAAACAACGATTTTCAACAGATACGTCCATTCCCATAGGGCCATTATCCAACACGAGTTGTCTCTTATATTCAACAATACCTGCCTGTAAGAGAAGATGCTGCCTATATATATATATATATATATATATATATATATATATATATATATATATATATATATATATAGTAAGCAATGAAAATATATATGGCAATTAAGCTACACAGAGGCTCCCGCGTTTCATAAATAAATAAATAAATAAATAAATTTAAAAAAAAACAAAAAAATGAACAAGTTAAAAATTAAAAGCTAAAATAGAAATACAAGAAACCACGTGTTAAAATAAATTCGCCCACTATATTGACACAACAAAGGAAACAGGATATAGGAAAATCCATTGTTAACAAAAAATAGGATAGGTATAGGAGCGTCACCAACAAAACCTTTGTTCGCGGGAAGCCCAACGATTGGCTGAGCGAAACAACAAAGAATCTGATTTGTTAACTAACAAGCCATGTATATAAAATCACCTGATAAAAATAACTCCATGCATTTAGCCTGAAGATCCCCCCCGGTGATGAAACGCGGGAGCTTCTGTGTAGCTTAATTGCCATGTATATTTTCATTGCTTACTACCTAGCTCTATTTACGTATCGAGCACTGTTGAAGTAAATACTGAAAACTGATACATAAAAATTATATCTCCTTATAATATTTTATGTAGATACATTAAGTACTAATATATATATATATATATATATATATATATATATATATTTGCTGTACCTAACTGACATAGTCCGGGATGCAGTGAACACATTTTAGTTTTTAATTTTTAATTGTTTACACATTTTTTTAACTTTAATATTCTTTAATTTAAGTATGAGGCATTCCCATTGATATAACTTTTTTATGCCAGATTAAATTTTAATAGAAAACTTGACGATTGATTACCTTTTTTCTGAACTATTCGTTTCTCTTCTCCAAACAGTTGTCATTCAATTGAATCTTTTTTCTTCTTTTATTAGAGTATTTGTTTTTCGACTAACAAATATCTGTCAGTTTAGGTTTGAATAGGAATTAAATGCGGAAGGACAAATCTCCTTGCATTGTTTGTTTGAAATGTTTTCGTTCGATATTGGCCGCCATTTTGATGGCCATATTGTGGTTTCTGCTTCGCCATAAATACCGATGAATTTCAAATAACAAAAGGAAGATGTTGTTTCAATTTAACTTGTAGAAAATAATACGAAGAAAATATTTTTTTTTATTATTGAGACCATTTTTTGTTATAAATTATTTCTAGCGCATTTGTAGTCGACATTTTTCGTTTGTTCATTTATGCATTTCTTTATTGTACAAACTAAATCAATGTTGTCCTTTAGTCCCCTCTAAAGTTTATTATTATTATTATTATTATTATTATTATTATTATTATTATTATTATTATTATTATTATTTGTACTCACAAAGAGTTCTCACACTAGTAATCATCAGTGATTTATCACAGATAATAGCACGCGATGTTGCCTGGAATCTGATTGACAATAAGCCTCCCCAGTTTTAATGTACTTTCCACTTTTTTGGATAACCATTGCAAATGACTTTGCGGTATCGCAACAGCCGCTAAGCGTTGTTTTTTCGCTGGTAACAACCATTGGTCTTCTGTGGGATTCGTCGGCAATAAGCTTCTCCAAGGTCCCGTACTCTCCGCACTCTTCAAGTTGAGGGCTGGTTTACGCTGTCCGTCCTCGGTCTTCTCATTCTCCTTGACCCCTCACAACAATTTCCAGTGGTGTCAACCGAGGCTGGTGCCATTCTTTTTTTGGGGGGTGGGGGGGCAGTTTATGAAAATTTATTGCAGTTTCTGTTTCTTTGAATTCATGTGGTGGTGGTTCCTCCTCTGGTTTCGTTTTCTTCCTATTGTAACTTCCATGGGACTGGTTACTGTTCGTAGATTATACTAGTTGGTTTCCGCATTCGACGATTTTCCTTAAGATTGCGGCTGTTTTCATAATTGCCGTCCTTTATATGGTTTCAGTGATCCCTTTGACTCCAATTTCTCCCAGTCTTTTTTCCAGTATATTTGGGGGATTGTTCCTAGTGCTCCTACGATTATTGTAATTTTATTGACTTTCCCCATGCTCCATATCTTTTAAAATTCCATGGCAAATTCCGTGTATTTGCTTCGTTTGTCCATTTCCTTGATCTTCATCCTGTGGTCTCGTTAACTATTATGACACCCAGTCTCTTTGGTTGTATGAGTTTTTCTGTTTGCACCTCCATGTCCCAAAGAATTTTGTGATTTTCGTTTTCCAGTATTTCTGTCTTTGGTTTATGTTTCTACCATTTGCCCACGTGTTTGAAATGCAGTCGTTTGCATAGCTCCCAGTGTATTATTATGTGTACTCACTAGGAGTTATTACACAGGTCATCGTCAGTGATTGCTCACCGACTACAAGCGGTGGTGTTCTCTGGAGTCTGAGTGACAAAATGCCTTCCCAGATTTCCAGTACTCTCCACCGCTTTTCGATAACCACCGAAAATTACCTTGCGGTATCGCAATAGCCGCTTATCATTGATTTATCGCTGGTAAGAACCATTGGTCTTCTCTGAGATTTGGGTGGCAATAAGCCTCCCCAAAGTCCCAGCACTTTCCGCACTCTTCCAGTGGAGGTCTTGTTTGTGCTGTCCCTCCTCGGTTTTCTTATCCTACTTGATACTCTAGAAATATATTGTGTGGTGTCAGTCTATTTTTTTTTGGGGGGGGGGCGCTTATGATATTTCTTGCAGTTTCTGTTCATGCGGTGGTGTTTTTCCTGTGGTTTTGTCTCCTCTTTGTATTTCCATGTGGCTGGTTATCATTTGTAACTTATGCGGGTTCGTTTCCGCATTCCAGTTTTTTCTCAAGATTACAGCTGTTTTGATCATTGCCGTCTTTTGTAATGTCTCAGTGATCTATTTGATTCCAATTTCTCGCAGTCTTTTCTCCAAGTTTTTTGGGGACTGTTCCTAGTGCTCCCACGATTATTGGTATTACACTGACTTTTTAGTAGTAGTAGTAGTAGTAGTAGTAGTAGTAGTATACGAATAAGACCAATGTATTTCCTATTATCATTTATTTTCTTTTTTCATTTATTTCTCTGTTCTTTTTTTATTTATTTTCTCCTTTTTTCATTTGTCCCTCGCCTCTCTTCAAAGTTTACTTTTTATTTTCTTACTTTTATTAAGGTGAAACGGAACTTACTTTTATTTTTCCCCATTTATATGCGAAACTATTGTTAATTTTTTTTATACGGACGCAAGCAACGTCTTCATTTCCTTTCTTTTAATCTAATCTCTGTTCTTTTGTTTATTTTCTCCATTTCCTCCTACCACTTGATCGATAATTGTTTGTCTCACCTCAATAAGATGTTGAAACATGATACATGGTCGTGTTTGTACGAGGGATTGTCAGAAAATAAACGCATAAAAAACTCCAACGTAAAACCTGCGTAGATTTCTGGACGCACAATTTCTTCATTGCACAAACATAATCAGTTCAGTTTTTTCTATAGTCACATGACTAAAATTAACCAATCAGACTTCTACCATTGTATCAGGGGATATTTGACTCAGTGTTTTACACTGTTAATCATACTTCGAAACTTAACTAAAAAGATACACCATCCATGAATACGTTCATAAAATCGTTAATAATCAAGCAATTGCTTTAATATTTCAGGTTTACGAAGTAAGAATAATTGCAATGAAGATTACAGTAAAATAGTTTCAAAAATGGCATCGAAGTATAAGTGGTATAGACAAACAGTACAGGCGGGTTCAAAATTTCAGGGATCATGGGACAATCTTAAACTTAAACGCTAATGAGAACCAAGCCACTCTTTTTTTTCATTTTACTTCAGTGTAGGTTCTTAGAAATCAAGGGATCCCATTCCTGGGGCTAACACTTGATCTCTGTATAAGATACATAGATATCCGAGTTTTCCATTAAAGTTCTCCTTTACCTGTCAAACGTTGAGTTAGTAAAGAAGTAGAAACTATTAATTTTCCTCTCACCAATTCACTATGTTATAGCATATCTTTCTTGTGGTCTCTTGGTCTTACCAGATTCCAAGAACAATAATTCATCTAGTCTGGTGGATTATCCGGTGTAGTGCTGTTACTAAAGGCAACATTACATGGAGAAGGTGCACCATTCATCGTATGAGCCAGTGTGTAGTAATACTAGAGGGAATTTATTTGGGCTTCGAATACTATGTTATTTTGAATATTCGGTCAGGGTTTACTTGTAAAGGGGTAAGTATCCTCATACCAGGTTGTCCCGACAACCTCCTGTACCGAAGACACCCGAGAACAGTGTTTGGTAGGTAATTCAAACTCTTTACTCAAGAATGTGTCAAAGTTATTGACAATTTTTACGTCGTATTCGGGTGTGTTTACTACACCAATGTGTTCATTTAGAGCATATCGTTAAACTGTGATAAAACATAGACTTTTATCATTTGATTTGCTTCTGTATTTGGCGGTTATCTACTTGGCCATTTGTTTGGCTACATTCTGTCAGTTTAACCCAGACATGTTTTAGACACTCTCAAAGTTAGTTACAGCTGCACAAATAACATAGTTCACATCATAAAAACCCAGACATGTTTTAGACACTCAAAGTTAGTTACAGCTTCACAAATAACATAGTTCACATGATAAAAACGCAGACATGTTTTAGACACTCAAAGTTAGTTACAGCTGCACAAATAACATAGTTCACATGATAAAAACGCAGACATGTTTTAGACACTCTCAAAGTTTGTTACAGCTGCACAAATAACATAGTTTACATGATAAAAACGCACATGTTTTAGACACTCTCAAAGTTAGTTACCGCTGCACAAATAAAATAATTCTCATCATAAAAAAACGCAGACATGTTTTAGACACTCTCAAAGTAAGTTACAGCTGCACAAATAACATAGTTAACATCATAAAAACGCAAACATTTTTAAGACACTCTCAAAGTAAGTTGCAGCTGCACAAATAACATAGTTCTCATCATAAAAACGCAGACATGTTTTAGACACTCTCAAAGTTAGTTACAGCTGTACAAATAAAATAGTTCCCATCATAAAAACGCAGACATGTTTTAGACACTCTCAAAGTCAGTTACAGCTGCACAAATAACATAGTTCACATGATAAAAACGCAGAATGTCTTAGACACTCTCAAAGTTAGTTACAGCTGCACAGATTAAATAGTTCACATCATAAAACACGCAGACATGTTTTAGACACTCTCAAAGTTAGTTACAGCTGCACAGATTAAATAGTTCACATCATAAAATCATCGTAATCTAATCATTTATTCATCTATTTCGTAAGAATCAGATGATTCTATTGTTGGAATTGGTTTCATCAAAATCTTTCTAGTCTAAATTCTTTTCTAGAAAGATATCCGGTACTTACTGGAGTGACAACATGAAGGTTGCCAACATCCTAACAGTTTCTGTAGAACGAACTGGATTTCAACTTGGTACACCCAGGTTGTCAGTACGTGTTGTTGACTACTTAACCACCGTCACCTCCCATCATAATCTAATAATGAATGAAAAACAAAAAAACAAATAATGATACTTCATACAATTGTAGAAATAAAATGGCATGTTTATTAATCAGACTTTATCGATTAAGAAGCAACATATATGAGATTAAGATTAGAAAAAAATCAATTTAAAGATTTTAGTATAGAAAAATTGGTGCTCTGGTTGCGGCACGGTACGAAATTGAAAGGTGAATTTGGGACGCTAAAACCTACACAATCAAAAAATGGTCTCCAATAACTTTCCGTTTTCTTTTCATAGTTTGTTAGTTATTGTTTAACTCCTTAACATCAAAAGACTTAAGTTTAAGGTGATTATATTATTACTGTAACAGCAAGCAAACTGGAGCAAAATCTCGGACACGAATTATACTGATGAATATGTATTTATTTGCGTGCACGTGGCCAACGCTGAACTATAACATCTTTTCATTGTAAAACTGGAAACACATGAAAATAAACAAGTCTTACAAACATGTTCTAAGATAAAACAAAGCAAATTATAAAAGAGTAACAATTCAAATAGGTTTAGAGAACTATGCGTTGCTTACCTCTATTTTTGCCAAGCTACTTGCCCCAGAGCCAACGTCTATCACAAGCGGAACAAACGTCCGACTCCCATGTTGACTGATTCGAAAAGACCGCCTCTGGGCAAGCAGGCGGTGTAAAGGCACGGCAATTACCCTGTGCACATGTCTTCCGGAAGAGGACGGTGCTGAATACAAAATGTCCCCATTCCTGAATTATGAGCGGCCAACATGTGAAACTCCTACGTTTATAATTACAATGAAATGAAACTAATCATTGCAATGCACAGATCTTAAAAATAAGAAAGATAAGATTAGTCTAGTCGAATTTAAATGTCATTTTAAATCATTTAATGGTCGCAAATCCACTGTTTGCCTATACGTTCATTGTTATAATATAATGACCTTTAACTTAAGTCTAATGCTAAGAGGTTAAACAATAACTAAAAAAAACCTTTGTTTTCAACTCTCGTTGATTTTAAATAAATGAATATTAAAAACAAAAATTGTTGCCTTAAATAATCATTATAATTAATGTACATGAAGAAAGAAAAGGTAGACTGTGGATTTGAAACCATTTTTCGATTAAAAAAAATATTCAGCTTTCAATTTTGAATCGTCCTGCTACCATAGGAAAAATTATGTATAGGAGTAACCAAAGGTCGATTTAAAATTGCGCAGCTTAGATAAGTTATTCGATTTAAAATATTTAGATTTTGGGAGAAAAATATTATTACAGGAAGATTTGATTACTATTACTTCTATTTAATTACTAAATTAATTTAAATCTATTTAATTACTAAATTAATTTAAATCTATTTAATTACTAAATTAATTTAAATCTATTTAATTACTAAATTAATTTAAATCTATTTAATTACTATTAATTCTTAATTAAATTGTTTAAATTTAAATCCTTAAAAATTACATTTGTTTAGAATAAAAATGTTGAAAATGTTTTTAAAATTTCAATCAAAAATATTTTATTATGAAAATGTTTTAAATCGTTAAAAATTTACAAACGGTATATCACTGATATGGGATGCGACTTGTGTCGACACTTTTGCGCCCTCGTCAGTGATAGAATCGGCAACAAACCCTGGAGATGCAGCAACGTTAGCAGAGAGCCGCAAGCATTCAAAATATTTCGATCTTCTCGACAGATTTGTATTTCAACCGATCGCTGTAGAGACGAGTGGAGTGATTGGCTCTGTCACGCGCTATTTCCTTGGCAGCCTTGGTCTATTAATGACGTGTAACACCGAAGACAATCGCGAATTGTCTTGGCTTTACGAGCGCCTCTCGATCGCCATTATTCGTGGAAACGCCTTCAGTCTGCTCTCGGTCTGCCAAGCCAGCCGGACATTCGAAGAAAACTATTGACTTTGATACGATGATATATAAGGAATCTACTGAACTAAACAATGTCCAAGTGACGAATAAGTGATTTATTAATTAATATTTAGAAATAAATTTTATTTTTCAATTTAAGTAAACAAAAAATATAAAAATGGAAATTATAATAGAAAGTTATTTAAATCTTAGTAAAATAGAAATTGTTAAATTTAAATCTATTTAATTACTATTACTTCCTGGTTACTATTAAAGAAAAATGCGTGTGCCTTTGTAGCAACCGAAGGTAGATTTTAAAATTGTGCAGCTTAGATAAGTTATTTGACTCGAACAAAGTTCAGGTAAATGTTCGAAGTGCATGCCAATTTGTAGTTTCTGCGGTTGGAAGTTTCTATTTCCTCTGGATTAATTCGTTATTTTTTTCTCCCAACAAATTCTGTTGGTGATTTCTTTCAACTAACGTCATCGCCTTTCACTTGAGGTTCTGATTTCCTTGGGGAGCACGAGGTCATCCGTTATTCTTTGCAATAACACACAAAAACAAAGCAGCAAACATGAGAGAATCCATTATCTACTTCTATAGAATTTCTCATTCTTCCCATTCTCCCTTAGTAGATATCGTAGGTTGAGTTGGTTAGTAAGTGGGGGTGGGTGCGGAGTTTACGGCTGCGACTTAGCGTTAAAACATTGTTCTTCGTAATCAGAATTGAGCTCTCTAGACAATCGGTAATGCAAAAAGAAATGAAAGCATCGGGGAAAAATACTTATCATAACTAAAAAAATTTTAAAATATATTACTTAATATCAGTCAAAATTTGATGTCGAGAAATTCTTCTCTCCATTAAATATTTTGTGTCGATCTTATTTTAAAAGTTTTTTGGAGATTAGGCGCGAGTTTTGATGGGTGTACCTCGTAAATGTTAAAGTTTACAACAAAATAATGTCTCTCTGTTACTAACCGGGTTGCCGAGAATATATATTACAAAATTCATAATAATCGGTTCATAAAAAATACATAATAAAATAAATTGAAAAAAAACTTTATATATATGCACCCCCTAAATGTTAACATTTACAAAATAATAATGCGCCCATATTACTCACCATGTTGTCTAGAGTATATATTCCAAAATCCATAATGATCCGTTGATTAGTTTCGGAGATTATACACACACACACACACACACACACACATATATATATATATATATATATATATATATATATATATATATATATATATAGTATACATTTTTATTTATACAAACATTATTGGTTACATATGTGCATACATGATTCGGTTGTACTCTTCTCTGTCTTCTTTGGTCTGAAGAGGTTGACTCTCTATGAAGAGTACAACCGAAACATGTATGCACATAGGTAACCAATAATGTTTGTATAAATAAAAAAATTATACTTAAGAACAGCTCTACTTGTCATTGAGCACTTTTTATGAACACTTGAGTTTCAACGGATTCACATCTACAGAAACTAATACAATGCGTGTACTATATATATGTCAGACTGTCAGCTCGACGGTTGCGTTTCGATCCCGGCTTGAGACACTAACTGATCTAGCCGCACTGATGAGCTGTGAAACAGCGAAACAGGCTGTATGTGGATGACTATATATATATATATATATATATATATATATATATATATATATATATATACCACACACAAATACCTAACTTTATATATATATAGATTATGTTTCACCTTATTTTGTGGTGAGTGTGATGGTGTACAATTAAGATTGCTGACTGCTGTCCAAGTTTCGAATCTAACCCTAACCCTAACCCTAACCCTAACCCTAACCCTACCCCCCTCATGATGTCTGGCCACACTGAGGCCGAAATAGTTGTCTCTGAAGGACACACACATACACACATCTCACTCTCCCTCTCTCTCACTCATACACACGCATATATATATATATATATATATATATATATATTTACTACTACTGATACTACTAATATTAATTATTTTATTTAAGTACTATACATTATTGTGTCCGTTGGAGATACGCGGGTTTCGTCCATCTGGTCATCTCAGAATGCGGAAAAATTCCGGCTTGTTCTTATTCCAGATAAAGTGAATTTTCTAAAAGTACCGGAAATCAAATGGCTAACGGTTATGACCGTGTAGATTCCCTTTTAAAATATTTCCAAGGGGGTTTACAAGCTGCTTACTGTTTGATGAAGCAAATATATATATATATATATATATATATATATATATATATATATATATATATATATATATATATATATTCGCTTTATCAAACAGAATCTTCATCAGGAGAATATAGACAATACTTTTTTAAGCGACATTTTGCCACTTTGTGTTGAACTTTTTTTTTTTATTGAAGTCTGGTATGTAATGTCCGATATCAGTGGTGTGCCTTGGTATGTGGAAAAAAATATTGTCTGTATCCTCTTGATAAAGATTCTTTATGAATTGAAAATTTTAATTTTAAATAAATAATATTTTATTTTTAAAAAATCTGCATTGGATTGGTCTCTTTACCGTTTTAAAAGAAATATATATATATATATATATATATATATATATATATATATATATATATATATATATAAAAGTGGAGAACTAAAAGCGAACTTTTAGGAAAGGTCAAAGCCTATTGTGAAAAGTATACAGCTCAATATACTGGATAGAGCAAAGCAGATATCTATTTTGGCCGCACCTGAGGAGGTTGGTTTCTGAAGTTTCTTTGAAACCTCTCATTTTATTTTTCGTGCCTTCTGACGACCTTCCTACAAATCACTTTCTCCGCTGGACTTTTTGATACCGGATTTTTTGGCAATCGGACACTTGCTTGCATTCGAGCAACTTTTTTTTTCCCACAATCTTTATTTTACTTTTTCAAATTTTAAATCTTCGCCTTTGCCAACTTATCTATCCCAGCAATTTCCTCTGATGTTTGAAAAGCCTGGCTTAAGGAAAAATTAATTGAATAAATTGCTTTTTTGCGGAATATACTTTGCATTGAACAACTGAATTGAAAAAAGATCTGCCTCCGTCGCTTTTCTAATTCCTTTTCATCCTTCTACCTATATATATATATATATATATATATATATATATATATATATTTATCCACGTAAGTATACGTTTTTATCTTAATGGAATCATTAGTGTAGAAAATAACTGACCAGGTTCGAACCCCCGCACACGAGTGACTTTTAATCTGAATATAAAGTCGTACATATATCGGACAGGGCGTCTCAGCTTGGTGGTAAAAGACTAGACTATACACATTTACATCGATGGTTCGATCTCTGCCTAGGGTAGCGATGCTGATGATAATTCATTGCCAGGGACACATGTTCATGTATTTCTCTTCTGTACGCAAAAATTAAGTTATAAAAATGAATTAATATATATATATATATATATATATATATATATATAGTCATCAACATACAGATTTTTTCGCAGCTCATGCTCATCAGTGCGTCTAGACCAGTAAGTGCCTCAAGCCAGAGTTGAAACTTAACTGCCGAGCTGACAGTCGGCGCTGCTAACCCCTGCGCTATCATACGACAAGAAATATCTCAATGTAAACATTGCAAGTGCCGGGAGCTCGAATTAGTTTTACCTAATGAGTTATGCCTTAAAGCTAATGGCAGTTGGCGATATCCTTACAAAATAAGCTCTACCCAAGGAGGGAGCTTTATATAGTTATCCACATACATACTGTTTCGCTGTTTCACAGCTCATCAGTGCGGCTAGACCAGTTATTGCCTCAAGCCGGGATTAAAACTCAACTGTCGAGCTGATATGTAAGAAATATCCCAACGTAAACATTGCAAGTACCGGGAGCTCGAATTAGTTTTACCTAATGAGCTATGCCTATATAAATTTATTTTTATAATTTATAAATACGAAGTTAGGTACGTATATATGTTTATATGTATATATTTATACTTACAGGATGCACTCTTAAACTAACTAACCGATCATTATTAATTTTGGAACACAGCTGCTATGTGTAACAGTGGGTAATATTGGTTATATTAAGTTTCATACAAGAGTAAAAGAAGGGGTGGAAGCCCTTCAGGAAATTTGAGACACTTTTGATTTTTGTGAAATTTCAACAATATGTATTAGACATCGATATTATAAAATACTATAGTATGGGCACAATCTCCCATTTGAAAATTTGTATTTAATTTGATCCATTAGACACCAATGAAGCAAGATTACCTGAATTACATTTTCTTCTTAAAACTCCTTAATCTTAAGCCTTGAAGTTTAGACATTTTCAAGAATCAAAACCATTTTAGATCAAAATTGGAATAAAAATTATAGACACAAGCTTTAAGAGCATTATACTTTGATATCTTCGTAAGGTGACATAAAAGTGCTGCAAAACTGTTCTGCTCAGGGAATTAATTTTACCCGTACTAAGATGGGTATTCTTCTTGCATATATAGAAATCTACAAATAAATACACACTGTTTTTTATTATTATAGAATGGAGGATATTATATGTAGGAGAGAAACTACGATGAAATGACTGATTGGTACAAATATATAACAGACAAGAATATCAGGATAATATTGATCCATCGAATGTTGTAGAAAAGTGGACAGGAGACGAGAACGTCATAGATCTTTTCATCCAAAAAGAGTAAAGCGAAATAAAATGATGAGAAATTGAAGATGAGAATGAGAGAGAGAGAAAGAGAGAGAGAGAGAGAGAGAGAGAGAGAGAGAGAGAGAGAGAGGATGGAAAGATTGATAAAGTATCTTGTCATCCAAAAAGAGGAAAGTGAAATAAAATGATGAGGAATTGAAGATGAGAATGAGAGAGAGAGAGAGAGAGAGAGAGAGAGAGAGAGAGAGAGAGAAAGAGAGAGATGGGGGTGAGAAAGAATATGAGAAAATGAGAGAGAGAAAATGAGAGAGATGGAGAGGAAATGAAAGAGAGAGAGAGAGAAAGAGAGACAGGGAGAGAAAAAGAGAGAGGGACTCAGACGGAAATACCAGGAAACGGAAAGAAAGTATGGAAAAGAAAACCAAGAAAAGAACAGAAACTGTATCTAGTCCAAAAGCCACTTGAGGATAATGGTTAATGAGACGGATAGATTGTTAGTTGAATGATGAAGAATGGGTACTTTGTTACATTAGGACCCACGCTAACTTTGACCATGTCCTAACCCTAAACCCTAACTCTAACCCTAAATCTAAGACTAACCCTAAGGCTAAGCCTAACTTGACCCAAACCCCCACTTTGACCCTAACCCTAACCCTAACCCTAACTACGGGGTCAAATTTAGCATGGGTCCTAATGTAACAAAGCACCGAAGAATATTATGAGAGAATTGAAAATAATGAGTGGAGTTTTTTTTACTAATGAATCAGGCCAAAAGCCACTCGAGGATGAGAGTTTATAAGATGGATAGATTGTCAGTAGAATGATGTAATGTGTAGATAGCTGGTGATAACCTGGTGATTTTCTGGTGATGCCTGGAGCCAACTCCCTGATTGTATGTCCCAAAGACCCAAGTATAAGTCCTAGTACTGAGAAATATTATGAGAAAGAGACATAGTTTGAATATGATTGGATTCGCCCTCTTCCCCTTCATCAATTTGAACGCTCGGATCCACCGACCCGTTGCTCTCCCCTCTCTTCACGCTACTGTTCTAAAGAAACATTTATATCCATTCTCGTCGTAGTAGTGACATGGCGCGAAGAAAATTCTAGAATAAGCGAATGACACTGAAGAAAACCGATTAAGTTGAAGTATGGAAATTAATCGTTTTCTTTGCAATTTATTCACCCCAAATAATGCACATTGATATTGGAGCGTAAGGAGCTACTGTGGTAGGTGTCATAACTATAGGAGGCAAGATGGGTGAGGAATTGGACATCAAGATGATGGTTGTTCATATTAGATTGAGATTTCTGCATGTTAGTACTGTGGTGGAAACAATGTGGAAAGGGAGGGAATTCCAAAGACGAGCAGTCCTAGGAAAGAAGCTATTAGAGTAGAAAATCTTCCAGCATATACGAACCTCTATGGTGAAGGGGTGGGATTTTGCTGTTTGTCGACTGGGTCTGGGATATTTTTGCTTAAGGGATACAAGTGCAGTAAGTCAATTGGGGCACATTTTGTGGAAGTAATTGTAAAACAAGCACAGTGATGCGACTCTGCGGTGATGCGACAGGGGCTGGAGTTTGGCAAACAATACGGGACCTATTCGATTAGAAATTAATTCTGTGTACCCTGTCCAAAAGTGAGAGAGAGGGAGAGAGAGAGAGAGTGGGGGACTAGTGGTTTATGTGCCATCCCAGATGTGGCAACATTACACCATGCACTGGCGAATAGTGTCTTTGAAGAGATACAAGAAACTAACAAGTGTGAGAAGTTTTCTATACCGATAGAGGGAGTCTTCTTTCTTTGCTGTAGACTTGGCAACACATTCTCTGTATTTATTTCATTTCATTTTACTTGAGAATGTCAGGCCAAGGATTTTGAACGTTGGATTCAAACATTTCATAATCAAAAATCGTTATTAATCATAACCAAGCCATAAAAAAACGAACGGAAACGATTTCACTTGAAAATTGCGAAGAAACATGAAACGGCCGTCGTGTGATGAGAAACTCTATATAATACATATATACGTTTATACGTATATACATTTGTACACGTACACTGTAAAATATTGAGCATTCGAAATATATAGGCAACGCAACATATATATGTGCATATTAAATAAATCATTCGCAGACAATTGTATCGGCGTATCACGTGAGTGGCTAGACGATCGAATGCTTGAGCTAAGATTCGAAACCCAACCGCTTTGTCAGCAGTCAGGACCGGATACTTCTACGCTGTTACCCTCGCTACAAAGTAAGAGTAATTATAATACTTTATATATGACTTCCTTGTGATACTATGGAATGGCTCTCAACCTTACAACTTTGACCACTGGGACAGGAATCTAGGAATGACAAAAAAACACATTAAAAATGACGGTCCTTCGAATTAGACAAACGATGTCATTACAGTGATCCGTTGACAGTATGTGTGGTGAAGATAGGGAATTCGCAAATATATGGAAAAACGGAAATCTTTCAGTTTGGTGTGGGGAGTAAAGATAAAAGACAAACGAGAACAAAAAATTGTAGAAACCGGAAAAGGAAGTAGAAAAAGAGGGTTGGGACGCGACTGGGAAAACGAAGTGAAGTGAGGTAAATAAAATAATAATTATTATTTTTTAATTTATTTAACATTTTCATCTCTCTAGACTTTTGCATCATCCTGTATATATAAAATTCATTTTCTATTTTTTTTTTCATTTTAATTTAGTTTATCTAAAGAGATCAAGGGGCCTACTCTTGAGGCTAACACTTGATTTCCTTATGAGTAAAATTTATATCCGAGGGCTCTCTTAAGGATAGATGTTGTTCCTTTTAGGGCTGCTATCTGTACTTCCATACAATTTGGTTTTCCGGGGATTGTTTCTAAGTATTTACTTAGATTTATTTTCACCAGAGCAGTTGCCCCCACTACAACCGGTATGATGTTTATTTCATCGAGGGACCATGTTATTTTTAGATCATTTTTGAGATCTTGGTATTTTGTTATTTTTTCCCGTTCAGCTCTATTGAGGCCGTAGTCATTTCGGACGGCTACATCAATGATGAGAGCAGTTTTTTCTGGTTTGTTCCAGATGACAATGTCTGGTTTGATGGCCTTGTCTTTTATGTATCTGCCCGCCTGTATGTCTTTATCATAGAACACTGTCACTTTTCCATTCGATGTTATGGGTGGGGGTTCATGTTCCCAGATGTTCAGTGATCTTTCTAGCTGCATCTCTCCGCAGATCTTCCAATGTAGGTATTTACATACTTTGTTGTGGCGGGCAGTGTAATGGTCATCAGCCAAAAGGATCTTGTATCCAGACATTAGGTGGCTAGGTGTGTGTGCAAGCGTATTTGTTTAACGTTGGGATACTTAAGAGTTTATACAGATATTTAAAATAGAGATATTAACTGCCTTTTGTACGCGTAGACTTCGATAACCAAGGAAGGAAAAAAGATTCCATTTATACTGATGATCAATTAGGCTTTTCGAAAGAAATAAAAGAGTCTATGTTTTTTGGTTCTCACTTGGTTCGAAGCCAAATGATACCAAATCCTACATTATTTTCTCAGAACGGACAACAAGCTACTTTTTCGTTCTCTGCTTGATATATAGCCATTAAACGAGATTAGGATTTCTGTATTGCTCCCCCCCCCCCCCCGCCTTCGGATTTCAGGATTTTAAAAATGTATTTATTTTTTTAATGTATTGTTTGTTTGTTTTTAGGGGAGGGGAAGTGAAAATCGATGACATTTTGTTGAATTAAATTGATAAATAATATATTATACCTTAAATAGATTCGCGAAGGAGTAAAAAAAAAAACGGAAATTGATATAGTCAAATCTTTATAAATATATTACTAGAACCGCAATTATATTATCAGTTTTACAATGTACTGTACGTTTCAAGTCTTCCTTATCTTCTTTATTTATGGATTTATTTTACGTCATACTCTCATTCCCCTTCTTATTCACTGATTCTACTACTATTCCCACAATTCACCGCCTCTCAATTTCCTACTCCCTAAATTCCTATATAATCATCGATATACAGGTGTTTTCTTTCTTCAAGTCTCATCAGTGTGGCTAAACGCAGCGAATGAATAAACCTTGAGATTCTAACTCTTGACAATCGTCACTACCGACCCTGACAGTCCAACGCAATTTGTTTGCGGTTGACATGGAAAAATATATATCGCTTTCAATATATATATATATATATATATATATATATATATATATATATATATATATATATATATATATATATATATATATATATATATAGGGTGATTCATAAGTCACTTCACTTAGCAATTTAAAATGTCATTTACAATTGAAGAGCGAATTTTTATTGTTATTCATATGGCCAAATTTGATGAATCTCCCACACTTGTTGAAAGGCAATGGAAACGTGATGTGAACAGAAAGCCTCCTTCGTACAACACCATAATCAATCAAATATGCTACAAAGAGTCGTAAATTCATTGCAAAACAGAATGGAGCTATGCATACAGAACGAAGGTGGAAATTTTGACAATTTGCTGTAATTTTAAACTCCCAAAAATGAATTTGTTGAATAAACTTTCTGTTTTGTATTACCGTATTTTTTAACTTTGAAATTTCAAAAATAAATAGATAAGTGACTTATGAATCATCCCGTATATATATATATATATATATATATATATATATATATATATATATATATATATATATATATATAATATAATATTAATTATTAAAAATAATAATGAGCATTTAGAACGCCATACAATGCATTTAGTTTTATTAACTTCTTTTTTTTTCCAATTTAATTTTCGAAGATATACTTGATCATCAGAATTTCTGAATTTGAAAATAAAGATATATAAAATACCTTTTTTTTATAGTCCTCATCTCGTTTTTGGTGTTGTCGGTTCGGTGTTGATGAAACGAATATGGATATTATTATTTTTGATAATTAATATTACGTTTAACGTTTAATATGCACGTTTTAATTAAGGTTGAGCACACATCTGAAGAAGGGAAATTTTATTCCCGAAATATCATATTATACGGAACTTCCATCGAACTGACGCAATATTTTTATTAATACAATATTATTTGTAATATAATATTACAAATAATATTGTATCAATAAAAATGTGAAAACTACAAAACTCATTCCACCGTTGAGTTAATTGTCTTAAGTTCGTGTTTATTCATTGCACCTCTGCATTTTATCCCCTTCTTATAAATTATCTTCATATGTATATATGTGTGTCTGTGTTTCTCGTCTAAAAATGACGAATTTCTCGATATTTCTGATAAAAATCAAGTCAATACAACACTATTATAAAAAAACGATACATTTGTTAACTGTGTATAATGCTCATTCTTCGTCTTAACCTACAAGTCTGTCTGTGTACAATAGGTCTTCCACATAGAAAGAGAACCGTTACTTTTTGTCAATATAAAAGTACGTAAATCCACCTTGTAATTACCATTAAGCACATGTAAACTTATTTTAAATCTGCAAAGTCACACACACGCACATGCACACGCACACACTTATATTATTTACTTAAACGGCGCTCAATAAGTAATTAGAACTTAGCAGTTGTATAAAAATCTAATTATGGCAAGTAAGCTACACAGAAACGTTTAATCACTTATAATCAAGCTAATTGTGTGGATTTATACTTTAAAGTTGTTTTTATTTTTAAGTCATTAGTTTTATTACCCTCCTACATATCTATTTCCGACAGTCAATGGGTGTCATCCCCTTTGCTTGAAAGGGATTTGAGCGCTTCTCACTTTTAAATAAGTCAAATAGCGGGAGACAATTTATCTGTCACATTTTCCATTACTTAAATTTATTTTTTCATTATATATATATATATATATATATATATATATATATATATATATATATATATATATATATATATTCCTTTTTTTCAGAAATCAAGGGGCCCTTTCTTGGGTCTAACACGTGAATTCTATATAAGATTCCCCTCTCTCAAATGTTGAATTAGCAAAGCGGTGAAGAATACTTAACCATGTTATAATTTATCTTTCTTGCGATATTTTCTTGGTTTGGCTGGATTTCAGGACAATAATTCATCTGGTCTGGTAGAGGTACCCAGCTTAGTGCTGTTACTTTGCACAACATAACTAGGAGAATGTGCAACATTCCTGGTATGAACCAGAAAAATATCTTATTTTGAATATTTGGTCAGGGTTTACTTGTAGGGAGAAGTATCCTCATGTGAAACGATCTGGATTTGAACCCGGAACACCCAGGTCCTAAGTACGCGTCCTTAACCATTTAGCCGTCGTGCCATCTACTCGTTCACGTTGAAAATCAAAACGACAAATGAACGTGTTCGAAGTCTTATTTTGAAAAGTAAATTCCCGCAGCTGTAAAACGGCAAATAGTCTAAACGAATTCGTTTTTAATTATTTATTTTAAATCTTAAAAATACCAATAAAATAATTATTTAAATGTTCAGTTTTTAAATGCATTCTTCACTGAGATATTCTTTGTTTAATTTTAGTTTTATCTCATGAACGAAGAAAATCTATTTGAAAGATTTACCTGTATTTTACGTTCTAATATATTTCTGTAACCGATAATTACCTCTAGTGACCCTAGATTGAATAGAAGGACAAAGTTCTCTTTTCTTATTTTACTGCCTCTCAGAATGTCTCTGAGAATTGCTCCACAAGTTTTCGATCGGGTTAAGGTCAAAACTTCGTCCAGGCCAGTACATTTTCCTAATAGAGTTATTATTGAACCAGTTTTTAGTTAATTTTGCAGTTTGAGCTGGAGCATTATCGTGCTACAACAAGACATTTTCCCGGGAACAGGAAGCACAAACTTTTGAAATGTCGGAATCAAGCCTTTTTCTAAAATATAAATGTATTCTTTGGTGTTGATGCTCTTGTTACACAAAATTAACTCCCCAATACCAAGTGATAAAAATGCACCGGAAGTATAATTCCTCCATTTCCATGCTTAACAGTTGTTTGAAAACAATCGACCCCGAATCTCTCATCTGATCTTCGAGGATAGCGTTCGGGAATATAACTCATCAGACAAAACCACAACTCATTCCGATCAAGAAAGTGCCGTATTCAGTGACAAAACTCATCCTATCCATGATATGATTTTGTGATAATAAAGACTTTTTGCACATCGTCTTCATTACATATCGTTTTCTCTCTATCTCCTGGCTATTGTTCGTCAAGCAAGAGATATATCGTCTCCGGTTTTTAACTCTTTGGACAAATTTGTGAGGGTATTTTTCCTGT